>SJYA01000851.1:29711-206029 GCA_006410615.1 Neotragus moschatus
TTATTTAACTTCTATGCAGAATACATCATGAGAAATGCTGGACTGGAAGAAACACAAGCTGGAATCAAGCTTGCTAGGAGAAGTATCAATAACCTCAGATATGCAGATGACACCACCCTTACGGCAGAAGGTGAAGAGGAACTAAAGAGCCTCTTGATGAAAGTGAAAGAGGAGAGTGAAAAAGTTGGCTTAAAGCTCAACATTCAGAAAACGAAGATCATGGCATCCAGTCCCATCACTTCATGGGAAATAGATGGGGAAACAGTGGAAAAAGTGTCAGGCTTTATTTTTGGGGGCTCCAAAATCACTGCAGATGGTGACTGGAGCCACGAAATTAACAGACGCTTACTCCTTGGAAGGAAAGTTATGACCAACCTAGATAGCATATTCAAAAGCAGAGATATTACTTTGCCGACTGAGGTCCATTTAGTCAAGGCTATAATTTTTCCAGTAGTCATGTATGGATGTGAGAGCTGGACTGTAAAAAAGGCTGAGCACCGAAGAATTGATGCTTTTGAACTGTGGTGTTGGAGAAGACTCTTGAGAGTCCCTTGGACTGCAAGGAGATCCAACCAGTCCGTTCTGCAGTAGATTGGCCCTGGGATTTCTTTGGAAGGAATGATGCTGAAGCTGAAGCTCCAGTACTTTGGCCACATCATGTGAAGTGTTGACTCATTGGAAATGACTGATGCTGGGAGGGATTGGGGGCAGGAGGAGAAGGGGACGCCAAAGGATGAGATGGCTGGATGGCATCACTGACTCGATGGGTGTGAATTTGAGTGAACTCCGGGATTTGGTGATCAACAGGGAGGCCTGGCGTGCTGTGATTCATGGAGTCGCAAAGAGTTAAACACGACTAAGAGACTGAACTGAACTGAACTGATGAGGGATATAGGAAGTGCATCAGCTGCTACGGACCGCGCAGAAGTGTGCCGGCTGCAACAGACCATGCAGAAGCATGGCTGAGAGGAGCTACTCCTCTCCCAAGGTCAGGGGTGGCGGCTGAGAGGAGCTACCCCACGTTTGAGATCAGGGGCACCAGCTGAGAGCGCCAGGCAGCAATGGCCGAGAGCGCCAGGCTGCGACAGTGCAGGAGCGACTGAGAGGAGCTACCCCACATCCAAGGAGCAGTGGCTGCACCAGCACAGGAGGGCCGAGAAAAGCTATTCCAAGGTTCAAGGTCAGTTGGGGCAACCTTGTCCAAGGTAAGGAGCAGCAGGTGCACTTTACAGGAGCAGCCATGAAGAGAAACTCCAAGTCCAAGAGAAGAGAAACACAAATAAGACATGTTGAGAGGGCGTCAGAGGGCAGACACACTGAAACCACAACCACAGAAAACTAGTCAATCAGATCAGATGGACCACAGCCTCGTCTAACTCAGTAAAACTAAGCCATGCCATGTGGAGTCACCCAGGATGGGACAGTCATAGTGGTGAGCTCTGACAGAATGTGATCCACTGAAGAAAGGAATGACAAACCACTTTAGCATTCTTGCCTTGAGAACCTCATGAACAGTATGAAAAGGCAAAATGATAGGATACTGAAAGGAACTCCCCAGGTTGGTAGGTACCCAATATGCTACTGGAGATCAGTGGAGAAATAACTCCAGAAAAAATGAAGGGATGGAGTCAAAGCAAAAACAATACCCAGTTGTGGATGTGACTGATGATAGAAGCAAGGTCCAATGTTATAAGGAGCAATATTGCATAGGAACCTGGATTGTTAGGTCCATAAATCAAGGCAAATTGGAAGTGGTCAAACAGGAGATGGCAAGAGTGACCATTGACATTCTAGGAATCAGTGAACTAAAATGGACTGGAAAGGGTGAATTTAACTCAGATGACCATTATATTGACTAATGAGGGCAAGAATTCCTTAGAAGAAATGGAGTAGCCATCATGCTCAACAAAAGAGTCCGAAATGCAGTAATTGAATGCAATCTCAAAAACGACAGTGATTTCTGTTCATTTCCAAGGCAAACCATTCAACATCACAGTAATCCAAGCCTATGCCTCAACCAGTAATGTTGAAGAAGCTGAATGGTTCTATGAAGACCTAAAAGACCTTTTAGAACTAATACCCAAAAAAGATGTCCTCTTCAAGGGACTAGAATGCAAACTAAGAAGTCAAGAAATACCAGGGTAACAGTCAAATTTGACCTTGGAATACGGAATGAATCAGGGCAAAGGCTAATAGAGTTTTGCCAAGAGAACACACTAGTCATACCATACACCCTTTTCCAACAACACAAGAGAAGACCCTACACATGGACATCACCAGATGGTCAACACTGAAATCATATTGAGTGTATTCTTTACACCCAAAGATGGAGGAGTTCTATACAGTCAGCAAAAAAACAAGACCAGGAGCTGACAGTGCTTCAGATCATGAATTCCTTATTACCAAAGTCAGACTTAAATTGAAGAAAGTAGGGGGAACCACTAGACCATTCAGGTACGACCTAAATCAAATCCCTTATGATTATACAGTGGAAGTGAAAAATAGATATAAGGGACTAGATCTGATAGATAGAGTGCCTGATGAACCATGGACAGAGGTTCATCACATTGTACAGAAGGCAGGCATCAAGACCATCCCCATGGAAAAGAAATGAAAAAAAAACCCAAAATGGCTTTTGGGGAGGTCTTACAAATATCTGTGAAAAGAAGAGATGCAAAAAGCAAAGGAGAAATTGAAGAATATAAGCATCTGAATGTAGAGTTCCAAAAAATAGCAAGGAGAGATAAGAAAGCCTTCCTCAGTGATCAGTACAAAGAAATAGAGGAAAACAACAGAATGGGAAAGACTACAGAAGTCTTCAAGAAAATTATAGATACCAAAGGAACATTTGATGTAAAAATGGTTTTGATAAAGGACAGAAATGGTATGGACCTAGTAGAAGCAGAAGATATTAAGAAGAGGTGGCAAGAATACACAGAAGAACTGTACAAAAAAGATCTTCATGACCAAGATAATCATGATGGTGTGATCACTCACCTAGAGCCAGACATCCTGGAAAGTGACATCAAGTGGGCCTTAGAAGGCATCACTATGAAAAAAGCTAGTGGAAGTGATGGAATTCCAGTTGTGCTATTTCAAATCCTGAAAGATTATGCTATGAAAATGCTGCATTCAATATTCTAGCAAATTTGGAAAACTCAACAGTGGCCACAGGACTGGAAAATTTCAGTTTTCATTCCAATCCCGAAGAAAGTCAATGCCAAAGAATGCTCAAACTACCACACAATTGCACTCATCTCACATGCTAGTAAAGTAATGCTCAAAATTCTCCAAGCCAGGCTTCAGCAATACGTGAACCATGAAATTCCAGAAGTTCAAGCTGGTTTTAGAAAAGGCAGAGGAACCAGAAATCAAATTGCCAATGTCCACTGGATCATGGAAAAAACGAGAGTTCCAGAAAAACATCTATGTCTGCTTTATTGACTATGCCAAAGCCTTTGACTATGTGGATCACAATAAACTGTGGAAAATTCTGAGAGAGATGGGAATACCAGACCACCTGACCTGCCTCTTGAGAAATCTGTATGCAGGTAAGGAAGCAACAGTTTGAACTGGACATGGGACAACAGACTGGTTCNTCTGCTTTATTGTCAATGCCAAAGCCTTTGACTGTGTGGATCACAATAAACTGTGGAAAATTCTGAAACAGATGGGAATACCAGACCACCTGACCTACCTCTTGAGAAACCTATATGCAGGTGAGGAAGCAGCAGTTAGAATTGGACATGGAACAACTGACTGGTTCAAAATAGGAAAAGGAGTACGTCAAGGCTGTATATTGTCACTCTGCTTTTTTAACTTCTATACAGAGTACACCATGAGAAATGCTGGGGTGGAAGAACCACAGGCTGGAATCAAGATTGCCAGGAGAAATAACAATAACCTTAGATGTATAGATGACACCACCCTTATGGCAGAAAGCAAAGAGGAAGTAAAAAGCCTCTTGATGAAAGTGAAAGAGGAGAGTTAAAAATTTTGCTTAAAGCTCAACATTCAGAAAATGATCATTGCATCTGGTCCCATCACTTCATGGGAAATAGATGGGGAAACAGTAAAAACAGTTTCAGTCTTTATTTTTGGGGGCCCCAAAAATCACTGCAGATGGTGACTGCAGCAATGAAATTAAAAGACACTTACTCCTTGGAAGAAAAGTTATGACCAACCTAGATAGCATATTCAAAAGCTTAGACGTTACTTTGCAAACAAAGGTCTGTCTAGTCAAGGCTATGGTTTTTCCAGTAATCATGTATGGATGTGAGAGTTGGACTGTGAAGAAAGTTGAGCCCAAATAATTGATGCTTTTGAATTGTGTTGTTGAAGAAGACTCTTGAGAGTCCCTTGGACTGCAAGGAGATACAACCAGTCCATTTTAAAGGAGATCAGTCCTGGGATTTCTTTGGAAGGACTGATGCTAAAGCTGAAACTCCAGTTTTGGCCACCTCATGCTAAGAGTCGTCTCATTGGAAAAGACTCTGATTTGGGGAGGGATTGGGGGCAGGAAGAGAATGGGACGACAGAAGATGAGATGGCTGGATGGTATCACTGACTCGATGGACATGAGTTTGGCTAAACTCCAGGAGTTGGTGACACACAGGGAGGCCTGGTGTGCTGCGATTCATGGGGTGGGAAAGAGTCGGACACGACTGAGCGACTGAACTGAACTGATGGGGACAGGAAAGAGATTAAGGAGTGATTTAAACACTTTTAATTAAGGTTAGTGTATTTCAAAATGAAACAAGGATTTTGAGCATTACTTTTCTAGTGTGTGAGATGAGTGAAATTATGAACTGACTCAAATGCATTCTTTCTTTTTTATATCTGAATATTATTCCATTATTTGTATGTTCTGCAACTTCCTTATTCATTCTTCTGCCAATGGACATCTAGTCTGCTTCCATGTCATAGCTATTGTTAACAGTGTTGCAATGAACATTAGGGTACATGTGTCTCATTCAATTCTTGTTTCTTTAGTGTGTATGCACATTATTTGGCATATAACTGCTTTTCCACTTACTCTCTTTTTTGAAGGGGCAGAAAATTTATTAATTGAAGAAACTTTTTATGTGTTTTACTCTGTACCAGGTGCTGGTACTTGTCATATATTAACTGATTCAATCGTCAACAACTTTGTTTGGAAGGTAAAATTTTTTTGAAAGTTTATTATATTTTTTAATTGGAGGCTAATTACTTTATAATATTGCGGTGGCTTTGCCATATGTCTACCTGAATCAGCCATGAGTGCACATGTGCCCCCCCATGTTGAAATCCTCCTTCCCCTCCACCCCACCCTATCCCTCTAAATTGTCCCAGATCACCAGCTTTGAGTGTCCTGCTTCATGACTGAACTTGCACTGGTCATCTATTTTACATATGGTAATATATATGTTTCGATACTATACTCATATCATCCCACCCTCACTTTTTCCCACATAGTCCAAAAGTCTGTCTTCTTTGCATATTTTGTCTGAGTCTGCCTTGCACATTTGATCATAATCCATCTATCTAGATTACATATATATGCATTAATATACTGAATTGGTGTTTCTTTCTGACTTACTTCACTTTATAATAGGTTCCAGTTTCATCAACCTCATTAGAATAGACTCAGATGCATTCTTCTGTATACCTGAGTAATATTCCATTGTATGTATGTACCACACTTTCCTTATCCATTTATCTGCTGATGGACATCTAGGTTACTTCCATATTCTAGCTATTCTAAGTGCTGTGATGAACATTGGGGTACATGTGTCTCTTTCAATTCTGGTTTCTTCAGTATGTATGCCCAGCAGAGCAATTGCTAAATCATATGGCAATTCTATTCTGAATTGTTCTCCATAGTGGTTGTATCAGTTTGCACTCCCACCAACAGTGTAAGAGGGTTCCCTTTTCTCCAACCCTCTCCAGCATTTATTTTTTTGTAGACTTTGATGGTGGCTATTCTGACCAGCTGGAGAAGGAAATGGCAACCCACTCCAGTGTTCTTGCCTGGAAAATCCCATGGATGTAGGAGCCTGGTAGGCTACAGTCCATGGGGTTGCTGAGGGTCATATACGACTGAATGACTTCACTTTCACTTTTCACTTTTATGCATTGGAGAAGGAAATGGCAACCCACTCCAGTGTTCTTGCCTGGAGAATACCAGGGATGGTTGAGCCTGGTGGGCTGCCATCTGTGCGGTCGCACAGAGTCAGACACAACTGAAGTGACTTAGCAGCAGCAGTTCTGACCAGCATAAGATACCTCATTGTGGTTTTGATTTGCATTTCTCTAATAATAAGTGATGTTGAACACCTTTTCATGTGTTTATTTGCCATCTGTATGTCTTCTTTAGATAAATGTCTGTTTAGTTCTTTGGCCCAATTTTTGATTAGGTTTTGTGTTTTTCTGGTATTGACCTGCATGAGCTGCTTATATATGTTTGAAATTAATTCTTTGTCGGTTGCTTCATTTGCTTCTATTTTCTCCCATTCTGAAGGCTGTCTTTTCACCTTGCTTATAGTTTCATTCATTGTGCAAAAGCTTTTAGGTTTAATTAGGTCCTGTTTGTTTATTTTTGTTTTTTTTCCATTACACTGGGATGTGGGCCATAGAGAATCTTGCTGTGATTTATGTCAGAGAGTGTTTTGCCTATGTTTTCCTCTAAGAGTTTTATAGTTTCTGGTTTTATATTTAGATGTTTAATCCATTTTATGTTTATTTTATTGTATGGTGTTACAAAGTGTTCTAGTTTCACTTTTTTTTTTTTCCTTAATGTGGTTGACCAGTTATCCCAGCATCACTTGTTAAAGAGATTGTCTTTTCTTGCTGCTGCTGTTGCTGCTGCTGCTGCTAAGTCGCTTCAGTCATATCTGACCCTGTGTGACCCGATGGACTGCATCCTACCTGGCTTCTCTGTTCCTGGGATTTTCCAGGCAAGAGTAGTGGAGTGGGGTGCCATTGCCTTCTCCATAGGTGCATGTATTTATCTCTGGGCTTTCTATTTTGTTCCATTGATCTATACTTCTGTCTTTGTGCCAGTACTATACTTTCTTGGTGACTGTAGCTTTGTAATATAGTCTGAAGTCAGGAAGGTTGATTCTTCTAGTTCCATTCTTCTTTCTCAAGTTTGCTTTGGCTATTTGAGGTTTTTTGTGTGTTACCATTCAAACTGTAAAATTATTTGTTCTATTTCTGTAAAATTTACCATTGTTAGCTTGATAAGGATTGCATTGAATCTATAGATTGCTTTGGGTAGTATACTAATTTTTACTATTTTGATTCTTCCAATCCATTAACATGGTATAGTTCTTCATCTATTTGTGTCATCTTTGATTTCTACATCAGTGTTTTAAAGCTTTCTATATATAGATCTTTTGTTTCTTTAGCCATTGCAATGGTGAATGGGATTGTTTCCTTAATTTCTATTTGTGTTTTTTCATTGCTAGTGTATAGGTATGCAAGGGATTTCTGTGTACTAATCTTATAGCCTGCAACTTTACTATATTCATTTATTGGCTCTAGTAGTTTTCTGGTGGTATTTTTAGGGTTTTCAATGTAGAGGATCATGTCATCTTCAAACAGTGTGAGTTTTACTTCTTCTTTTCCAATCTGGATTCCTTTTATTTTTGTTCTCTGATTGCTGTGACTAGGACTTCCAAAACTATGTTGAATAGTAGTGGTGAGAGTGAACACCCTTGTGTTGTTCCTGATTTTAGAGGAAATGCTTTCAGTTTTTCACCACTGAGGATAATGTTTGCTGTGTGTTTGTCATATATGGCTTTTATTATGCTGAGGTATGTTCCTTCTCAGATTGAGTCTCATGCTCTACTGACTGAGCTAGCCACCCCACGTTGGCAGATTTCTTATTTGGACTTCCCTGGTCGCTCAGCTGGTAAATAATCAGCCTGAAATGTGGGAGGCCTGGGTTTGATCCCTGAGTTGGGAAGATCCCTCGGAGAAGTGAACAGCTACCCACTCCAGTATTCTGGCCTGGAAAATTCCATGAAGTGTATAGTCCTTGAGGTTCCAAAGAGACATGACTGAGCAACTTTCACTTTCACTTTCATATTGCTTCGATACCTGCTTTCTGGAGAATTTTTTTTTTTTTAATCATAAATGGGTGTTGAATTTTGTCAAAGGCTTTCTTTGCATCTATTGAGATGATCATATTGTTTTACCTTTCAAATTGTTAATATGGTTTATTACATTGATATCTTTGTGACTATTGAAGAATCCTTGCATCCCTGGAATAAAGCCCATTTGGTCATGATGTTTTATCTTTTTAATATGCTGTTGGATTCTGTTTGCTAGAATTTTGCTGAGGATTTTTGCATCTATGTTGATCAAAGATATTGGACCCTAGTTTTCTTTTTTGTCACATTGTTGTCTGGATTTTGTGTTTGGGTGATGATGGCCTCATAAAATGAGTGCAAGTTTATCCTCCTCTGCAATTTTCTGGATGAGTTTGAGGAGAATGGATGTTAGCCCTTCTCTCAATTTTTGGTAGAATTCACCTGTGAAGCCATCTGGTCCTGGGCTTTTGTTTTTTTTTTTTTTTTTTGGAAGATTTTTGATACAGTTTGATTTCTGTGCTTGTGATGGGTCTGTTAAAATTTTCTCTTTCTTCCTCATTCAGTTTTGGAAGGTTATGTTTTTCTATTAGTTTGTCTTCCAAATTGTCCATTCTATTGGCATATAGTTGCTGTAGTAGTCTTTCATGACCTTTTGTATTTCTGTGTTGTCCTTTGTCATTTCTCCATTTTCACTTTTATTTTATTGATTTGATTTTTCTCCCTTTCATTATTGATAGGTCTGGCTAACAGATTGGCTATTTTATTTATCGTCTGAAAGAACCAGGCTTTAGTTTTGTTGATCTTTGCTATAGTCTCCTTCGTTTCTTTTTCATTTATTTCTGCTTTGCTTTTATGATTTCTTTCCTTCTATTAATTTTGAGATTCTTCTATTCTTCCTTTTCTAGCTGCTTTAGGTGTAAAGTTAGGTTGTTTATTTGATATTTCTCTTGTTTAACCTCAAAATGTTTGTGATTTTTATTTTATTTTATTTTTTTTCCCTTGTTGAGGTCTAACTTTCCTGCAATGTGATCAGAAAAGATGTTTGAAATTATTTCATTTTTTTAAATTTCAGTTTACAAAGTCTAGATTTATGGTCCAGTGCTGGGAGCCAGCGTGGGAATCCCACCCATGAAACGGTCACATGGTAGAAATCCGATGGGCAAGGTGATTCGGATTTCAGAGATTCCTCCTGAGTTTCCCTGAGCATCTACACCCCTAAAATAAGGAAACCCGAATATGCCTGCTGCCAGGAGCCAGCGTGAGGATTCCATCCGTGACATTGTCATGTGGCAGACTCGATGGGCAAGGACGATTCGAGTCTCGGAGTTTCTCCCTGGCATTTCCTGAGCATGTACCCAGAAAATAAGAATTCTGCCTGACATTGTACTTTTTTCTAATTCTGACATTCTCTGGAAAAAGTTAACTCAGGGCTTTAGTCTTCTGCATTTGAAAGGAGTGTTTCATCTCAACCCCCTCTGATAATGCTCTCATTTGCCTAACAGGTTCCCCCTTTTGCAGCTTGTGAATTGTTTACAGCCCCCAACTGCCAGGGGCAGGAAGCTTAAGTATCTTAAAGTTACAAGAGCCTCTTCTAATGTTAAGAATCCTATTGGTGACAGGATTTCACTGTTGACTCAATGATAGCTGCCAGACCTCCTTATTCTTTGTCTTTTGGGTACCCAGGAAGATGTTAATCAATGTAAACGGCATATAGGATAAGATATAAAGTAGTTTTGATGTTAGCAATGCTAGACTTTTGAGTTAATTACCTTCCCTTTGTAATAAATCACTGTACTCCTCTTGTTACAAATTGCTATGTAAGAATGTAACTTTATTTATTGCTTTCTGAGTATGGCACCAGACTTTGGGAAGAACAACACAAATAAGTCTTCTGGTTAACAAAACCTTATCAGAAAAGAGCCATAAAATGTTAATTGGCCCTTTTGGCCAGAAGATGATGTAAATCACCTAAGACTTGTGTATACAGCTAGGTATGCAGAGAGAAAAGCCTGATAACTGCTAACACTGCATAAATTTGTATTACCCCTTGATCTCTATGTACAATCAGAAAAGGTATAAAAGGCCTTGAAGGACAATAGGGGCCAGAACCAGTTATTGGGAGGAATGTTTTCCCCCGTGTCTTTCTCTCCCTTTACTCTAATTTCTGGCTGAATTCCCATCTGGGGCGTGGAGGCTCGCCATGTCTACTTACTTGCCCTGGATTTCAAAGATCTACGTGAAAGGGAGCCCAAGTGGGTCACCCTTAGAGATTCAAGTAGACGCCGTGGCCTAATGTAGATGGTGCAAACCTCTTGTCTCGAGGTTTTATTGGCTTTCCACGTAAACCAAGTTATTCAGCCTCTTTTCTCCACTTAATTTTCCTACTATACTATTATTTTCTAATCTAATCTTATATTTCTGAATAAATGAGTTTTTCCTTGCCTATCTGTCTCTCCTTCGAATCACCCTGGATCCACTGGGGCTGGACCCCGGCAGCCCAGGATGTGATCTGTCCTGTAGAATGTTTTATAGGCACTTGAGAAAAACGTGAACTCCATTGTTTTGGGATGAAATACCCTGTAGATATCAATTAGGTCTAACTGGTCCATTGTATCATTTAAAGCTTGAGTTTTCTGGCTAATTTTCTGTTTGGTTGATCTATCCATGGATGTGAGTAGGGTACTAAAGCCCCCCACTCTTATTGTGGTATTACTAATTTCCCCTTTCATACTTGTTAGCATTTTCCTTACGTATTGAAGTGCTCCTGTGTTGGGTATATATATATTTATAATTGCTATAGCTTCTTCTTGAATTGATTCCTTAAGCATTATGTAGTATCCTTTTTGTCTTTTATCACGACCTTTATTTCAAAGTATATTTTATCTAATATGAGTATTGCTACTCCTGTTTTCTGTTGATCTCCATTTACATGAAATATCTTTTTCCAGCTCCTCATTTTCAATCTGTACATGTCCCTAGGTTTGAGGTGGGTCTCTTGTAGATAGCGTATATAGAGGTTTTGTTTTTGTATCCATTCAGCCAGTTATCTTGATAAGGAACTGACTCAAATGCATCCTGACTATGATTTTGATTCCTCTTTGAATATATATATATATATATATATATATATCAATAACCTCAGATACAGAGATGACACCACCGTTATGGCATAAAGCAAAGAAGAACTAAGGAGTCTTGACAGAGGATGAGAGGATGAGAGTAGAGTGAAAAAGTTTGTCTAAAACTCAACATTCACAAAACTAAGATCATAGGATCTGATCTCATCACTTCATGGCAAATAGACAGGGAAACAATGGAGACAGTAACAGACTTTATTTTCTTGGTCTCCAAAATCACTGAAACTGGTGACTACTGCAAAGAAATTAAAAGACGCTTGCTCTTTGGGAGAAAAGCTATCATCAACCTAGAGAGCATATTAAAAAGCAGAGACACTACGTTGCCAACAAAGGCCATCTATTCAAAGCTATGGTTTTTCCAGTAGTCATTTATGGATGTGATTGTTGGACCATAAAGAGCACTGAGCCCTGAAGCTTTTGAACTGTGGTGTTAGAGAAGGCTCTTGAGAGCCCCTTGGAGTGCAAGGGGTTCAAACTAGTCTATCCTAAAGGAAATCAGTCCTGAATAGTCATTCGAAGCACTGATGCTAAAGCTGAAACAACAATACTTTGGCCACCTGATGTGAAGAACTGACTCATTGGAAAAGCCCTTGATGCTGGGAAAGGCTGAAGGAGGAGGAGAAGAGGATGACAGAGGATGAGATGGTTGGATGACATTGCCGACTCCATGGACATGAGTTTGAGCAAGCTTTGGGAGTTGGTGATGGACAAGGAAGCCTGGCATGCTCCAGTCCATGAGATCGCCAAGAGTTGGACACGACTGAATGACTGAACTGAACTGAACTTTTATTTCCTTATTTTCCTTTGAAACATGGTCCTCAAAATCATCAGAGTGTGAATGACGGTATGTAAACTCTGATGCTGGGAGGGATTGGGGGCAGGGTGAGAAGGGGACGACAGAGGATGAGATGGCTGAATGGCATCACTGACTCGATGGACCTGAGTCTGCGTGAGCTCCAGGACTTGGTGATGGACAGGGAGTCCTGGCGTGCTGCGATTCATGGGGTCACAAAGAGTCGGACATGACTGAGCAACTGAAATGAACTAAACTGAACTGAAAACTAAGTATCTGGATGGAAATTGAATATTTAATAAAACAACTGGACCTTTCTAAATATCTTTTACTGATTCAACAAGTGATTATATATATATATATTTTTTTTAGACCTTTCATGTATTTTCATATATATATATATAAAACACATATATATATAAAACATTTATATAACACATATATTGTTTAACACATATTTCCTGATAATGCTGTATGTTGGATATTAATCTATTTTATTTGAAGATTATAAGAATAATATTTTTGTGTGTATTGGTATCTTTTATAAGGTTCAAAGTGACATACATCTGCTTGAGCTAGGTGGAATAGAATAATAAAGAAGGAAAATGTTTGTTTATTTTATGCATTACTAATTTAATTTCACTCACTTAAAACAAAAGATCCATCTACAGGGTTCCAGAGCTTTCTGAAAGTAGAGTTGCTATGAAGTCTTTTGTAAGGTGAAGTCAAATATAGTGAAAGTAGTCACCGTAGGGACACATTTTCCCTAATGGATGCACAGAATAAGAAAAAACATCAGTGCATACAGACACAACTCAAAGCTATGATGGCTTGTTACTGAGATTTTGGGTGTAGTTCCTTGGAAAGTAACTTGATGGCACCACTCTCTCTGCTTGGGGTGCAAGCTGCCACTATAATGGCTCAGTTAGTTGCAGAGCAAATGCTAAAAGCTACCTTTGATTTTTGTCTTTTTTCTTAAAAGTGAAAACCTGTTTTTGGATTTTTATTCAGTTATTGAAACAAGTACTAATGCCTTTCTTAAGAGCAAAATGTTGGGACTTCCTAGGTGGTTCAGTGGTTAAGATTCCACATTTACAAGGTAGAGGGTGCAGGTACGATCCTTTTTTTGAGGAACCAAAATCACACAAGCTGGCCAGTGCAGCCAAAAAAAAAGGGGGGGAGGGAGTAGTTTAAAAAATGTATTTAAACATATACCACAAAATAAACTTTGAAAAAGTGGGGGATACTTGGAAGACATTCTAATGTCAATAAATTGGAATTAAGACGGTGGATCAGGAAGGGATGTGGGATCATTCTGCATTTTATTGAAATATGAGCGGCACTGGTTCATGGGGTCAGGGCCAGTGATGAAAGATGATTTCAGGTAAAGCTCTATAAACTTACCTTGGAAGTGGACTCTTGGCCCAAAATATTGCCTATAAGTAGCATATGATATAGTCAGTCCAGTTAACTCTCTGTTATTACAACTGAAAGGACTTTTCAAACTCAGATTCTTTTGCTACATAGAGTTATTAGTTCTCTTGGGTGCAATCAGCGTGGCATGTCACAGAGGCAGTGGGAGAGGGTTTGTCAGGGAGAGGTAGGCAGTTCAGATTTGAGGACACAGGTATTACAATGTGAGGTTTGGAGACACTGAGTCCATAGTGGTGGGATGGTTAGAAGAAAGGATGAGCAGAAAGGACAATGGGAGCATAGAAAATGCTTGTTTCAATATCTCACCACACTTTATCAACTGAATTCCAGGAGACCCAAATCTCTAAGTCCCTTACATATTTTCACATATCCTAAGTCCAAACACTATTTCTCTTGCCTTTGAATTTCCTTTATATATATATATTTTTGCTACCCTTTTTAATTCTTTGTTGATTGAGATTTAGATTAGACATCTTTGTTTTTAGCTTCCCAGTAGGAAATTTGTGAATCCCCATCTTGGAATATATTTATACCAACATTTCTTTTAAAGTCAGTTCATCCAATAGCCACCAAGTAGCTATTTTACACACTTTAAAAACTTTAAGTTACTTTATACATTTAAAATTTTGAATATTGGGACTTACCTGATGGCCTAGTAGTTAAGAATCTGCCTTCCAATGCAGGGCATATAGGTTCAATCCCAGGTCAGGGATTTTACATGCCACAGAGCAACTAAATCTGTGCACCACAACTAGTGAACCTGTGCACTCTAGAGCCTGTGCAGCACAACTAGAGAGCCTGTGTACTACAACTACTGAGCGTTCACACTGTAGAGCCCACTTGTGCTCTGCAACAAGGAAAACCCATGCATCACAACTAGAGAAAACCCACGCAGCATGCTTAAGACCCAGAGCAGCCAAAATTTAAAAAAATAATAAATAAAATATAAGTAGGACTTAACTCAGGGACTAAACAGCAACTAAATACTAAAACAGCTGAAAATGGCTTTTATACAGTTCTTTGCAATTGACAATGACCAACAGAACAAGTTTTTTGTATCAGAGACTGTTAAATGGCACCATTGAAGTGGACTTTCAGAAGGGTCTGCCTTTCTGCCCTACAAGGCTGTTAGCTGTGCATTTCTTTATATAGGCCTAATTCTAATTCTGTCTATAACTTATTAAATATCTTTAAGTATTGTACTGAACATATACATCCTAGTCCCTTTTCTCTGATGCTTTCACTGATAACTCAGGGTAAGTTATGTGCTAGTGTATTTTTATAATCTTTTATGATTATAAGAAAATTAAGTGATTTTTAATTATAAATTCAGTGTACAGCTGTCTTTATTCAATTCAAAAGGATTTTGTTCTTGTATTATACATAATAAATGGAGAACTGATATAAAGCATAACATATCCATATCCATATGTATAATAGATGTATACTGCATGCACAAGTATGGGTATGTACCCATAGATTCCCTTTAAAGAAGAGCAGCCAGCTGAAAGGATCTTGTTGACAGTCCCTTCAGATTCACCTCAGTCCTGTCAATGACCAAGCAAGACAGTAGAAACAGAGCTTAGCCATTTCCACCCCAATGTGATCCTTTACAGGGATAACCTCTGCTCCCATGCCTCTTGGGCCAACAAAGACTCTGTTAGATCTGTATTGTTGTACCACAACTCCCTTGCCTGATCCTGTGCCTGCTGTTTTTCACTCAGATGTCACTCCCTAATGAACTTCATATACTCTTAACTCTGTTTCAACATTTGCTTTCTAAATTCAGACTTCAACTGCAGTAGTAGAGTTTAAAGTTCACCTTTCATTTTGCTTTTCATTCTGATCCTCAATTTCTCACTAGAAATGTAGAGATCAAGGAGAAAATGAAGGATGTTTCAGATGTCCTTGGAGGACTGCAATTATTGTTCATTCTCCTTGGTCCTCCTGTTTGTGTGAGGAAATGAAAAGTTTTTACAAATACATCTATCCTTTCTTGGTCTAAATTCATGTACTGCAAAATGAGAGTGAACAATTTCAGGCCATTAAACTCAAATTTAAGAACTATGATTTCTTTTTCATTAAAAAGAAAAATCCAGCCTACATTGCCAGCTTGATAAAATAGACTGCTTCCTTCTAATTGGTCATTTTAATAAAACAAAGTGACTTGTAATCATACAAACTTTAGCTATTAAAAATGCTGCTTTAGTAATTGTTATACATGCCTGATCTAATGAACTCTTCTAGCTCTTTATGCGCTAAGATATTCACTTGGGTCCTTTAAAGTCAGTTCCATGAAACTTTAAACCTGCCAAATGATGTTAGTACCCTGTTCTAATGCTTCTAAAATTTAAACTAGGGCCAAAATGTTTTTTTTTAATTAAGTTAATTGTCTCAATAAGAAGTTTATAATTACCAAGGGCATGCAGTATAAAGGGGAAAATAGATAAAATACTGCTTTTGTAGAAAAGCATAAAGTTGTTTACAGCCTTATTTCACTAACTGCTGAGATAGTAAAGAATATACCAGCAAAAGACTCAGGAAATACTCCCCTTCTTGTAACATATTTACTCTCTAATTTCCTAAAACAGTCAAAGAATTCCCATGCTAACAATTTTAAAAAGTGAATCTGGAATTGATATATCTACATTTATATCACAGCCCTGGAACTCACCTGCTGTACAAAAATGGTATATTAACTTCTAAAGGAAGATAACGTTCTTTATATTTGTGTGTGTGTGTGTGTGTGTGTGTGTGTGTATTTCTTTCTTTTTTGGTCTATGAAAACTTATCCATAATGTACTGTTGTTGTGATCACCAAATAAAAATCATGTAAATGAAAACACTTTGAACATTTAACAAGGATTATGCTAGTATTGAATATTATTATTTTTTCCTATATTATCAAATCTAGAAAACAGATTAGACTTATTTTGAGAAATATTATTAGGTATATTGTAAGGAAAATGGGCAAACGATGTTACTATCAAGACATCATTATTACTTTAACTCAAACAGCTTGGGCAGCTTGGAAATTTGTACAGTGACTGTTACCCAAATCTTTCCACACTTGGCATGCTGTCTGTCATGGAGTGTGCAACCAGACACTAGTCTTTGTGCCATATTCATTTGCTAAGTGACTCTATATCTCTAAATTTGAAATATATATACCTGCATGTATTTGTGAAGAACTTCTGGGTTTTTATATAATGTACTCTTGGCTTCCCAGGTGGTTCTACTGGTAAAGAACCTGAATGTCAATTCAGGAGACATAAGAGACATGGGTTGGGAAGATTCCCTGGAGAACCCACTCCAATTCTTTTTCCTGGAGAACCCCATGGACAGAGGATCCTGGTGGGCTACAAGTCCATAGGGTCACAAAGTGACAGATACAACTGAAGTGACTTAGCATGCATGCATACATATAATGTACTCTTACTCATATATGCATATACATGTAAATTCTAGTCTTTCTTTTCCTTTTATCTTCCTTTTTTTTTTCATTTTTGATTAATGAATGCTACTTGTATTGAATCTGTCGACTAAAAAAAAAAAGCACAATGTTAGAGTTGTGAGTTGAGCTTTATTTGGGGCTAAATGAGGACTGCAGCCTGGTAGACAGCACCTCATATAGATCTAGGGGAACTGTTCCAAAGAGATAGTGGGAGAGGATCAATATATGTCATTTTGATGAATGGGGAGTCCACTCAATCAAGTGTTTATCTTACAAAAGGTTTTTCTGCTGGTCATAAGGAGCTGATGTCACCACGAAGAGATATGATGCTTTTCTAGATATTTGGGGAGGGAAAGATTGGGATTATGAAATAAGTTCCTGAAAATATCTATCTGAAGACCTGTTCCATCAGTTTTCTTGGAGCACAAAGTGCCTCATTCTCCATCCTGAACTCCCTTTAAGACTTGTTGAAGGTCAACAGCTGTAACAACAAAGGATTCAATCTCCTCAGAGGCAGATGGCAAATTCCCTTGGCAAGTTCCAAATTGTAGGTAATAGGGCCCTATTATGGTGATAAATTCAACCACAATTTAGGAGGCATTTCATGACCATTTCATCTCACATTGCTAGGAAGATGCATTCCTTGTTTTGGAGAATATTTTGCTGATAAGCTAGTGAATGTGTGACTAGGTCTTAATAGTCAAAAATCTCTGGATATCAGGCTTCTATTTATGGTCCAAGAAAATAACTCTGCTTATTACATCTTCCCATATCTATAGTTACAGTGTTACAATCATTGATTGTACACAGAATTATATATTTGATCAACTGCTGTGAGTCACCTAGTTATCATTATTTTCACCAGAAGATCAGTTACATATGTGGTAATTGCAAAAAAAATAAAAAAAACAAAACAATAGTCTTGTAAAACAGATAAAACACAAATGAAATAATTAATGGAGTTGTAAGTAAATATTTCGCCCAAGAGCTTCCCATACCAAATTAGATTTTTTTTTTTTAAGTTCATTAAGACTAGGGAATAGGTAACTTAAGGCAGAAATCTGATTTTTCATATAGTTTAGCAAATGTGTTATATTAGAGGATACAAACACAACACTCAGTTCGAATTATATCACAGGTGACTCCCTGAGATGCTGTAAGGACATCAAGGGCCATGTGATTTTGTAGCAGTGTCTTTCTAAACATAAAAACTCAGACTTCATTAGGCTAATAGCCTGGTTATTCTCATTTAAAGTCTGTTGATTGAAAGTTGTTAAGACTTTGATATGGCCAATTGTATCCTCCAGTCCCACTGAAGGCACAAAAATAGCTGCTAGATGGTCATAACAAAGGAATGAAGATCTCTTCAACCATCAGGCTTGCACCAATGGTAGATTGGCTGGGGTCACCTCTAATTTATTATGTATATGCTCTTTAGTACATGGGAGTACCAGGGTACACCTTTGTATCCATCCCATGATTAGCAGGCCATGAATTAGAACCACAAATCCACTGAGTTCCATTAAGTTCCATCAAGTGAATCTCTGGTCATTTGATTCAATCAACTCCATAGCAGTCACTGTCTGTAAGGGTAATAATATGTATGCATTGTTTATAAGGCAACCAGCTTAGTTTCTTAATGTTATTAGGTTAATCATTCTTAGTATGTTTAATCGTTCCCTACATGGCTGTGCTTAGTTGCTAAGTCATGTCTGATTGTTTGCAATTCCATGGACTGTAGGCCACTAGGCCCCACTATCCATGGGATTTTACAGCCAAAAATACTGGCGTGGGTTACCATTTCCTTCTCCAGGGGATTTCCTGACCCAAGGATCAAAACTGCATCTCCTGTGTCTCCTGCACTGCAGGCAGATTCCTTACCCACTGAGCTGGAGGTTTTAAATTTAAATGACATAGCCTGGTTTTAATCATATAGATTCATCTCATAATTGTGGGAAGTTTCCTTTTAATGGATGAGAAGTTACAGAGTTTTATTCCCAGACTTAGCTCATTATTCTGACTGAGTTTAAATGACTGTAAAAGAAAATTTATATCTATGGTCAGAGTCAGAGCTGGCATTATTAATTGGCCAGGTGAGAAGATCCCATCTAGTAATATAATGAGTAGACAGAACAGGACTAAAATTTCTTCTAAAATAAATTTTCTAGGGACTACTCAATCAGAACTTTGGAGGGGAGAAATCCACCAAGATAACCCACAAGGACTGGCCATAAGCCAACAATCGGAGTGATTTTTTTAAATTAACATAGGGTCATCAGTTCAGTTCAGTTCAGTCACTCAGTCGTGTCCAACTCTGTGACCCCATGAATCGCAGCAGGCCAGGTCTCCCTGTCCATCACCAACTCCTGGAACTCACTCAGACCCAAGTCCATCAAGTCAGTGATGCCATCCAGCCATCTCATCCTCTGTTGTCCCCTTCTCTTCCTGCCCCCAATACCTCCCAGCTTGAGAGTATTTTCCAATGAGTCAATTCTTCACATGAGGTGGCCAAAGTACTGGAGTTTCAGCTTCAGCATCATTCCTTCCAAAGAAATCCCAGGGCTGATCTCCTTCAAAATGGATTGGTTGGATCTCCTTGCAGTCCAAGGGACTCTCAAGAGTCTTCTCCAACACCACAATTCAAAAGCATCAATTCTTCAGTGCTCATCTTTCTTCAAGGTCCAACTCTCACATCTATACATGACCACAGGAAAAACCATAGCCTTGAGTAGACGGACCTTTGATGGCAAAATAACGTCTCTGCTTTTCAATATGCTATCTAGGTTGGTCATAACTTTTCTTTCAAGGAGTAAGCGTCTTTTAATTTCATGGCTGCAATCGCCATCAGCAGTCATGTTGGGGCCCAAAAAAATAAAGTCTGACACTGTTTCCACTGTTTCCTCATCTATTTCCCATGGAGTGATGGGAACAGATGCCATGATCTTCGTTTTTTGAATGTTGAGCTTTAAGCCAAATTTTTCACTTTCCTCTTTCACTTTTATCAAAAGGCTTTTTAGTTCCGCCTCACTTTCTGCCATAAGAGTGGTGTCATCTGCATATCTGAGGTTATTGAAATTTCTCCCAGCAATCTTGATTCCAGTTTATGCTTCTTCCAGCCCAGTATTGCTCATGATGTACTCTGCATATTAGTTAAATAAGCAGGGTGACAATATACAGCCTTGATGTATTCCTTTTCCTATTTGGAACCAGTCTGTTGTTCCATGTTCAGTTCTAACTGTTGCTTCTTGACCTGCATACAGACTTCTCAAGAGGCGGGTCAGGTGGTCTGGTATTCCCATCTCTCTCAGAATTTTCCGCAGTTTATTGTGATCCACACAGTCAAAGGCTTTGGCATAGTCATTAAAACAGAAATAGATGTTTCTATGGAACTGTCTTACGTTTTTGATGATCTAGCAGATGTTGGCAATTTGATCTCTGGTTCCTCTGCCTTTTCATGCCCATGAAATAAAAACATTTGATTCATATGCAAAAGTCCAGGAAATCAAGAAAACATTATAAATGATCATATAAGTCAGGTCCAGCATCTTGAACAAACTGTTTACTTCTGATGGCATTGTATCATCCTGGTATTAGTGTATCTTTTACCTCCGTTTGAGCACTGCTTTAAAGTGAACTTGAGATTAGTAGTTCTCTCTATAGACTAGTCCAGTGTAAGGGCCTTTGGAAGTGGGAATTAACCCAAGAGTTAATTTCACTTCAATTTTAATGTGCTTGAGCTAATTAAGAGTACCTGAAAAAAAGATTCTTTCATTTGTGTTACAGTCGTTCCTTTAAATTGTGTCTTTCCAGTATAGTTAATCCCTTGGTTGCAGGTTGTGAGGTATCTGATCTTCATCCAAAGATAGATTATGGAGACTTGCTTCAGAAACAGAGTGTCCTTTAATAAATCAATTAATTTTACATTAATATAGCATAGCAGGAAAGAAATATATTTTTAATAGATACTGACCTCAGAGAGGGTAACAGGCAGGAAGGCCAGAGGTCCCCAAGCAACAGGAGGAAAAAAACTGCAAGTGGCAGACCTTTTTTTCCCTTCTCTACACAAAATTACAAGAGACTTCTTTTAATTCTGTGTTGATGGCACCTGGTTCTGCCTTGAGTTAACCAATGTGCTTTTCTTATGGAAATGTTTTTCTTAAGCTATGTTAATGAAACTATGTATTTGTTTTGAAATCTGCCTTTCCTCAAAATAGTTCCACCTAAGACTTTTTTTTTTTCTCAAACTTTGGGATGATGATGGCTTAGCAATCCAGTATTCATATCAACTATTTTACAGCCAAGGGTGACACACATAGTGCCATTCTCAAAAACGCATATCGTGGGAGAGGGGCCTGGTGAAACCCCTCAGCTCTGTGTTGTCTGTTTTATCTGATTAGCAGTTTGCTAACAGACATAAAGCAATGGCATGCCACTCTAGTACTCTTGCCTGGAAAATCCCATGGATGGAGGAACCTGGTAGGCTGCAGTCCATGGAGTCGCTGAGAGTCAGACACGACTGAACGACATCACTTTCACTTTTCATTTTATGCATTGGAGAAGAAAATGGCAACACACTCCAGTGTTCTTGTCTGGAGAATCCTAGGGACGGGAGAGCCTGGTGGGCTGCCCTCTATAGGGTTCCACAGAGTTGGACACGACTGAAGCGACTTAGCAGCAGCAGCAACAGACATAAAACACCTTAAAAACTAGCAAGGGGGCATTCTTTCTGCTCTCTTCTTAAATCTATGTCAGAAGCTTTTTCTATCTCTCTTATACTTTAATAAAATTATTTTACTCAAAAATCTCCAGTGCTCAAGACTGGTCTCTGGCCCCAGATTAAAATCCTCTCCTCCACAGGTCATGAATCCTGGCATATCATGACTCACAACAGCAATCTCTCACCTCTATTAACAAAATTGGGATTTAAAATTCATTGAAACATCTTTTCTCCCTAAAATTACCCTCATTTTTAACCAAATATAATCAAATCATGACTAGTGATTTTTGTTGTTGTTGTTTGTTTTTGTTTGCAAAATAAGTTTGTTCTCAATAACTTGGCCTGATGACTTATATAAACATATTTGATCCCAGACTTCTTTCTTTTATTTTTTTTTTTTTTTTTGCTTTTCTGAAACGTCTATAAAGAATCTCAGAATGAACCTTTTTAAAGACTCTTGGGGCTAGGAAAGTCATATCAAAGACTTATCACAGATTCCACCTAAGAGATCTTGGTGGATTCTACCCTTCTCAAGTCTCTAGAATTCCTTGAGATTTATGTACCTGTTAGTCAGATAGCCCTCCTAATTTCTCTGGTAAAGCTTCTAGAAACCCAAGAGTTTTCAGTCTCTGGAGAGATCAGATATAGAGAAAAGCTTAGTGTTTCAATTTTCCTTACAAAAGTATAATGTTGCCAAATTACTGTAAATCAAAATTAGTTTGAGGGAAAGGGTTTTCCTTATACTTGGAAAATACAGATTCCAACCAGTAACTTTTCAGATAGAAACCATAGAGTTATATGCATATCACGAGTTTATTCATTCCTTTTGATAAGTTTTATGAAGCCATTATGTTTGCCAGGAGAAAAATGTAATTTTTTGTCCAGTTCAGCATTATGGTCTGAAAGTCAAAAACTTGTATTTATCCAAAGGTCCTTTCTAAAATTTTCCTGAAGAGGGAGGATTTTTGCAAAAGCATTAGAATAAAGCCATAACTGTCTATAATAACAAATCACGTAAGAAGGCGTGTTTAAAATCTGATTGCAATGCAACTGACAGACATTTGATTACTGTCATAACAACAGTGTATGATAATAACTAGAATTATGACTGATAACACTTTACCAGGGCATATCAGAATTTTAGGAGCTCCATATAATTTCTATGACATATATATTAGTAACATTTACCATACAATATAACCTGAGGAGATTTATTATTCTTTTGACAATATTTCCCATGAAATTCAGCATACCAAGTGAACCTAATTAGTTGAATATCTTTATTTGGGGTATTTCAGGGGCCCTTTGAAGCATCCTAAACTTAGCTAGAAATCAAAAGTACTTCATTAGAATTTTAGTTAGGAAGTTTTGGCAATAAATATCAAAAGGGTTGAGAACACTTAGTCAGATAGGATCACAGGTCACTTGAAACAATAGCTATTCATTTAGCCAAAATGACAATTTAAAAAACTTCAAAGGAAAATACAGAAGAGATCATTTAAGAAGTAAAGGTTCAAAGGCAGTTCGACATCTGAAGTAAGCTTGTCCACTTGTGCTTAGTTGCTCAGTCATATCCAACTCTTTGTGACTACATGGATTGTAGCTTGCTAGGCTCTTCTGTTCATGGAGGATTCTCCAGGTAAAAATCTAGAGTGGGTTGCCATACCCTTCTCCAGGGAATTGAACCCATGTCTCCCAACACAGGTATCCCTCCAACCCAGGGATTGAACCTGGGTCTCCCACATTGCAGGCAAATTCTTTACCAACTGAGCCACCAGGGAAGCCCAGTTTATCCTCTTAACAGAGAGAAAAAATAAATAAATTCAAGTTTTAAATTAATTACTCAACTAGAGTTATTTTAAACAATCAATCTTGAGCATGCATAAAAGTCTTTTTTTCAGAATCCACTTTCTACAGAACTTTTTATCACTTTCTGTACCCATTACTCTGTTTTCCTATACTGAAACAGACTTATCTGTAAGTCAGACCTACTTGCTTTTTCTTTCATAAAATGCAGTTCCATTCCTCACACCTTCTTTACTGAAAAAACATATTTTACTTCCCTTAAACAACCATGGACTGTCTTTTGTATTAGCATTCTGTAGATTGGTGAACATAAATGCCAGTGATAATTTCTAAAAACATTTGCTTTCTTATAGAGAATATCTCAGGATAGCATCAAGTATTATTCATTAATAGTGCAAAATCTCTAGTTTCTCTGTAAGAGGAAGTTAATGTTCAGTAATTAATGTTTCAGAATTTTATTTTACTTGGAAATGACCTAGCTATTCAATCAACTTATATCACTTACTTACGGACAATCTTAGAAATTCATGTTATCCCATTCTGGAGAGATTCTTTTAGACAGACATTCATAAACCATAATTATTCTTAGTATAGTTTATCTAAAAGATCCTATCTCATTTATATTTTCTTTCCTTAAAAGTTTCTTCACTCAAATTGCTTTCTTTGCTCACTAATTTGTAACAGATATAACAGATTTTGTTTAATGTTTTAAACCTGAGCAGTGTTGTGCTTAATGGCAAAGAATCTTAGGCATGTCTACATTAATTAGACCAACAAAGATTAATCAGTTCAGTTCAGTTCAGTCACTTAGTCGTGTTAATTTAATACTGAATAGTTCTCAGTTCACATGAACCTGAAATTAATTTAAGTTAATTTTTCTTGTATTTAAAATTGTTTTTGCTTTAGGCCAATTAGATTAGAGTTCATTAACCAGTTAACCTGAGCAATACCCAAAGACAAGTATGTCACATATTGAGACAAGCAGATATAAATCTCACTAATTGTTAATAACAATTGGAATAAGATTTTAAAAGGCTTCATCCCCTCTTTTCCTCAGTTTCAGAAATTCGAGATGATCTAGATAAGATAAGGGGCTTCCCTGGTGGCTCAGATGGCAGAGAATCTGACTGTAATGTGGGATACCCAAGTTTGATCCTTGGGCTGGGAAGATTCCCTGGAGAAGAGAATGGATCCAGAGAGCTCTGGTCTCAAGGCACAGGGAGCAAAAATCAGGTTCTCCTGGTACGAGTTATTCCCTCAGGGCAAGAATTCTAAAGAATTCTTTCTTTCTTTTTTTTTTTTCTTTCAAGATTACTGTTTTTGAATTAAACTGGTCAGAGGCTGGCATTATGTACTTAATTGGCACAATTAAAGTTCATAATTTTCACAGATATCCCCTTTTCTTTCTTTTTAATGGCTTTTAAAGTTGATCAAACAGTATAACAAGGGCATTTGTGTGTAACTCAGACCAACCTCGATTATCTTTTTGGCTAGAGTAGCCAAGTGCTCACCTAAGGTTCTTTAAATGTGGAGTTAAGCAAAGAATAATTTTGGTGGTTAAAGAATGTCAGGTGTCAAGTTCAAATATTGCTTTAAAGTTCTTTGTTTTTTTCCATTCTCTCATAAAACTCTGGAACTGATTCATCCAATCTTTGCTTGCACTGTTGAATCTTTGTCCAATTTATGTTTTTTGGAGAATGCTCTGAAATAGATTCAAGCAATTTCCAAGAAAATTATCTGCATTGATTGCAAGCCTCTGGACTATGTGATTCAAAGTCCATTAAGACGCATTTCCATCATGCATTTTCTATTCATTCCCTTGTTTTTGGTTTTGTAAACTAACAGTTGTACTAATTGATGTAGCCCTGAAAACCTGGCTTATAGGACTGGGTCATTAAGTCAAATTCCTTAGCAAATTCCAATGAATCCTGACTTGGATTGGGACATTCCTTAGCGAAGACTCTAAGTTCTGCCCAGATTCTATGTGAGCACCAAGGATGATTCATTTCTCCCTGTAATAGGTTTCTCCTTAAGGGAGCTATAGTCACTTCTTCTTCTTTTTTTGATCCTCTTTGCTGGGGAAAGGGGAGCAGCAGGAAGTGGAAGAGTTGAAAGACAAAACAACAACAACAACAACAACAACAACAACAGCAACAACAACAACGTATAGACCAGGTAGTCCAGGTAGAAGAGTACATACACATGGGAAAAAAAGAGGGAAAGGCAGAGTCAGTGCTAGCAATCTTTTCTTTTCTTTCTTTCTTTATTTTTTTTAAGTTCTGATACACTTTCAAGCAATTTCTTGCTTCCTGCAAAAAAAGTTACTCTATCATATCCTCTTTTATAAGCTTCTAGATACCAATTAAAGTAAGCATCTATTCAGTCTGTTTGATTTTTTAGCTGGCTTTTTCAAACTGTGAATGCAAAAATATCTATTTTGGAATATCAAAAGAACCTTACTTGGACAATTTTAGGTTGAGATCTCCTTTAGTATATTTCCCCCAATTAAGTAGGTAATCGCAAGTATAAACTTACATACAAAGCTTATGCACATACAGCATAACTCTGGCCTGAGATGTTTGAGAACACTTTCTGATGTTCCTTGTTTCTATGTTTGAGAGGGTCTCTTCCCATTTTAAGTTGAATTTGTCATGGATAAAAGTCACTAGTGAAATTATGTGATTGGTCGGTGAGCTGCCTGTTAGCTTACCTCCTCCAGAAGTATCTTTAGTCATTTCAGCTCATCTTACATGTCTTGGTTTCTCCCTCCAGCAGTCTAATAGCATAGGTGCTCTGATTGCTAGATGGCTAATTCTTATTAACCAACTGAGCAAATGAAGTGAATAACTGTTTCAATTAATGAATAGGTTTCCCTATGGGACCACTGCACATTTTGAGGACTCAACATCTATCACTCTCACAAATTTCTCAGTTGCTTGAGAAAACTATAGCTGTTTGGGAGGAGTCTGTCCCTTTGCTTCATAGCAAAACTTTCATGTAATATCTTCACTTTTACCCTGACAAAGGTGGCCAAACTTTGTCTAAGTTGTCCTTTTATCCAACTACTCACACAGACTACGTCTCCTACACAAAGTCTCCTACAACTGAGCAACCTTGATAATTTTCAACCGACCCCCTGCCAGTAAGTTTCACTAGAAGGTTATTTCCTTGGTATCTTTCAAGCATATCCTTCTCTCCCAGTATCTTTCAAATGGGTGCTATTCCTAGGTATCTTTCAACCAAGCCTCACTCAGTAAGATGCTGAGTGGGTACACCCAATATCTGTCAACCACCTTCCTCCAATATCTTTCAACTGGGAGAGGTAAGGTAACTTGCTCCACCACCAAAAAAAAAAAAAAAAAAAACTAAGAACCATCAATGAACACAGGAGACCTGAGAACCAGAAGAAACGCAATTCATCTGGACTCTCCAAGGAGATGGGTAGGCACATGGACCGCTGCTGCTACCAAATAAGAGAAGTCCATTCTGGATAGCTTTGTTGGTCACCATAATTATCAAATAAAAAAAGATGCAAACTGAGAATTTCAAGTTAAGTTTTATTGGGGGCAAAATGAGGATTGCAGCCAGGGGGACAATATCTCAGACAGCTCTGAAGAACTGCTCCAAAGAGGTAGTGGGGAGAGATCAACATATGTCATTTTTGTGAATGGGGAGTTCAAACAATCAAGCAGTTTATTGTACAAAATATTTTCTGCTAGTCATGAGGAAAAAATGTCACCATAAAGGGATTAACTGCTTTTTAAAATGTTTGGAGATGCAAGGATTTTGAAGTCACTTCCTGAAAATATCTGTCTAAAGACCTGTTCCATCAGTATTTCTAGAGCACAAAGTGCTTCATCAGTTCAGTTCAGTTCATTTCAGGCTCTCAGTCGTGTCCGACTCTTTGCAACACAATGAACTGGAGCAATCCAGTCCTTCCTGTCCTACCAACTTCCAGAGTTCACACAGACTCACGTCCGTCGAGTGGGTGATGCCATCCAGCCATCTCATCCTCTGTCGTCCCCTTCTCCTCCTGCCCCCAATCCCTCCCAGCATCAGACTCTTTTCCAATGAGTTAACTCTTCGCATGAGAAGGCCAAAGTACTGGAGTTTCAGCTTTTAGCATCATTCTTTCCAAAGAACACCAAGGACTGATCTCCTTCTGAATGGATTGGTTGGTTCTCCTTGCAGACCAAGGGACTCCCAAGAGTCTTCTCCAACACCACAATTCAAAAGCATCAATTCTTCAGTGCTCAGTTTTCTTCACAGTCCAACTCTCACATCCATATATGAACACTGGAAAAACCATAGCCTTGACTAGACAGACCTTTGATGGCAAAGTAATGTCTCTACTTTTTAATATGCTAACCAGGTTCGTCATAACTTTCCTTCCAAGGAGTAAGCATCTTTTATTTTAATGGCTGCAATCACCATCAGCAGTGATTTTGGAGCCCCAAAAAACAAAGTATGACACTGTTTCCACTGTTTCCCCATCTATTTCCCATGAATTGATGGGACCAGATGCAATGATCTTCGTTTTCTGAATGTTGAGCTTTAAGCCAACTTTTTCACTCTCCTCTTTCACTTTCATCAAGTGGCTCTTTAGTTCCTCTTCACTTTCTGCCATAAGGTTGGTGTCATCTGCATATCTGAGGTGATTGATATTTCTCCCGGCAATCTTGATTCCAGCTTGTGCTTCTTCCAGCCCAGTGTTTCTGATGATATAATCTGCATATAAGTTAAATAAGCAGGGTGACAATATACAGCCTTTATGTACTCCCTTTTCCTATTTGGAACCAGTCTGTTGTTCCATGTTCAGTTCTAACTGATGCTTCCTGACCTGCATATAGGTTTTTCAAGAGGCAGGTCAGATGGTCTGATATTTCCATCTCTTTCAGAATTCTCGACAGTATATTGTGATCCACACAATCAAAGGCTTTGGCATAGTCACTAAAGCAGAAATAGATGTTTTTTTCTGGAATTCTCTTGTTTTTTTTTCGATGATCCAGCGTATGTTGGCAATTCAATCTGTGGTTCCTCTGTCTTTTCTAAAACCAGTTTGAACATCTGAAAATTCACTGTTCACATATTGCTGAAACCTGGCTTGGAGAATTTTGAGCGTTACTTTACTAGCATGTGACATGAATGCAGTTGTGTGGTAATTTGAGCATTTATGGCATTGCCTTTCTTTGGGATTGAAATGAAAACTGACCTTTTCCATTCCTGTGGCCACTGCTGAGTTTTCTAAATTTGCTGGCATATTGAGTGCAGCACCTTCACTGCATCATCTTTCAGGATTTGAAATAGCTCAACTGGAACTCCATCACCTCCACTAGCTTTGTTCAAAGTGATGCTTTATAAAGCCCATTTGACATCACATTTCAGGATGTCTGGCGCTAGGTGAGTTGTCACACCATCATGATTATCTGGGTCATGAAGATCTTTTTTGTACAGTTCTTCTGTGTATTCTTGCCACCTCTTCTTAATATCTTCTTCTGTTAGGTCCATAACATTTCTATCCTTTATTTAGCCGATCTTTGCATGAAATGTTCCCTTGGTATCTCTAATTTTCTTGAAGACATCTCTAGTCTTTCCATTCTGTTGTTTTCCTCTATTTCTTTGCATTGATCACTGAGAAAGGCTTTCTTATCTCTTCTTGCTATTCTTTGGAACCCTGCGTTCAGATGCTTATGTCTTTCCTTTTCTCCTTTGTTTTTCACTTCTCTTCTTCTCACAGCTATTTGTAAGGCCTCCCCAGACAGCCATTTTATTTTTTTGCATTTACTTTCCTTGGGGAATGGTCTTGATCCCTGTCTCCTGTACAATGTCATGAACCTCATTCCATAGTTCATCTGTCACTCTGTCTATCAGATCTAGTCCCTTAAATCTATTTCTCACTTCCACTGTATAATCATAAAGGATTTGATTTAGGTCATACCTGAATGGTCTAGTGGTTTTCCCTACTTTCTTCAATTTAAGTCTGAATTTGGCAATAAGGAGTTCATGATCTGAGCCACAGTCAGCTCCNTGTAAGGCCTCCCCAGACAGCCATTTTATTTTTTTGCATTTACTTTCCTTGGGGAATGGTCTTGATCCCTGTCTCCTGTACAATGTCATGAACCTCATTCCATAGTTCATCTGTCACTCTGTCTATCAGATCTAGTCCCTTAAATCTATTTCTCACTTCCACTGTATAATCATAAAGGATTTGATTTAGGTCATACCTGAGTGGTCTAGTGGTTTTCCCTACTTTCTTCAATTTCACTCTGAATTTGCAATAAGGAGCTCGTGATGTGAGCCACAGTCAGCTTCCTGTCTTGTTTTTGCTGACCGTATAGAGCTTCTCCATCTTTGGCTGCAAAGAATATAATCAATCTGATTTCAGTGTTGACCATCTGTTGATGTCCATGTGTAGAGTCTTCTCTTGTGTTTTTGGAAGAGGGTATTTGCTATGACCAGTGTATTCTCTTCACAAAACTCTATTAGCCTTTGTCCTGCTTCATTCCTTATTCCAAGGCCAAATTTGCCTGTTACTCCAGGTGTTTCTTGACTTCCCACTTTTGCATTCCAGTCCCCTCTAATGAAAAGGACATCTTTTTTGGGTGTTAGTTCTAAAAGATCTTTTAGGTCTTCATAGAACCATTCAACTTCAGGTACTTCAGCGTTACTAGCTGGGGCACAGACTTGGACTACTGTGGTATTGAATGGTTTACCTTGGAAATAAGCAGAGATCATTCTGTCATTTTTGAGATTGCATCAAAGTACTGCATTTCAGACTCTTGTTGACCATGAATGCTACCCTATTTCTTCTAAGGGATTCCTGCCCACAGTAGTAGATATAATGGTCATCTGAGTTAAATTCACCCTTTCCAGTCCATTTTAGTTTGCTGATTCCTAGAATGTTGACGTTCACTCTTGCCATCTCCTGTTTGACCACTTCCAATTTTTCCCTGATTCGTGGACCTAACATTCCAGGTTCCTATGCAATATTGCTCTTTACAGCATCAGACCTTGTTTCTATCACCAGTTACATTCACAGCTGCGTATTGTTTTTGCTTTGGCTCCATCCCTTCATTTTTTCTGAAGTTATTTCTCCACTGATATCGAGTAACATATTGGGCACCTACTAACCTGGAGATTTCCTCTTTCAGTATCCTATCTTTTTGCCTTTTCATACTGTTCATGGGGTTCTCAAGGCAAGAATACTGATGTGGTTTGCCATTCCCTTCTCCAGTGGACAACATTCTGTCACATCTCTCCACCATGACCCGCCCATCTTGGGTGGCTGCACATGGCATGGCTTAGTTTCATTGAGTTAGACCAGGCTGTGGTCGGTGTGATTAGATTGACTAGTTTTCTGTGGTTATTGTTTCATTTTGTCTCCCCTCTGATGCCCTCTTGCAACACTTATCATCTAACTTGGGTTTCTCTTACCTTGGATGTGGGGTATCTCTTCATGGCTGCTCTAGCAAAGTGTAGCTGCTGCTCCTTACCTTGGACGAGGGGTATCTCCTCACTGCTGCCCGTCCTGACCTTGATATGGAGTAGCTCCTCTCAGCCCCCCAGCACCCGCCCAGCCACCAATCCTGTGTGGTGGCTCAGACGGTAAAGCATCTGTCTCCAATGCGGAAGACCCGGGTTCAATCCCTGGGTTGGGAAGATCCCCTGGAGAAGGAAATGGTAATCCACTCGAGGAGTATTGCCTGGAAAATCCCATGGACAGAGGAGCCTCGTAGGCTACAGTCCATCGGGTTGCAAAGAGTTGGGCACAACTGAGCGACTTTACTCGTGTCCCATACTCCACCCTAAACTCCCTTCAGGGAGAGTTGAAGGTCAACAGCTTCAGCAGCACAGGATTCAGTCTCCACAGATGCAGATAGGAAATGCCCTTGGCAAGCACCTGTATGTAGTGGAAAAGTCTATGTAGCCATAAGAGTAGAATTACACGGAGAGAAGCCTCTTTCATGGCATAACTTGAACCACCATTGTTCTCTTTCAGAATCCCTTTGCATCCTGGAGCTCATCTCTAGAGATATCTGCAAAGGAGATAGGTTGGGTGTGGTGGGGGAAACTCTGCTGGGTATAGAGATGACAGTTCACTCTACATCCCTTGTCTACTAGAGTAATATACTGAATACAATTGATAAATTTACAATGACAAATCATTATCACTGCCAATTACAAATTGGCACTTACTTGTCAACTACAAATTGGTACTTGCCAAGAGCATTTGCCAGGAACTGAACACCAACAAAATAGGCATTTGCCAACAGCCTCTGCAAAGATTTAACCCTGTGTTGCTGCAGCTGCTGAACTTTAACACTTTCTAAGGATAATTCAGGGTGGAGACAGAGACACTCTGTGCTCCAGAGAAACTGGTGGAACAGGTCTTTAGATAGTAAAATGTTTTCAGGAACTGATTTCATGATCTTAGTACTTGTATCTCTTCATATCTAGAAAATCACTAAATCCCTTCATGGTGACATCAGTTTCTCCTGACTGGCAGAAAACGTTTTGTCAAGTAAGTGCTTGATTGCATTGAACTCTCCATTCACCAAAATCTTATATATTAATCTTCTCTCACTGCCTCATTGGAGCAGTCTGTCAGAGCTATCTGAGGTACTATCTCCTTGCCTGTAGTTATCATTTTGCCCAAACAAAAGTGGAAATGAGATCAAGTTGTGGATGTGTCAAATGGTGAAAGTAAAGTCTGATATATAAAGAACAATAATGCATAGGAACCTGGAGTGTTAGGTTTATGAATCAAGGGAAATTAGAAGTGGTCAAACAGGAGATGTCAAGAGTGAACATTGACATTTTAGGAATCAGTTAACTAAAATAGATGGGAATGAGCAAATTCAATTCAGTTGACCATTATAGCTAATACTGTGGACAAGAATCCCTTAGAATAAATGGAGTAGTCCTCATAGTCAATAAGAGTCCAAAATGCAGTACTTGGGTGCACTCTCAAAAATAACAGAGTTATCTTGGTTCTTTTCCAAGGCAAACCATTCAATATCACAATAATTCAAGTCTATGTCCCAATCACTAATTCCAAAGAAGCTGAAGTTGACGGGTTTATGGAGACCTACAAGACCTTCTAGAACTAACACCAGAAAAAAAAAAAAAAAAAAGTCCTTGGAGTACAAGATTAAGCAGAGCAAAGGCTTACAGAGTTTTGCCAAGAGAATGCACTGGTCGTAGCAAATACCTTTTCCAACGACACAGGAGATCACTCTACATGTAGCTATCACCAGTCAGCAACAAAATCAGATTGATTATATTCTTTGCATCCAAAGATATAAAGTTCTATGCAATAAGCAAAATCAAGACCTGGACCTGACTGTGGCTCAGATCATGAACTCCTTATTGCCATATTCAGACTTAAATTGAAGAAAGTAGGGAAAACCTCTAGACCATTCAGGCATGACCTAAATCAAATCCCTTACGATTATACAGTGGAAGTTAGAAATAGATTCAAAGGATTAGATCTGATAGACAGAATGCCTGAAGAACTACAAATGAAGATGAGATGGAAATCCAAGTTCTTGTCCTTGGAGCTGAAGAATGGATTCAAAAACATGCGAACACACACAGCCTGAGGGTCAAATTTCTTCCATTTCTTCAGTATACAAGCCAAAGGCATCCACTTTAAGCTGGGTATGGGGCTCAAAGAGGTTGTTTTCATCTGAAAGAGGGAAAACTAGTATCTAGTGCTTTTTGTCTTTTCTCTAGTTCCTCCAATAAAGGGTGCCCCCTCCTTGTGGAGTGGGAGAAAAGAACCACCAATAACGTATGCATCCCTCAACTTCGGAGTGCACCCTACCTTGACTGCCCTTATTTGGATGCCCTGGGCCTTCATCCTCTTCCTGTTTCTATCTTCCCTTCCACCTAGAGATAGAAAGAGTGAAAGCTTAAGTTGGTAGACATCCTATGTTCCTGAACATTGTGTATGTTTGAACTGGAGTTCTCATAAAGCAAGCTAAGCAGTGCACAAGGTTAGGGGTATTCACACACTCCAAAATGATCCTACCTTAAGTTAAAAATCTCATGAGCTCTAAATATTAGGAAAGAGAAATGGTAGATGTCCTGCAGTTCTCAGTGAGGTAGCAGGCTAGCAGAGGTTTTGCTCAGCACCTCCAGGTCAATTGGCTGGCCAATGGCCACTGTCTAATTTCAGAACTCGTGCAGGCTTGTGAAACAAAGAGTGACCCAACAGAACATGCAGTGAGATTAGGTAGCGAGAGATGAATGACAGAGTTGAGAGCAAGTGTCCATGCTTACTTTGTATAGGCATTGAGGAATCCTAGACAAGCCCCCACAAGATGAGATAGGAATCTGAGTTCTTGTCCATGGAGCCAAAGAATGGAATACACAAGCATACAAACACACAGTAGCAAGCAAATAAGATTTATTAAAGAGGAGGAAAGTACAAAGCTCTCAGCATAGACACTGAGTAAAGAGTCCCTCTGAGGTGGGACTTACAGCAGTTTTTATATCCTTCTTTATATCGCTTTATTTCTAACCAGACAATTTAAAGATCAACATATTTAATATCTTTATGGCTTCTCTTGATCCTTGGATTAAGTCACCACCCTTTTTCATGCCCTCTGGCAGAGGTATGGGCTTAAGATTTATTATTGCCAGTTGTTGTTCCCTCAAAAATGTGGAACAGAATTTAATTATTGCCCTTCCCTGGATCTGACTGCTGATAATTTATCATACTAAAGACACATTTCAGGAATTCAGGACAATGGATGTTTTTTGAAAACAAAATCAGCTCAGTTCAGTTTAGTCACTCAGTCGTGTCCGACTCTTTGTGATCCCATGAATCGCAGCACACTAGGCCTCCTTGTCCATCACCAAAACTCGGAGTTCACTCAGACTCACGTCCATCGAGTCAGTGATGCCATCCAGCAATCTCATCCTCTGTCTTCCCCTTCTTCTCCTGCCCTCAACTCCTCCCAGCATCAAAGTCTTCTCCAATGAGTCAACTCTTCGCATGAGGTGGCCAGAGCACTGGAGTTTCAGCTTTAGCATCATTCTTTCCAAAGAAATCCCAGGGCTGATCTCCTTCAGAATGGACTGGTTGGATCTCCTTGCAGGCCAAGGGACTCTCAAGAGTCTTCTCCAACACCACGTTTCAAAAGCATCAATTCTTCGGCACTCAACCTTCTTCACAGTCCAACCCTCACATCCACACATGACTACTGGAAAAACCATAGCCTTGAATAGACGGATCTTAGTCGGCAAATTAATGTTTCTGCTTTTCAATATGCTATCTAGATTGGTCATAACTTTTCTTCCAAGGAGTAAGTGTCTTTTAATTTCATGGCTAGAATCATCATCTGCAATTTTACACTGACTGTCTAGTAATTTTTTTTAATTTAAATTTATTTATTTTAACTGGAGGCTAATTACTTTACAATATTGTATTAGTTTTGCCATACATAAGCATGAATCCACCACGGGTGTACATGTATTCCCCATCCTGAACCCCTCTNTAATTTCATGGCTAGAATCATCATCTGCAATTTTACACTGACTGTCTAGTAATTTTTTTTAATTTAAATTTATTTATTTTAACTGGAGGCTAATTACTTTACAATATTGTATTAGTTTTGCCATACATAAGCATGAATCCACCACGGGTGTACATGTATTCCCCATCCTGAACCCCTCTCCCACCTCCCTCCCCGTACTATCCCTTGTAACTCAGAGGTTCCTAACATTGTACCTGAAATGGTGGACAAAACCATCCTCAAGAAAAAATAAATAAAGAAGGAAAGTCATTGCCTGAAGTGGCCTTACAAATAACTTTAAAAAAAAAGACAGGTGAAAGGAAAGGAAGAAAGGAGAAGATATACCCATCTGAACTCAAAGTTCCAAAGAAGCAGTTCAGTTAAGTTCAGTTACTCAGTTGTGTCTGACTTTTGTGACCCCAAAGACTGCAGCATGCCAGGCCTCCCTGTCCATCACCAATTCCCAGAGTTTACCCAAACTCATACCCACTGAATCAATGATGCCATCCAACCATCTCATCCTCTGTCATTTCCTTCTCCTCTGCCTTTAATCTTTCCGAGCATCACAGTCTTTTCCAATGAGTCAGTTCTTTGCATCAGGTGACCAAAATATTGGAGTTTAAGCTTCAGGATCAGCCCCTCCAATGAATGTACAGGACTGATTTCCTTTACTATGGACTGGTTAGATTTCCTTGCAGTCCAAGGGACTCTAAAGAGTCTTCTCCAGCACTACATACAGTTCAAAAACATCAATTCTTCAGTGTTCAACTTTATTTATAGTCCAACTCTCATATCCATACAAGACTACTGGAAAAAACATAGCTTTGACTAGACATATCTAAGTCAGCAAAGCAGTTTTTGCTTTTTAATATGCTGTCTATGTTGGTCATAACATTTCTTTCAAGGAGCAAGTGTCTTTTAATTTCATGACTTCAGCCACCATCTGCAGTGATTATAGAGCCCCCCAAAATAAAGTCTCTCACTGTTTCCACTGTTTCCCTATTTCCCAATGAAGTGATGGGACTAAATGCCATGATCTTAGTTATATGAATGTTGAGTTTTAAACCAACTTTTTCACTCTCCTCTTTCACTTTCCTTAAGAGGCTCTTTAGTTCCTTTTCACTTTCTGCCATAAGGGTGGTATCAACTGCATATCTGATGTTACTGATATTTCTCCAAGCAATCTTGATTCCAGCTTGTGATTCATCCAGCCCAGCATTTCCCATGATGTGCTCTGAATATAAGTTAAATAAGCAGGGAGACAAAATGCAGCCTTGATTTATGCCTTTTCCTATTTGGAGCCAGCCTGTTGTTACATATTCAGTTCTAACTATTGTTTCCTGACGTGCATACAGATTTCTTTTTTTTTTTTTTTTTTTTTTTTTTTTTTTNTCTCCGTCTTTTGTAGTCTTCCTACCTGTTTTTGAAGACAATGTTCTGCTATTCTGGATGCCTGACGACCTCTGACAGCATTCAGAAGTTGTTTTGTAGATTTTCCTCCGCGTTGAAATGTTCTTTGGATGAATTTGCTGGGAAGAAAGTGGTCTCCCCGTCCTATTCCTCCGCCATCTTCTCCAAATCTCCATACAGATTTCTTAAGGGGAAGGTCAGGTGGTTTGATAATCCCATCTCTTTCAGATTTTTCCAGACTTTGTGATCCATGCAGTAACAGCTTTAGCATAGTCAATACAGTAGAAATAGATGTTTTCTGTAACTATCGTGCTTTTTTAATGATTCAACGGATGTTGGCAATTTGATCTCTGGTTCCTCTGCCTTTTCTACATCCAGCTTGAACATCTGGAAGTTCAGTTATCATATTGTTGAAATTTGGCTTGGGGAATTTTGAACATTACTTTACTATTGTGTGAGATGAGTGCAACGGTGTGGTAGTTTGAGCATTCTTTGGCATTGCACTTCTTTGAAATTGGAAAGAAAACTGACCTTTTCCAGTCCTGTGGCCACTGCTGAGTCTTCCAAATTTGCTGGCATATTGAGTGCAGCACTTTCACAGCATCATCTTTTAGGATTTGAAGTAGCTCAACTGGAATTCCATCACCTCCACTAGCTTTGTTGTAGTGATGCTTCCTAAGGCCTACTTGACTTCACATTCTAGGCTGTCTGGCTGTATGTGAATAATCATACCGTTGTGATTATCTTAGTCATGAAGATCTTTTTTGTACAGTTCTTCTGTGTATTCTTGCCACCTCTTCTTAATATCTTCTGCTCTGTTAGGTCCATAACATTTCTGTTCTTTATTGAGCCCATCTTTGCATGAAATGGTCCCACTGTATCTCTAATTTTCCTGAAGAGATCTCTAGTCTTTCCCATTCTATTGTTTTCTTCTATTTCTGTGCACTGATCACCGAAGAAGGATTCCTTATCTCTCCTTACTATTCCTTGGAACTCTGTGTTCAAATGGGTATATCTTTCCTTTTCTCCTTTGCTTTTCACAGCTATTTGTAAGGCCTCCTCTGACAACCATTTTGCTTTTTGCATTTCTTTTTCTTGGAAATGGTCTTCATCCCTATCTCATTGTACAATGTCACAGACCTCCATCCATAGTTCTTCAGGCACTCTGTCTATCAGATCTAATCCTTTGAATCTATTTGTCATTTCCACTGTATAATGGTAAGGGATTTAATTTCAGTCATATCTGAATGGTGTAGAAGTTTTCCCTACTTTCTTCAACTTAAGTCTGAATTTTGCAATAAGAAGTTCATGATCTGAGCCACAGTCAGATCACAGTCTTAATTTTGCTCACCGTATAGATCTTCTCTATCTTTGGCTGCAAAGAATATAATTTGGCTGCAAAGAATATAATCAATCTGATTTTGGTATTGGCCATCTGGTGATGTCCATGTATAGAGTTTTCTCTTGTGTTGTTGGAAAAGGATGTTTGCTATGACCAGTGTGTTCTCTTGGCAAAACTCTGTTATCCTTTGCCCTACTTCACTGAGTACTCCAAGGCCAAATTTGCCTGTTACACCAGGTATTTCTTCACTTACTTTTGCATTCCAGTCCCCTTTAAAGAAAAGGACATCTTCTTTGGGTGTTGGCTCTAGAAGGTTTTGTAAGTCTTCACAGAACCTTTCAGCTTCAGCTTCTTTAGCATTATTGGTCAGGGCATATACTTGGCATATTGTGGTCTTGAATGATTTGCCTTGGCAATGAACAGAGATCATTTTGTCATTTTTGAGATTGCATCCAAATACTGCATTTAGGACTCTTTTGCTGACCATGATGGCGACTTTATTTCTTTTAAAGGATTCATGCCCACAGTGGTAGATTTAATGGTCATCTGAGTTAAATTCACCCATTCCAGTCAATTTTGGTTTGCTGATTCCTATAATGTCGATGTTAATTCTTGCCTTCTCCTGTTTTACCTCTTCCAATTTGCCTTCATTCATGAACCTAACATTCTAGGATTCATGGACCTAATGTTGCTATGCAGTATTGCTCTTTACAGCATTGGACTTTGCTTCTATCATCAGCCACATCAACAATTGTGTGTTGTTGTTACTTTGCCTCTGTTTATTCGTTCTTTCTGGAGTTATTTCTCCACTGATCTCCAGTAGCATATTGGGCACATACTGACCTGGATAGTTCATCTTTCAGTGTCTTATCTTTTTGTCTTTTCATACTGCTCATGAAGTTCTCAATGCAAGAATACTGAAGTGGTATGCCATTCCTTTCTCCAGTGGACCATATTTTTGTCAGAACTCTCCACCATGACCCATCCATCTTGAGTGGCATTACATAGCATGGCTCATGGTTTCATTGAGTTAGACAAGACTGTGGCCCACGCGATCAGATAATAACAAGGATAAATAAGAAAGCCTTCTTAAATGAATAATGTAAAGAAATAAGGGGAAAAATTAGACTGGGAAGGACTACAGTTCTCTTCAAGAAAATTGATGATACCAAGGTAATATTTCATGAAAAGATGGGCACAATAAAGGACAGAAATGGCAAGAACAAAACAGAAGCAGAAGGGACTAAGAAAAGGTGGCAAGAATACAGAGAACTGTACAAAAAAAAAATGTCTTAATGACCTGGATAACCATAATGGTGTGATTACTCACTTAGAGTCATACATACTGGAGTGTGCATTCAAGTGGGTCCTAGGAACCACTACTTTGTCCTAAAAGATGATGCTGTTAAATTGCTGATTCAGTATGCCAGCATAATTGGAATCTCAACAGTAGCCACAGGACTGGAAGTCATCAGTTTTCATTCCAATCCTAGAGAAATGTAATGCCAAAGAATGTTCAAACTACCACATAATTGTGATCATTTCACATGCTAACAAAGCAATGCTCAAATCCCTCAAGCTGGGCTTCAACAGTATGTGAATCGTGAACTTCCGTACAAGCTGGCCTTAGAAAAAGGAGATGAATCAGAGATCAAATTGCCAACTTTCACTGGATCATAGAAAACTCAATGGAATTTCAGAAACCATCTACTTCTGCTTCTTTGACTAGTCTAAAGCTTTTGACTGTGTGGGTCACAGCAAACTGTGGATAAAATTCCTAAAGAGATGGGAATACAAGACATTTGCCTGCCTCCTGAGAAACCTATATGCAGTTCAAGAAACAACAATTAGAACCAGATATGGAACAGCAGACTGGTTCCAAATTGGGAAAGGTGTACATCAACAATGTATATTGTCACATTGCTTGTTTAACTTATATGCAGAGTACATCGTGTTAAATGCCAGGCTGGATGAACCACAGTCTGACACCAAGATAGCTGGGAGAAATATTCACAATCTCATATATACAGATGATACCACTTAATGGCAGAAAACGAAGAGAATGTAAGGAGACTGTTGATGAAGGTGTAAGAGGAAAGTGAAAAAGCTTGCTTAAAATTCAACATTCAAAAAACTAAGTTCATGGTATCTAGTTACATCACATCAGGACAAAAAGATAGGGAAATAGTGGCTAACTTTATTTTCTTGGGCTCCAAAACTATTGCAGACATTGACTGTAGCCATGAAATTAAAAGATATTTGATCCTTGGAAGAAAAACTATGACAAACCTAGACAGCGTATTAAAAAGTAGAAACATCACTTTCCCACTAAAGGTTCGAATAGTCAAAGGTGCTGTTTTTCCAGTAGTCATGTACAGATGTGAGAGTTCATCTATAAAAAAGACTGAACTCTGAGGAGCTGATGCTTTCAAACTGTGGTGCTGGAGAAGACACTTGAGAGTCTCTTGGACAGTAAGGAGCTCAAATCAGTCAATCCTAAAGGAAATCAACCCTGAATAGTTATTGAAAGGACTGATGTTGAGGCTGAACTTCCAATACTTTGACCACTTGATTCAAAAAACTGACTCATTAGAAAAGACACTGATCCCAAGAAAAATTGAGGGCAAGAGGAGAAGGGAGTGACAGAGGATTAGATGGTTAGATAGCATCATTGACTCAGTGGACATGAGTTTAAGCAAATTTTAGGAGATAATGAGTGATAGGGAAGGCTGGTGTGCTGGAGTCCATTAAGTCTCAAAGAGTTCGAGAGGACTGAGCAACTGAACAAGAATGAAAACCCTCAACTCTCACATTATGCGTCTTTTTTTTTTTGTCTACATCACCCTGAGTCCATAGTTTAAATGCGGTTCACTCTTGGTCTTTTACATTCTATGGGTTTTGGCAAATTTATATGGACATGTATTTACCTTTATCATGTCATACAGAGTAGTTCAAATGTCCTGAAATCTGTGTGCTTTTTTTTATTCCTTCTTGTCCCCTAATATCTGGCAACTACTAATCTTTTAATTGTCTTCATAGTTTCCCTCTTCTAGAATGCCATATATTTTGAAATCATACAGTATATAGCCTTCTCAAATTGTTTTTTTTTTCACTTAAAGTAATATGCATTTGATGCTTCTCCATCTCTTTATGTGTCACGATAACTAATTTATTTTTAACACTGAATAATATTCTATTGTCTAGATGGACTGCAGTTTATTCATTTACCTACTGAAGAGCACCTTTGTTGCTTACAAGTTCTGGCAATTATGAATAAAGCTGCTATAAACATCAATATGCAGGATTTTGTGTTAATGTAAATTTTCAGCTCTTTTGGGTAAATACAAAGGAATGCAATTTTTGGATTATATGGTAATAGATAATACTGTGTTCAATTGTGTAAGAAATCACCAAAATTGCTTCCTAAGTTGTTACATTTTACATTCCCACCAGAAATGAATGGCAGTCACTATTGCTCCACTTGCCAGTCTTCGATGTCTTCAGTGTTCTGATTCTGGACATTCTAATAGGAGTGTAATGGCATCTCATTGCTTTAATTTGAATTTCCCTGATGACATTTGATGTGTAGCATCTTTTCATGTACTTATTTGCACCTGTATGTCTTCTTTGTTGCATATCTGTTCAGGAATTTTGCCCACTTTTAAATTGGGTTGTTTGTATTATGTTGCATTTTAAGAGTTCTTTTTATATTTTGGATAACTTTGTTATCAGATATGTCTTTTGTAAATGTTTTCTCCCAACATGTTATTTGTTTTGTTATCCTTTTGACAATGTCTTTCATAAATTATGAATTTTTAAATTATTACAAAATGCAACTTATCAATTGTTTCTTTCATGGCTTATGCTTTGGTGCTGTATCTGAAAAGTCATTGCCATACCATGATCATTTTGTTTTTTCTCTTATGCTATCATCTAGGAATCTTATAGTTTTTTTGCATTTAGGTCTGTGATCCACTTTAAATTAATTTTAAACATAAAGCTTATGTTTAGATTCCATTTTTTAAAATTGTATGTACATATCCAGTTCCAGTGGAGCTTTCTAGGCAACTCAGTGTTAAAAAAGTCCAGTTCTCAATGTAGGAGCCACAGGTCAATCCCTGGGTTAGGAAAATATCCCTGTAGAAGGAAATGGTAACCCATTCCTGTATTCTTGCCTGGGAAGTTCTATTAACAGAGGAGCCTGGCAGGCTAGTGGGCTGCAGCCCATGGGGTCACAAAGAATTGGATATGACTGAACATGCACACACCCAGTTAGGGGAGTATTTGTTAAAAAGACCATGTTTTATCCATTATATTGCCTTAGCCTTTGTCAAAGATCAATTGACTATACAAATGTAGGTCTACTTCTGGACTCTCCATTCTGATCTAAAATACATTATTTCATCAATACTGCATCCTGAGAATTACTATAATTTTAAAATAAGTGCTAAAGTTAGATAATATCATTCCTCTTACTTTGTCTTCTTTCAGTATTGTGTTGACTATTCTGGGTCTTTTGTCTCTCCATATGAATCTTAGCATCAGTTTGTTGATATCCACAAAATAGCATAGTGAGATTTGATTGAGATTGCATTGAAACTATAGATCAATAGTTAGGAAGAACTGATATCTTGACAGTATTCAGTCTTCCTATATAAGAACATGGAGCATCTTTTCTTTTACTTCTTTCATCAACTTTTTGTAATTTTCTTCATATAGCTATTGTACATATTTTATAATATTTACAACTAATATTTCGTTTTTAGGGAAGCATTTGGCTAATTTAACTTGAGTAACTTTCATTGTGTAAAATATGCAGGGACAACTTTAGGAGAAATTCAGAAACCAAAATCATTAAATAATGTTATCCATATGACTTTCTTTATTGATATTCTATTCTAATTATTTTCCATATAAATATCTACTTTGCATAGTTGTAATTGTATTATACACACACTTTTGAACCCCATATTTAAAAACTGATTGATATAAGTATTTTCCTTGTGACTATGTGATCTTAATAACTAGCCTTATCAAAAAATGTAATATATATCATTATTCATTCCTATTGATAACTGATTTTTTTCTTATGATTGGGAAATTGGTTTTAAAGTTTGTAACTTACTAGGAAAAGTAATATGAAAGTACTTGTATATGGCTACCAATGTTCTGTTATTTTCTAACTATGTGACTTTCAGTGATTTCACAGTTTAACTATGCCTTATTTTTCTCATTTGTAAAGTGGGTCCAAATAATACAACTATCTTTTTCCTAGAGTGTCATGAAGGTTGATTGCATGATTTATTTTAGTCCCTTGGACTACTGTAGAACATAGAATATGGTAAATATGTGGTATGTATATATGTTTATTAATTATAATATTTAAGAATATTTATTAAAATGCTTAACATATTTTAAATGTTAGATATATGGCTAAATCAACACCAGAAGATTTGAGGTCCATAAACTAAAATATCAGCCAAAAAATGCTGCAATAATTTTATGAAAATTCCAATGATAATGAAGCTGGTTTTCTTTTCTGTTAGCACTATAGTCAGAAAGTGAAGAGGAACTAAAAAGCCACTTGATGAAGTTGAAAGAGGAGAGTGAAAAAGCTGGTTTAAAACTCATCATTCAAAAAAATGAAGATCATGGCAAACAGATGGGGAAGCAATGGAAACAGTGACAAACTTTTTTTTCCTGGGCTCTAAAATTACTGCAGATCATGACTGCAGCCATAAAATTAAAGGATGCTTGCTCCTTGGAAGAAAAGCTGTGAGTAACCTAGGCAGCATATTAAAAAGAAGAGACATTACTTTGCCAACAGAGGTCTGTATAGTCAAAGCTATGATTCTTCCAGCAGTCAGGTACAGATATGAGATTTGGACCACATAGAAGGCTGAGCACCAAAGAATTGATGCTCTCAAACTGTGGTGTTGTGGAAAACTCTTGAAAGCCCACTGGACTGCAAAGAGATCAAACCAGTCAATCCTAAAAGAAATCAATACTGAATATTCATTGTAAGAACTGATGTTGAAGCTGAAGCACCAATACTTTGGCCACCTGATGTAAAGAATCATCTCACTGGAAAAGACCCTGATGCTGGGAAAGATTGAAGGCAGTAGGAGAAGAAAATGACAGAGTACAAGATAGTTGGATGTCATCACCGGCTCAATGGGCATGAATCTGAGCAAACTCTAAGAGATGGTGAAGGACAGGGAAGCCTGGTGTGTTTAGTTCGTGGGGTTGCAAAGAGTAGAACACGACTAAGTGAATGAATAACAACAAAAGCACTGTACTAAAAAATGAATAAACCACTTATGGGTTATTCAACTTTCCCCAGTAAGCAGAAATTTTCTTTGATTCAGTTGATTTCTGACAACAAGCTTTTGAATATTTACAAAAGTTTCTGAATGAGTAACCGACAGAAAATATTGCATGAAGACTGTATTTAAAAAATTCAGTTAAGCCATTAAGTGTTTACTATGTTTAGCAAAAAGCATAATATTCCCAAGTTTTCTATTCTTCTTTGTGGTGAAATAGTAAGTGTTTATGCCAAAAAAGCCTATATCTTAGAAAGATGGAAATTTTATTTCAGAGTTCTCATGAATAAGCCATGAAGAACAGTTTTAGCTTACACTTAGGGAAGCAAGAGCGACCTCAATTTTGTCTCTATCAATGAGATTTATGACCTGATTTTAAAAGGCAAAATTTAGAAAAATGCATTAAATATTAGTGGAATCTGCATTAAGAAAACTTCTTTGCAAGGAATAACCATATGTATGAACATATGCACATATATGGATACAATTTGATGGTTGCTTGACCATAAAGAGGTACAGAATATATATATATATATATATATATATATTCCTAATTTCTGCACCATATGTTAGTTTTTGCCTGTTATTGAACTTGCACTTACAAGGATGTAGAAAAAAGAGAACTTTTCTATGTTATTGGTGAGAATATTAATTGGTGGCACAGTCACTACAGAAAACAGTATGGAGTTTCCCCCAAAATTAAAAATAAAATTACTATATGATCAACTTATTCCACTTTCTGGCATTTTTCTGAAGAAAAACAAAGCACTAATTCTAAAAGATATATGCACATTTATGTTTACTTCAGGATTATTTACAATAATCAAGTTATCAGACAACCTTAGAGTTATCGATGGATGAATAAAAATGTAGTATGTATGTATATGTGTTTATGTATATATATATTATATAAAATGAGATATTAGTCATAAAAATCATGAATTATTTTTATTTGTGACAATGTGGATAGATATAGAGGATATTGTACTAGGTCAAGCAAGTCAAACAGAAAGATAAATACTGTGTGTTTTCACTTATATGTCAAATCCAAAAGAACACCATAAGCCTCAGATTCATTCATACAGATGGGTGGTTGCCAGAGGTGAGGGGTAGAGAATGGGTGAGATGGGTGAAGGAGATCAAATGTACAAACTTCCAGTTGAGAGATAATAAGCTCTGGAAATATAATATATTATGTGGTGACTACAGCTAATAATTCTATGTTGCCCATTGAAAGTTGCTAAGAAAGTAGATCTTAAAGGTTCTCATCAGAAGAAAACACTTGTGTAACTAAAAATGGTGATTGATGTTAGTCTTAAGATGATCATTTTGCAATATATACGAAAATCAAATCATGTACATCAGAAACTAATATCTCAATTTTACCTCAATAATAAAAATCATTACTTTTTAAATTTTATATAAAGGTGCTATATATATATATATCTTTTCCAAATAAACTTTATGGTATTTAATGATATTCACCATTGTAAATGTTTATTTATATTATTGTTATTATTACCATAATAATGAACTGAAAGTTTAATTTAAAAACTACAGGGAGAAATCTTTCCATTCTGAGGTCATCTGCCCACAAAATATCAGCACTGAAAGAACCCATATCTTGGTTTTTCTCCATTTACATTTCATCTTAATTCTTCTCTCCCCTGCCCTCCTCTTGCTAATAGCGTAATGGAAGCTCCACCATGTCCATCCCTGCCCTGTCTGATGCACAGAAAAGGGGACAAGCTTGAGTCAGTGCTTCAGTGAATGTGTTATCTGACCAGATGAATCAGAGAGTTTTCCTCTTGCAGCCCCACCACTAGCTGCTCCAGAAACCAGGTCTCATTATGTACACTTAGAGCCAAATATACAACAGTTTTTTCGGATAGATTGTCAGAAAGATTCTGGGCTTAGCAAAGAAGCAGATAATGAGTGGAAAAATCAAGGAGAGCCGGGTTGGAGTTAATTCATCTTTGTTAAGAATCGTTATGACAAAAATGTTGGCAGCACCAGCTGTGAGATTATAGTTGAAGATGAAAGGAAGAAGCTCCTATTTTCATTCTCCTGGAGAAATAAGGACTAAAATGAATTGAACTGGTCAGGGAGGAAGGAAATGAGCAGAACATTCTCTTCTGACTGATCAGATTTCTTCATAAAACTGCATATCTGATTTTCAACTTGCTCCTGGAAAGAATTGGAAACAGAGAGATGTAACTTATAAGTGCAGTAAGAATGAAAGTAAATCCAACAAAAAGCTCTCATTTTCTTTCATTCATATCTCTTCATTTCTTAACTCCTACTTCAGTATTTATTTCTATTATAGTTCATGTAATTCTTAGCTACGAAGATCAAACCATCAAGTCTTCATCCAAGCTAATGTGTCAAATGGGAATCATTTTCAATCATCGGGATTTATATGTTCCCTCAGTTATAAACTGACTTAAAGTGGAAATGAACTGGACAAGAGTTGAGAGTACCTTTGTGCTGAAGGAAAACTTTATTGAATGTGTTAAAATCTCAAAATTTTAATAAAGTATTTTTCATGTTTAAAATGACAGAATATAATTTTGATTTTATTTTGTATATATCTTTTTAAAATTATCAAGTGAGTTCTAAGGATTTTTTTGTGGGATAAATTATGATGAATATTAGCTATATAGAGTGACTTCCTTTTTTATAGGTGCTGGCAGGTGTGGCGGTGAAACTTATGAGAATACAGTGAGAAGATTCATATTCTAAATCATCTCCCTTTTTTCTGTCCCAAAATACTAGCTCCCTTTAAAATGTCAAATGCTGTTGTTATTGTTATCTTTCCTCTCTCAAAAGCAAAACAGTTATCTTGCTGTAGATAGAGACTGGCTATTTAGTACAATAAACAAATTAAATAAAAGAGAATATGGAAACTGCTCTAAATTCTCCAAACATTTCTAGTCAGTATAACCAAAGGCTAAAATAATTCATCTGTAGAGGTAATAACAAATTCAAATGTTTAAGGTCGTGTATATGGCCAGGTTGCAACTACACTATATTTCATTAAAAAAAAAAAACTTATAAAAATTTTTACTAGATAAATCTAGTAAGATTTGGCTCTTTGTCCAATCAGAAAAAATCAAGAAAAATCTGATATTTCCCTATTATGACTTTCTATTTTTCTTTATATCCACTGAAAATAGATGTATCTTTACCTTAGTGTCATCTATGAGTAAATAATACCTAAAATCTAATTTTACTGAAAACTCACTTTAGATAGAGTTTTATAAGCACTATCTTACTTAAGTGAGAATGTTAGTCGCTCAGTCGTGTCCGACTGTTTGCAACTCATGGATCCACCAGATTCCTCATGAAAGCTTAGAAGGTAGGTTCCATTTCTGTCACATTTACATCACATATGGTAAAACTGAGACTGAGCAGTGGTAGAACTAAGGTTAGAAATCAGAATTTTCCAAACCCAGATGAAATTTAAATTGCCACATATGTATCAATCCAGGCAGATCATCAATGAATCTGTTTGTCTCTATCAATTTATCTACTATCTATCTGTTAGCTCTTTAATATCTATCTGCCATTGGTTTTCAAAGAAATACATACAAAATTACGAGTATATTTATTGTATATAAACAGATAAATGGTGGGTAGTTTGGGTTTCTATGTGTGTTTTGTTTTCCATTTGACTGCAAAGGAACTTGTTACTGAATTTCCTTAGCTCTCTACAGTTAACTCATGTCACTCTTAAGATCAAATCTGATAGTTATTGGTTAGAGTTATTTTCATTACAGGAGACGAAAGCACTTAAAATTAATCAAGCAGAAAGAACAGTAGTAAAATATTGGCTTATGAAGCTAAAAAGTCCAGGGGTAACATGAGGGACAGCTTGATCCAGAAGCTCTAGTGATACCATCAGAAACATATCTCTCTTTATGTGGAGGTAACCTGGTTGCCTCTAGTATCAGGTTTTTAGGCTCTGAGGACAAATATAAAAGAAAACTTGCTTTTTTTTCCCCCATCTGATTCTCCTCACATCCTAGAACTAATTCTATTGAATTAGACTTTGTCATGTCATGTGGCCATTCTTAAGCTGTCCTGTCTTAGGGAAATATTATGCTTTCCTTGTCCAAGTCTGTTATATATTTATTCCTGTAACTGGGGTCATGAACATCAGTAGCTATTCAAATGAAATTCAGTAAATTATTATCATACAAAGTGGGATGGATATTATTTGACCAAAGAAAACTCAAAGTTACGCTACAGTGTTCCCAAGAGTTCAAATATTTTGTGAGGAATATGAAATGCCTTAAGAAATTTGTGGCATTATGACAAAACTTTTTTTTTTTTTTTTTTGCCAAGTACTAGGGTATGATTTTTATGAATTAGTTTTATGAATGAGGGATAAGGAAAATAAGATCTTCCATTATGATTAATGATTAAGAATAAATACTTGATGTTACTATAAAGAAGACTAAGACATTCTTAATTGAACTAAGAATTTAGTCTGTCCTCCAATACAGAATTTTCTGCTGAGGGTCTTACGATGTGGAGAAAACAAATGGTAGATGTCACAGCATTATATTTCCTAAATGATCTCATTACAATGTAACTGTCATATCAAGGCACTTCACAAGTTCCTTGAGTCACTAGTTCCAGGATTTTTGTTTCTCCCAGCCTGTATCTCTTCTGGAATATTGGTAATGTCTGAAATATGGGGCTAGTAAGATTATCAGTTTTCTTAACATAAAGTTACTGGAAAAGGAGTTCAGATGGTCAGAAAATAAACATAATTTCCAACAACAGAAAAACTTTTGGAAACTGAAATTCTTCATGCCAACTCATACCAGTGCTTTAGTCACATCTTGCCTTATTCTGTGTCTGTAGGGGTGGAAAGACTTTTTCTGATCACTGACCTTGGAAAGGTGTTCATGATTTAACCTTGTCTATTATAAACAACATTTCTAAGTTTCTGTTTGATTCTATCCTTTTCAGATGATTAAGATATTTTTGGTCATTTGTGACTGTTATTAATGGGGGAACATTTTTTAATTTACTTTCTTTCATCTTTATTAAGATATTAAATATAACATTGTGTAAATTTAAAGTATATAATTTTATTACTTTTTATATTCAAAGTGATGATTTTATATACATACTTATTGCAAGAAGACTATTACAATAAGTCAGTTAACACATTTATCACCTAATTACGATTTTGTGTGTATGGTGAATATTTAAGATCTACTCTCATATCAACTTTCAAGTATGTGTAGGTACACCTCAGAGGTATTGTGGGTTTGGTTCTAGATCCCTGCATTAAAGCAAATATGTCAGTGAAGTGAATAATATGACTCTTTTGGTGCCCAGGTGAATATAAAAGTTATCTTTGCACTATATTGTAGCTTATTAAATGTACAATAGTATTAAGGCCTAAAAAAAAATGCTAACCAGTATCTAAAAATATGATTGTTACAAATCTTCAATTTATAAAATAATGTAATATTTGTGAAGTTCAATAAGTGAAACACAATAAATTGAAGTCTCTCTGTCATCAAGTATTGTTAACTAAAGTCACCATTGCTGTAAACTAGGTCCCCAGAATAAATTCATCTTATAACTGTAAATTTGTACTTTGGAGCCAACATCCCCCATTTCCCTATCCTCACTCTTAGCCCCTGAAAACCACCATTCTACTTTGTTTCTATGAGCTCAATGTTCTTAGATTCAATATATGAGATCAAACAGTACTTATCTTTCTTTAACTTATTTCATTAAGAATAATATCTGCTAGGTCCATCTATGTTGTCACAAATGACAGGATTTAATTTAATAGTTGAGTGTGTATATGTTATATATAAATCACATTTCTAATATTATTACTATTACATGTATCACATTTTCTTTTTCCGTAAATCCATCAATGGACACTTAGATTGCCTCCATGTCTTGTCTATTTGAGAAATAATTTTGCAATTACCATGAGAGAATGCAGACATCTTTTCAAGATACTGATTTCATTTCTTTCAAAAATGCATCCAGAAAGATTGCTAGATCACATAATAATTCTTTTAATTTTTTGAGGAAAATTCATACTGTTCTCCATAGTGGTCGTACTGGTTGGTTTACATTCCCACCAACACCAACAATGCAGAAGGATTTCTTTTCATTCATATCCTTGCCAAAACTTATATCAAGCAAGTTCAGTGGGGTCATTTTCCCAAGAATATTATTTTTAAACTTAATGCTGTTTTTAATGTTTTTCCTTCCAGTTTTATTGGCACAACAATTGACATACAGCACTGTAAAGTAGAAGATACATAGCATAAGATTTGATTCACATATGCCATGAAGCGACTATTACAAGTTTAGTGAACATTCATCATCTCATATGAATGAGCCATCCATGTGGCTCAGTGGTAAAGTATCTGTCTGCAATGCAGGAGACCTGGGTTCAATCCCTGAGTCAGAAAGATCCCCTGGAAAAGGAAATGGCAACCCACTACTGTATAATAGCCCAGTAAATCACATGGACAGAGGAGGCTGGTGAGTGACAGTGCATAGGACTGCAAAAGAGTCAGACACAACTTAGTAACCATACAACAACAGCATCATCTCATATAGGTATAAAGTTAAAAAGAAACTTTTTTCCTTGTAATGAGATATTCTCTTAACTTTCTTATATAATATGTGTTGTATAAGAAACATACAAATGCTGTGTATTATATTTACCATACTGTACATTATATTCCTGGTGCTTATTTATCATTTATTATAACTGGAAGTTTATATCTTTTGACCCCTTCAACCAAATACTGCCCTTGCCCTCCATCTCTTGTAATCACAAATCTGATCACATTTTCTATAATTTTGTTTTTAAAAAATCAGCAAACTATAAACATTGGAAAGAATATGAAGGGGAATCTTCTTGCACTGTTGGTGAGGCTATAAATTGATACAGTGACTAGGGAAAATAGAATGGAATTTTCTTTAAAAAAAAAAAAAAAACTAGGAATAAAGCTGCCATATGACCCAGGAATCCCACAACTGGGCATACACCCTGAAAAAAATCATAATCCAAAAGAAATGTACCACAGTGTTCATTGTAGCACTAATTGCAATCACCAGAACAGGAAAGCAACCTAGATGTCCTTTGACAGATGAAAGAATGAAGAAGATGTGGTATATATATACAATGGAATATTACTCATCCAATAAAAGGAATGAATGTGTGTTACTTGAACTGAAGTGGATGAATCTAGATTCTGTTGTAGAGAGTAAAGTATGTCAGAAAGAGAAAAACAAATATTGTATGCTAATGGAATGTAGAAAAAAGGTACCAATGAACCTGTTTGCAGGACGGGAATAAGAGACACAGAACTAGAAGACAGTCTTTGCACACAGTGGGGAAAAAGAGGGTGAGACAAATTGAGATAGTAGAATTGACATATATACATTACCATATGTAAAGTAGTAGCTAGTGGGAAGCTGCTATATAACACAGGGAGCCCAGCCTATTTCTGTGATGACCTAAAGGGGTGGGATGGGGGAGATGGGAGAGAGTATAGGTACTTATGGCTGATTCATGCTGTTGTACAGCAGAAACCAACACAACGTTGTACAGAAATTATCTTCTAAGTAAATTTTAAATTAATTTATAACACTGTTAGTTCCTGAATTGCACAACATAATGATTCAATATTTCTATACATTTCAAACTGATCATCATGATAAATTCATTTACAATATGTCACCATACAAAAGATATTATGTAGTTATTGACTATATTCCTCACATTGTATCTTTCATATCCATGCTATTTTTATTGTTTTTTAAACATAATACTATAGCAAACTTAATAGAGTAAAATATAGTGTAAATATACCATTTATAACTGGAAACCCCCCAAAATTCTGTGACTTGTTTCATTGGATATTCACTTTACTGTAGTTGTGTGGAACTAAACTATCTCCTAGGTATCCAGTGAGGCTAACTGTTCTGTTTTGTGGTAGAATTTTTGCATATAAATATCATCTATAAACAGAGACACTTCATCTTAGAGGAAAAATACTCAACTTTTAACACTGAGCAGGTGGTTACCTGTGAGATTTTCATACGTGGTCTTTATTATGTTAAGGTATATTCCTTTTATGAACAACTTTTAAGTTTTTATTATGAAAGAATGCTGAATTTTGTCAAATGCTTTTTCTACATATATGGAAATGATCATATAAATTATATCTCTCATTTTTTAATGTGGTATATTATAATGATTAATTTGCAGATGTTGAACTATCCTTGAATTCCAGGGATTAATCCAACTTGACTAGGTGTATGATCCTTTTAATGTGCTGTTAAGTTTGCTAGAATTTTGCTAAAATGTTTTACATTTATATTCATTAAAGATACTTTCCTCTAGTTTCCTTTTTGTGTAGTGTTCCTATCTGGCTTTGGTATCAGAGTGATGGTGCCTTTGGGAGAAGGGGTCATGTAGGTAAAGGGAAACTGTTCCTCTTACCCTCTTCAATGCATCCAATTTTGGATTTTTTGGTTTGTTTATCTAACAGTGTGCTGGAATATCTGTGCTGGACTCCTGGATTTGCACAAAGAATCTCTTGTCTTTGTTCATCAATGTTCTTTAATAGGGAGATGGTAGGAAACTTGGTTCTGCTGTGCTGATGACATCACTCTTCATTACTAAAAGAGATTAAAGCTAAGGCCTGCAAAACTTTGAAAACCAATTGACTAGCTACAGGAAAGAAATGTATGTTACCAGAAGTTAAGCAATTAATGGAAGCCTTGACTAGGTTGCTCTCACCTGAGGCATGAGAATACAGGAAATTTCCTTATTAAAAAATATATTATGTTTATATTTTCATTGGGCATAAATTTACCACCATTTCAAAAATGAATAAAATAACTTTTCAATGTCTGGTTGGCTTTAGTTCTCTTAGAGTCTTTTCTATGTTGGTTATATTTCTAAGCACTCAATATTACTATTAATAAAAGTAGCTGATTCTTATTGAATGTTCACCATGTACAATGCATTTTGCTAAGCGATTTTCAAGACTTTTTCACAGCCTAGACTCCTGAACAGAAACTCAAGCATGTGTATTAGCCTATTGGACATCTTAGCTTGGTTATTTTTAAGGCCTGTTATCATCTTTAACTCCAAACTTGTTCTTCTTCTGTGTTTTCTGGGTTAGTAAATTGCATGCTTATCCATTTAGCTCCTCAGTCTTGGATCTAGACATTATATTTGGCTGTTTTTCTTTCTCTCCAACCAATAGCCTGGCAGGCTACAGTCCATGGGATCACAAAGAGTGGACACAGCTGAGTGACTAAGTGTAGTACAACTTCAGACAAATTAAAAATGTGTTTCTGGCAAAAGATTTTGAATATTGACATTCCTTGAAAGGAAAAAAAATAATCTTAATAGAAAAATCAGAAATTTATCAAACTTCCTAAAACTCATCTCAGTGTTTATTAATGCTACTTTTAATTAGACAAGAGGGCACACTGAAGGCCTTAACAGGACTCAATTTTTGAATAATGTTTTTAAATACAAATACTTGTTTTTCTACATTTTATAAACCATATTTCTTTCAGTTTTTATGTCAATAATAAATATTAAGAATTGTATCTCAGATACTATGGTAGGTATTTCACAGGTATTATCTCTAATTCACATCATCATGAAAGTTAGATGTTACCCCCTAGTTTTATAGATGAAAAAGGTGGATTTAGAATGGACAGGCAATATCATTAGCTCTCTGCCTGCACGTTTCTGCCAGCTCACAGTGTTCACTCTGTGTGACAGGGGATAGGGCTTCTTCCTCTTCATATTCATCCTGATAAGACAGTTCCAATGCTGACTATGCATAAAAATTGCATATATTGCTCCAAACTGCTTAAATTGGCTCTTGTGTAAACCTGAAGTGAAGCCCCAGCAGCTCAATAAGAAATCTATATTGTCCAACAGGATGCCCCACAGGGAAGATGCAGATCTCTAATTTGTGACAATCAACATAGCAGGGCTGCTTGAAGAAATGTGCAAGAGTTTCAGTCACTGTAATTGACAGAAGAACTGAGATTTAGTGTAGGAACTGTTTTCTTTAGAATCAGCCATTGCATTGGTCTGCGGCTAAATTTCCTTTTTTCAGAGCCTGGTTATGTTTCTGACTGGCCAAATGATATTATTTAGACAGAGTCCAGTATTCATAAAGCTATGGATAAAGTTTAAATAAAATGGTTCTCATAGTAAAATTATTGTGATCCAATAAACTGAACTGAATAAATCAAATTTACTTAAGAAAGCTTGGAAATAAATAAATAAGATGAATTGGGAAAATACTACAACTGTAACTTGTGGTGGATATTCCTTGAAAAGGTGGTCTATTTTAACCCTCAGAATCTGTGGTTTCTTTCCCTGAGGTTTCCTTCCTTTGAGAGGCCTACATCAGTGCCAGCTATTCCCCCTTGGGGGCACAGGAATACCCTGGATGTCCAGAAAGAATGCTGCAGCTGAGTAGGACCTGGATTAGCATCAAAGGAAATCCAATGTGTACAAGTTTGTGTAAGTTGCTGAAGAAATGCATAGGAAAGACAGTGAGAAAAGTTAATAAATCATGTGTTGAAAGTAAAGCGAACTCACTCAGTCATAATTAAAACTAAGCGAAAATGTTATTCCTTTACCTTTGAGACAAAGGTGGTTCATTGGTTTTTTAGTAGTTCTTTCTTTTTTTAATTTTTAATTTTTTTTAATTTTTATTTTTTAGTTTGTTTTGCTTTACAATACTGTATTCGTTTTGCCATATATTGACATGAATCAGCCACGAGTGTATATGAGCCCCCAATCCCGACCCTCCCTCCCCTCTTCCACCCCACACCATCTCCCTGGATTATCCCCGTGCATCAGTCCCAAGGTTTTTTTAGATGTTCCTTTTTCATTGACTAAAGTACCACGTGATTTAGTCAATGGAAAAGGAATACCTAAAAAACCAATGAACCACCTTTGCCTCAAAGGTAGAGGAATAACGTTTTCCCTTAGTTTTAATTTACTAGAAAATTTCCTTTAAAAAAAGTCTTTTTCCTTTCTAAACCAACCTTTCCACCCACCCTGCTCATTAGTCACCCTCCCTCACTTCCTTAATGCATCCTGGTCCGCTGAGAAACTGCTTGATGGACTGACTTTCCACTTGATGCCTTCTCACTTCATGTGAATTTCAATGACTCACAGTGACTGCCTATTTTAACAGTTCAGCATGAAACTAGTTCTGTAGTTACAAATAGATTGATTTTCTCCATGTTAAGGAATGTGATGGTGAGAATATGATGTTGATAAAGCCAAATATGTTTAACTTAATCAGCATTAGAGAAATAAGAGTACTCTTAAGGATTATTATTATTATTATTAACTTCCCTTCTTCGATAGCTCAGATGGTGGAGCGGAGGACTGTAGACGAATGTCCACGGTCATCCTTAGGTTGCTGGTTCGATTCTGTCTCGGAGAGGGTCTTAATTTAACTTCCCTGGTAGCTCAGACGGTAAAGCATCTGGCTACGGTGTGGGAAACCCGGGTTCAGTCCCTGGGTCGGGAAGATCTGGAGAAGGAAATGGCAACCCACTCCAGTATTCTTGCCTGGAAAATCCCATGGACAGAGGAACCTGGTAGGCTACAGTCCATGGGGTCCCAAAGAGTTGGACACTACTGAGTGACTTCACTTTCTTTTCTTTAGGGGTTGTATCTCTGACACCAGGGATGGAGCATGCCATGCATATAAAGTAAAGCCAAGATTGTCTTTGTCTCCTGATATCCATTCTCCTTTCACTTTAGTCAGAACAAATAAGTACAAAGGGAAAAAGCTAAGGACAGCATTTCCCAGCTTCCCTTGCAGCAAAGTGTGGACCTGTGCCCAAAGCTAGGGATGAGAGTAATAAGTTGGAAAGAGCCTGGGTACCTGAAGCTTCAGAGTAGGAGAGCTGAACCCTTCACTGCTTGTGTCCAGATTTCTCTTTGAGAAAGAAATTAACTCTTGTCTTGTTTAAGCCACTGTTATCTGTGGTCTTTGTTACTCAGGAGTGAACCAATTCTAGTTGCTTTATAAGGCAAAGGCATAAATGTCCCAATGACTGTTAATAAAACTGTTAGTTTTATTTAGAACTTATGTATCTTTATTATTATGAATGAAGAAATGTTAAGCACAATGCTTAATAAGTGAGCATTCAGGATTACATTTTGCATCAACTCTATTAAACAAAAAATTACTGTAGTTTGTCAGATTAAATTAAATGAGAACATATATAGGTTGGCTGATTAAGTACCAAGTACATAGTGAGACGGTGTATGCTAAGTTGCTTGAGTCATGTCCAAATCATTGTGAAGCTATGGACCATAGCCCCATGAGGCAAGAATACAGGAGTAGATTGCTATGCCCTCTTCCAGGTGATTGTCCCTATTCAAGAACTGAACATTCATCTCTTACATCTCCTGCATTGGCAGGTGGATTCTTTACTACTAGCTTCCACTGGGGAAGCCCACATAGTGAGTGATCAATAATAACTATACTCTCCTTCTAAATAAAGGTACTGTGTTTCCTCTGTCTTCGTGATTAGTTTTATTATGCATATCATTATAAAGTAATAAAATAGGGACTTTTCATGACCTGAAATCTGCCCTACTATTAAAAAAGAAACATTCAGATATTCTGGTTATACTCCTCTAGTATTATTTTGTCTAAACACAAGATATTTCAAAGTAGTAATTTTCCCCCTACTGCTGCTGCTGCTACTGCTAAGTCGCTTCAGTCGTGTCCGACTCTGTGTGACCCCATAGACGGCAGCCCATCAGGCTCCCCTGTCCCTGGGATTCTCCAGGCAAGAATACTGGAGTGGGTTGCCATTTCCTTCTCCATTTCCCCCCACTATACTATATGTTTGTAGTATAGTGAGTGCTCAGGAATTTATGATTTTGAACTGTGGTGTTGGAGAAAATTCTAGAGAGTCCCTTGGACTGTAGGGAGAACAAACCAGTCCATCCTAAAGGACAGCAGTCCTGAATATTAATTGGGAGGACTGATGCTGAAGCTGAAGCTCCAGTACTTTAGCCACCTGATGCAAAGAGCAGACAAATTGGAAAAGACCCTGAGCCTGGGAAAGATAGAAGGCAGGAGGAGAAGGGGATGACAGAGGATAAGATGGCAGGATGGAATCACTGACTCAATGGACATGAGTTTGAGCAAGCTCTGGGAGCTGGTGATGGACAGGGGAGGCTGGCATGCTGCAGTCCATGGAGTCGCAAACCATCAGACATGACTGAGCCACTGAACTGAATTGATGCTATGTATTTACACTAGTGGCCCTCACTTTACCATGGCTGTTGGTAGCCATACACTCGTGTCTTGATTGTCCCTTCTCATTATGACACTGGACTTGGCCACCTGATTTACTTTGGCCAAAGAGACATTAGCAAACATGTTGCAAGCAGAAGACTAATATATGAGCACATTGAAGCTTGATCTTTTGAAATCATGCTGCTCCAAATGAGGACACTTGGATTAGCTTCCTCAAGCATGAGAGATCACATAGAGAAAGAACACACTAAGTCCAGTCCCCAATAACCCCTCAGCAAGAAACAGCTGTTTATGTGAGTCTAGGTGGGATTATCAGAAGATCTAGAGTTATAAGAAATGATAAATTATCATAGTACTCCATTAGTAAGTTTTGGGATACTTTGTTAGCCATAGATGACAGACTTATTCACACACAAACTTCTTATATGCTGTTATTGTTGTTCAGTTGCTCAGTTTTGTCCAACTGTTTCTGACCCAATGAACCATAGCACATCAGACTACCCTGTCCTTTACTATCTCCCAGATTTTGCCAAAACTCATGTCCATGGAGCAGATGGTGCCATTCAACCATCTGATATTCTGTCACCCTCTTTTCCTCTTACCCTCAGTCTTTTCCAGCATCAGGGTCTTTTCAAATGAATCAGCTCTTCACATCAGGTGGCCAAAGTATTGGAACTTCAGATTCAGCACCAGTCCTTCTAATGAATATCAGTGTTGATTTCCTTTAGGATTGACTGGTTTGATGTCCTTGCTGTCCAGGGGACTCTCAAGAGTCCTCCAGCCTCACAATTCAAAAGAATCAATACTTTGGCACTCAGCTTTCTTTATGGTCCAACTCTCACATCTATACATGACTATTGGAAAAACCATGGCTTTGACTCTACAGACCTCGGTCAGCACAGTAATGTCTCAACTTTTTAATATGCTGTCTAGGTTTGTTATGGCTTTTCTTCCAAAAAGCAAATGTCTTTCGATTTCAAGGCTGCAGTTACTGTCCTCAGTGATTTTTGAGCACAAGGAAATAAAGTCTATCACGATTTTTGTATTTTCCCATCTCTTTGCCATGAAGTGATGAGACCAGATGCCATGATTAGTTTTGTGAAGTTGAGTTTTAACCCAGTTTTTTCACTCTCCTCTGTCATTCTCATCAAGAAGCTCTTTAGTTCCTCTTCACTTTCTGCCATTAGAGTGGCATCTTGCATATCTGAGGTTGTTGATATTTCTTCCAGAAATTTTGATTGCACCTTGTGAGTCATCCAACACACTATTTCACATGATGTACTCTGCATATAAGTTAAGTAAGCAAGGTGACGATACTTTTTTCCCAATTTGGAACCAGTCCTTGTTCCATGTCTGATTCTAACTGTTGCTCCTTAAAATGCATAGAATTGTCTCAAGAGGCAGGTAAGGTACTCCGATATTTCCATCTCTTTAAGAGTTTTTCACAGTTTATTGTGATCCACACAGTAAAAGGCTTTAGCATAGACAATGAAGTAGAAGTAGATGTTTTTCTGGAATTTCCTTGCTTTTTCTATGATCCAACAGATGTTAGCAATTTGATTTCTTCTTCCTCTGCCTTTTCTATATCCAGCTTGTACATCTGGAAATTTTCCAGTTCATGAACTGTTGAAGCCTAACTTGAAAGATTTTAAACATTATCTTGCTAGCATGTGAAATGAGTGCAATTGTGTGGTACTTTTAACATTCTTTGGTATTTTGCTTCTTTGGAATTGGAATGAAAACTGACTTTTTCCAGTCCTGAGGCCACTACTGAATTTACTAAATTTGCTGGTATATTGAGTGCAGCACTTTCATAGCATCATCTTTTAGGATTTGAAACAGATCAGCTGGAATTCCATCACCTTGTCTAGTTTTGTTCATAACAATAATTCCTAAGGCCCACTTGACTTCACACTTCAGGATGTCTGGCTCTAGGTGAGTAATCACACCATCTTTGTTATCCAGGTCATTAAGACATTTTTGAATAGTTTTTTTCTTTGTATTCTTGATGTCTCTTCTTGATACCTTTTGCTCCTGTTAGGTGCATACCATCTTTGTCCTTTATTGTGCTCATTTTAATGAAATGTTTCCCTGGTAACTCTAATTTTCTTGAAGATATCACTCATCTTTTCCATTCCATTGTTTTTCTCTATTTCTTTGCATTGATCACTTAGGAAGACTTTCTTATCTCTCCTTGATATTCTTTGGAATTTTGCATTCAGATGAGTATATTTTTCCTTTTCTCCTTTGCCTTTTGCATCTCTTTTCTCATCTATTTGTAAGGACTCCTTAGGCAACCATTTTGCCTTGTATTTCCACCCCCCTCCCCTTGAGGATGGTTTCATTTACTACCTCCTGTACAATGTTACAAACCTCTGTCCATAGTTCTTCAGGCACTCTGTTTATTAGACCTAATCCCTTGAATATATTTGTAACTTCCATTGTATAATTGTAAGGGACTTGATTTACGTCATACCTGGACAGCCTTAGCCTGCTGCTAAGCTAAGTCACTTCAGTCGTGTCCAACTCTGTGTGACCCCATAGATGGCGCCTACCAGGCTCCCCCATCCTTGGGATTCTCCAGGCAAGAACACTGGAGTGGGTTGCCATTTCCTTCTCCAGTGCATGAAAGTGAAAAGTGAAAGGGAAGTCGCTCAGTCGTGTCCAACTCTTCATGACCCCATGGACTGCAGGCTCCTCTGTCCATGTGATTTTCCAGGCAAGAATACTGGAGTGGGGTGCCACTTTCTTCAATTTAAGCCTGAATTTTGTAGTAAGGAGCTCATGATATGAGCCACAGTCAGCTCCCAGTCTTGTTTTTGCTAACTGTATGGAGCTTCTCCATCCTTGGCTACACAAAATACAATCAATCTAAGTTGGTATTTACCATATTTTTATATGTGTATTATATATATATATATATATATATATACATACATATATTTATAGTAAGTGAAAGCAAAGCAAGGTAAGCTTTACTTTTCTCCTTGTATGTTGACATAAACATAACAAAAAATTTCTCAATATTTTTTCTGATAGAAGAAATTAGGCGAAAAAATAAATTATTAAATTTGTGCACTGTGTAAGCTTTGACCAGTGATCATGCTTTTGTAAGTGGCCCTAGGAGCCTATCCATATGATAGGACATCCTAAATGATAGAAAAATGTATTATAATAAATTTTAAGTACTTTATATTTCAATTTCAGGAACTTTAGTGAATGTTAAAACCCAAAGTGGGAGGGAGAGAAAAATACTGAGATTGTCATTCTTGTTAAATTTTTAAGAAGCAAAGCAATGAGCAGCCAATTGTACATCTCATCAGATTACTTTCTGTTTTCAAAGAGTCACCTATGGGTTGAAGAGAAGCAGCATTTTTCACTACAAAATATGCCTCTTTGGCATGTTGATTATTTTACCAGATTATTTTTAAGAAACACCGCACAGGCAAAGCTCTTAAAACTGAGCAAAACGTATCCTTCTGAAAGAGATATTTGCACTTATAAAAAGATCTCCATTTGTAGTTTATCTCTTCCCTTTGAATCACGAAGAGAAGATGACTCTAGAAATGTTTGATCAATGAAGAATACAGTAATAAATTTGCATAACAACTTCACCCTTGTTTATTGTGTTTTTCCAAGTCACTTCCTATACTAGCTTCCTCCTTCAAACTGTCTCTCAAAATCTTTTGTAATTTTTGAAATGTATTTATTTTAATAGAAGGATACTTGCTTTACATAATTTTACTGTTTTCTGTCAAACTCAACATGAATCAGCCATTGCTATACATATATCCCTACCTTTCAAACCTCCCTCCTATTTCCCTCCCCATCCCAACCCTCCAGGCTGACACAGAGCCCATGTTTCAGTTTCCTGAGACATATAGCAAATTCCCATTGCCTGTCTATTTTACATATGGTACTGGAATGGGTGAATTTAGATGACCATTATATCTACTACTGTGGACAGGAATCCTTTCGAAAAAATGGAGTAACTATCGTGGTCAACAAGAGTCCAAAATGCAGTACTGGGATGCAATCTCAAAAATGACAGAATGATCTCTGTTTTTCTCCAAAGCAAACCATTCAATATCACAGTATTCCAAGTCTATGCCCCACCCAGCGACACTGAAGAAGCTGAAGTTGAACGGTTCTATGAAGACCTAAAAGACCTTTTGGAACTAACACCAAAAAAAGAGATGTCCTTTTCATTATAGGGGACTGGAATGTAAAAGTAGGAAGTCAAGAAACACCTGCGGTAATAGACAAATTTGACCTTGAAATAAGGAATGAAGCAGGGCAAATGCTAATAGAGTTTTTCGAAAAGAACGCACTGGTCATAGCAAATACCCCCTTCCAAAAGCACAAGAGAAGACTCTACACATGGACATCACCAGATGGTCAACACTGAAACCACATTGATTATATTCTTTACAGCCAAAGATGTAGAAGCTCTATACAGTCAGCAAAAAAAGACCTGGAGCTGATAGTGGCTCAGATCATTAACTCCTTATTGACAAATTCAAACTGAAATTGAAGAAAGTAGGGGAAAATAAATTGACCATTCAGGTCTGACCTAAATCAAATCCCTTATGATTATACAGTGGAAGTGAGAAATAGATTTAAGGGACTAGATCTGGTAGACAGAGTGACAGATGAACTATGGAATGAGGTTCGTAACATTGTACAGGAGACAGGGATCAAGACCATCCCCATGGAGAAGAAATGNGAATCTGAGTGAACTCCTGGAGTTGGTGATGGACAGGGAGGCCTGGCGTGCTGCAATTCATGGGGTCGCTAAGAGTGAGACAGAACTGAGCGACTGAACTGAATTGAAAATCTCTGCAGATGGTGACTGTAGCCATGGAAGTAAAAGATGCACATTTCTTAGAAGGGCTTCTCTGATAGCTTAGTTGGTAAAGAATCCACCTGCAATGCAGGATACCTTATGGCCATACNATTCATGGGGTCGCTAAGAGTGAGACAGAACTGAGCGACTGAACTGAATTGAAAATCTCTGCAGATGGTGACTGTAGCCATGGAAGTAAAAGATGCACATTTCTTAGAAGGGCTTCTCTGATAGCTTAGTTGGTAAAGAATCCACCTGCAATGCAGGATACCTTATGGCCATACTAGACAGCATATTAAAAAGCAGAGATATTACTTTGCCAACAAAGGTCCATCTAGTCAAAGCTATGTTTTTTCCAGTAATCATGTACAGATGTGAGAATTGGACTATAAAGAAGGCTAAACACTGAAGAATTGATGTTTTTGAACTGTGGTATTGGAGAAGAGTCTTGAGAGTCCCTTGGAGTGCAAGCAGATCCAAACAGTCTGCCCTGAAGGAAATCAGTCCTGAATATTCTTTGGAGGGACTGATGCTGAAGCTGAAACTCCAATACTTTGGCCACCTAATGCAAAGAATTGACTCACTGTAAAAGACCCTGATGCTGGGAAAGATGAAGACAGGATAGGGACAACAGAGGATGAGATGGTTGGATGCCATCACCAACTCGATAGACATAAGTTTGAGCAAGCTCTGGGAGTTGGCGATGGACAGCAAAGCCTGACCTGTTGCAGTCCATGGGACAATAAAGAGTTGGACATGACTGACGACTGAACTGGCTGACTGAATCCCTTGTTGATCACATTATTTGCAAAAGTTTTCTCCTAATCTTTTTTTGTTTTTCCCTCGTTTATTTTCATTTTATTTATTTATTTATTTTGCTGTGCAAAAGCTTTTGAATTTAATTATATGTCCCATTCAAACCAGAGGACTATGGACTAGTAGACCAATGCATAGGGAAGCCTGGCATGCTGCAATCCATGGGTTCACAAAGAGTCAGACATGACTGAATGACTGATATGTGCCATTTTTTAATTTTTGCTTTTCTTTTCCTTACTCTCAGATGTGGATCAAAAAACATATTACAGAAATTTTTGTCAGAGTGTTTTTTGTGTGTTTTCCTCTAAGAGTTTTATAATGTCTGGTCACACATTTTGGTCTTTATTCCATTTTGAGCTTTTCTTATTGTATGGAGTTAAAAAGGTCCTAATTTCATTTTTTTTTTTTTTTTGTAACCTGTAGCTGTCCAATTTCCAGGCACAATTTATTGAAGATACTGTCTTCCTCCACTGTGCAATATTACCTCCTTTGTTGTAGATTAATTGGCCATAAGTGTGTGGAATTATTTCTGGTCTTTCTGTCTTGTTCCATTGATCTATATTTCTGCTTTGTACTGGTACTATAGTGTTCTGATGAGAATAGCTTTGTAATATAATCTGATGTCAGGGAGCCTGATTCTTCCAGCACTGTAAGTAAAGTCTTTTTGACCTGAAATAGACTTTGATATTTTCCAAAGGGCCCTTGTAACACCTAAAAAGATTTCTTCTTTCTTTTTATTAAAGAGAACTATTAAACTAATCAGGCTTATTTGTATGTTAAGTTACATGGAAAGCCTTGGCAAATGCGAAGTGATATTAAGTCTTCTTTATCTTGTATTTGTATAGGTATATAAATGTTTCAGAATTTGTGTGAAATTCCTAAAATTCTAATATGCCTTGGTATAATATTAATCAGTCATGTTACTAATTATTATCTTACAATGTTGTGTGTCATGGAAATAAGTAACTTCTGTGTTAGCTGCATTGTAATGAACTCTCACTAAATTTTTAATCATTGCCATTTTAAGTCTTTCACCAGTTCCAGTTGTTATTTTACTCTGATGGTTTTGCAGAAATGTTCCTGAAAAAATGTTTCATCTTCAAGGAAATTCATGAAAAGGACTCTAGCAGACACAGGTTTCTGATAATTTTAAGATCATAAGACTGAACTGGTAAAAATTTCTAGACCTGAGGAAAAAACTGGATTCATGCAGGATAAGAATTAATAACATGTGACTTAAATAACGCATTTAATGTTTATGAGTTTTGGTTTGAAACATTGCTGTTTCTTAATGTTTTATTTTTCCAGTTTTCTTTCTGCTGAACTGTGGGCTAAACAGAAAGCTTACCTGAAAACACAATTGCATCATCAGACAGATCAATTGCAAAGGATATTTTGACCCTGGCATGTAGAAATCTTTACTGGCTGCCTCCAGAATCAGAAATTGTTTTTAATTTACTCCAATCATTAACTTTTGTTTTTCTTTTATTTATGTAAAAGTTTCTTTTTAAATGGCTGTCTCTATAATAATTTAGGACTAACTTTGGGACCTTAGCTGCATCATCACTTCCTGAAATTAGACACACGTGTTTAATTGAATTTAGCAGCTCTCTGGGCTAACAGACTGGTTCGGTAAGCTAGGAATGCCCAGCTTCTCAATTAAAAAACTTCTGGGATACTCTTAAAAGCAGGGCATAAGGGAAGCAGTATTTGTCCCAAAGTGTGCCTCTTTAGCATACTGGTTATTTTAAGATTCTTAAATATATATTTTAATTATGTATTTGTTTATGATTGCATTGGGTCTTTGCTGCTACATGAAGCCTTTTTCTAGCTGTGTGGAGTGAGGCTACTCAACACTACAGTGCAAGGGCTTCTTGTGGTGGCCTCTCTGGTTGTAGATCACGGGCTCTAGACTTCAATAGTTGTGGCACATGGGCTTAGTTGCTCAGCAGCATTTGAGATCTTGGATCCAGCCAGTTCTGCAAACCAGGCAGAATTGGCTTCATGTCTGCTCTTCCATCATGATAATCTGCCTTCTAAACCAAAGTTTTCTACATTTTATATATTGAAGTATCTCTTAGAACATATAAAAGCCAAGTATAAGTATCACCTATCTTTAAGTGATATTTCTTCCATAATGTCAAAATCTCCTCCCCAGCAACAAACCATTATTTTTTATAATGCTATTTTGCTTTTTAAACTATTTTATATTGAAGTATAATCAATTAACAAGTTTTTGATAGTTTTAGGTGCACAGAAAAGGGACTCACTCATACGTATACATGTATACATTCTCCCTCAAACTCTCTTCCCATCTAGGCTCTGCATAACTTTGAACAGAGTTCCTATGCTATGTAGTAGGTCCTTGTGGGCTATCCACTTAACATACAGCAGTGTGTACATGTAGATTCCAAACTGCCTAACTCTCCCTCCCCCCATCCTTCCCATCAGCAACCATAAGACTCATCCTCTTTCTGTACAAACTGTTCTCATCGTTTGCAAAGCAAATGAACTCACTCCTAAATAATGTTTTTCCCCTTGATTCAATCTTGTGATAACTCATAAACTTTCAAAGTAAAGTGTGTTTTATTAAAATTTTTCTACCTTGCTAATTAACTTCTTATAGATATTCCAAGGATCTTTGCATGTATAAGGGCTTCCCTGGTGGTGCAGAGGTTAAAGCGTCTGCCTGCAATGTGGGGGACCTGGGTTCGATCCCTGGTTCGGAAAGATCGCCTGGAGAAGGAAATGGCAACCCACTCCGATATTCTTGCTTGGAGAATCCCATGGACGGAGGAGCTTGGTGGGCTACAGTCCACGGGTCACAAAGAGTTGAACATGACTGATCGACTTCACTTTCACTTTCTTTCATATACATGTATAATACTGTGGATATTGAGTCTGAAGACTAGAATTCCTGAATATTCTGGATGAAATGTAACATCGCCTGGTTATATGACTTGTAAGCAAGTAATGGATATGGTTTTTATTTTAAAACATGGTCTTAGTAATATCTTTGTTTTCTTTGAAAGGTTTTTGAAGACCTAAGAAGATCACATATGTGAATGTGTTAATTGATATTAATGGCACCATGTAATTTGGAGTAAAACAATCAGATATCTGCAATTATAACTGAAAATTTCTTCCTTAAAACCTTCTCAATAGTCCTTAAATATTTACACATTATTAGTTTGGGACACTGTACACTGAAGGTAGTCCTATGGATAGTGGGCTAAGAAATAAATATTCTTTCAATGCACTTGACAGAATATTATTGAGGAGCAAACAAAAGCCTTTAAATTTGAAAAAATAAAGGCATGAGAAAAATAGCACATTTTTGTAAAAGAATTTTTCAAAATCACAATAGAGTTATTTGGCTTTTGAAAGTGTTGCTTAAATATGATCTGAACTTTACTTAAAGTGACATTTGATCTGCCTTTCTATACTTCAGTTATATCTGCATTTTCTGCTAATAATTCTTGGCATTTGATAAGCAAACTGTCATTTTCACTGAATACTGTTTTCTTTGTATAGCAAGCACTTTGAGAAAAAATAGACTAGAATACACAGAAAAATATCTTACAGACAACATTATTTGCATACCATCCATCTCATATTTGACTGCAAAACACTACTAGAATCATTTGCATCAAAAAAAGATCTTTGTCTTTTAAGAATTTATCTCCTGTTGCTGTTTATCTGATGCTGCATAATGTCTTCAAGTGAGGGAGAAACAGCAAGAACAGATGAACCCTTAAACATAAGGATCCTGTTTTCATGCAAATACCTGTAATAATTAAAAGAGAGAAGTAGAAAAATCATATACAAATTATCTGACAAAATTCAATAGACTTATTCAAGAATAAACAGGCTTCATGTTTAGATTTAACATGATCTGTGTTACTTTGATCTGTAAAACCCTATGTGGTCCTGATGCTGGTGATTTTCAATGAAGCCTTTTAGGCTTCTTGAACTCCTCCTGCTCAAAGAAGCTGAGGACAAGCTAAGCATAATTGTTTTCTTTCAGAATTTACTTTGCAAACATATGTTGCATTTGAAGATGCAAAATAAAGTGTGTGGTATATAACATATACATTTGTGTACATGTTTAAATGCCATAATACTTCATTTTATATATGATTAGCTGTATCCATTAAAATATATTTTTCTAACAAGATAGTGGTTTTCAGCCATTTCAGGGAGGAGAAAATTATTTATTAGCAAATAATTTTGTCTCTCCTTCACATGATAAATGTTACATTTTTCTTTATTATAACTTTGTATTGTGTATATAGATTTTTTAACCTCTTTTGATAGCATGCTTACATCACTCCTCTTTCCAAAATAGCCAAGTTAGTATGTATTTGATTTCCTTACTTATTATGAAGGAGGAAACAGAACAGGCTCTGTCTTGAAAGCAGGACTCCATCTTGCGCTGGACGGTATACTTTGAGCTATATGCCCAGTATCTATGGAAACGACATACCAACTGGAAAACCAGGTCCCCTGGAAGGAAGACCCCCAGTGTTCATACCTAGACTCTGTGTTGCCTAAAAGAATACCCTAATTATCTGTGTAACTTAATAGAATAATAAATTATATTATGGTTATTAGGGTATGACAACAGGCTTATTGATAATTGTCCACTGTTAACTACCTAGGCTTAAGGCATATCAATCACGGGTTAACTTTGATTGTATCTTTCTTTTCCTTTTGTTCAGACTAGTTTTATGGAATTTGGAGAGGTGGGTTTAGGCACGTACACTTAAGGTATATAAGGTTTTCAGAAGAACTGGTCAGGGTCCTTGGCTAAGAGGAGACTCTGCCTTGGGCCCACCGGTGTAATAAACTGCACTCGATTATCTGCATTGTTCCTCTGAGTGAGTTTCCCGGAACGTGTGGTGACAACATTTGGTGCATTGGCCGGGAAACCCCTCACTTTGAGGAGACAAGTCCCATTTGGGACTACTCCAAAGCCTTGAGGCTCAAATCTTCTAGAAGGGGGAAGACGCCTTGCCCTTCTGGAAGGATTCTGCTTCTCAATGCCCTGACCTTTCATGTTAGCAGGTAGTGGATGGCAGCAGGGGACCTGAGTGCTCAGGGGAGGAGGAACCCACCTGAAAGGGTGGAAGAGGGGGATTGATCATCCCCCTGGGAGGGATTAGAAGGGGCACAGACCCACAGGAGCCTGGAATAGGCAGGTGGCAATGATTTCTTGGTGCACAGGTTGATGAGCATGTTAGGGCTTGGAAGGAAATTTGTGAAGGTCATTTAGGAGGTGGTGTCCATGCCATTTTGGGGAAAATTATTACCAAGCAATTGCCAGGGGATTTTTAGGAGAAGAAACTTGGTTTTTGTGTGCTAGTATTCTGCCCTCCCCAAGGAGGTGTCCCATCTGCTATGAAATTTTTGACCCCTCGGAATTGTCTGGCTAGAGGGAGGGGGATACATAAGTAAACGCGAATTGGCTTTTCCGGAGATGGCCTGGGACCTGGGATATTTAACCCATATGTATTTTCATCCACACCTGATCAGGCTCACCAAGGAAGAATGGCCTTTAAAAGTTAAGGAACAAACAATTTTGGATCACGTGGCATTCTGGTTCAGCTGTGCTGACCGGCAGGTGAAAAGACACCCTCTGGGATCTGGCAGGTAAGGCTCTTCTTACCCCAGTTAGGAAGGAGGCAGAATGACAATTTAAGTGTCATTGAGTGGAAATATACTGAGAACTTCATAGAGAGAATGAAAAGGAAAAGTAGAATGAGGTCCGAGAAGGTAAGCAAGATGGGGGGAAGTGAATCTAAGGCAACTGTATGGGAATGCATGATTAAAAATTTAGAGAAGGGATTTGGAGGAGACTATGGGGTCAAAATTAAGCCTAACTGCCACCACATACTCTGTGAGGTCAAATGACCCCCTATGGGCATAGGATGGCCACCAGAGAACACCATAAACTTAAAAATAGTGGAAGCAAGACAGCCTCCAGTTCAGGACGCATGGGGCATTACCATCAGCCCCCTGTAGCCTATTATTCGGAGACATTTTCCTCTATGGATATATTAAACTGGCAGAGACACGCTCCATTGTACTCAGGGGAGCCACAAGCCATGATTAAGCTAATGGAGACTATTTTTCAAACCCACCACGCTGCATAAGATAACATAAGCCAACTACTAGGCTCCCTTTTCAGCACTGAGGAAAGGCACAGGATCCTAACTGAGGCCAGACAATTGTTAAGGGTAACGGCACCTGAGGGTACTGCAAACCTGCAGTGGTGGGCAGAACTAGCTACCCCCAATAAAAGGCTCAATTGGGACTGTAACTCAGAGGGAGGGAGGGGCCACCTGGAGAGATATCAGGTGACTATTTTACAAGGTCTCAAGAGGGGGGCACGAAAAGCTATGATTATCACAAAACCCTCTGAAGTGATTCAAAGGTGAAGTGAATCACCCTGTGAGTTCTGAGAAAGACTGTGTGAGGCCTATAGATTTTATACACCAGTAGACCCAGCCAGAGGCTGCTGGGTCTCAGATGGTGATAAATGCAGCCTCTGTGTCTCTAGCCTACCCTGAAAATGTCAGATGGGGGGACACCAAGTGACTCATGAATTTGTATACATCCCTGAATGCCCAGTACCTTTGTTAGGAAGAGACTTTCTGTCTAAATTGGGGGCACAAGTGACCTTTCCCCCCCCACGAAAGACCCACTGTTCGAGTGGGCTCAACCACCTACTTACTCTTCCTGTCAGTAACCCCTCAAGATGAATGGAGGTTGCATGATCTCCCAGCAAAGAAACTGGTTGGACTAAACAGACAAGAAAGAGAGATAAATCAACAATTCCCTGAGGTCTGGGCAGAAGACAATCCCCCACCCCCGACCAGGCTTGCAAAACAAGTTCTACTGGTAATAGAACTCCAACCTGGTACAATTACATCAGCACCCTCTTTGGGCCCACCAGACCTTGCTAAGCCATTTACTCTTTACGTTACTGAAAAGGACAAGGTGGCTATGGGAGTGTTGTCCCAGATTATGGAGACATGGGACAGACCAGTGACTTATCTCTAATCAGCTGGACAGTGCTGCCACTGGGTGGCTGGGATGTTTACAGGCAGTTGCTGCAGTTGCCTGACTGGTCCGGGAGGCAACCAAGCTGACTTTGGGCCAAGATTTGTTCATAAAAGTCCCACATAAGGTCACCACTCTCTTGCATGGGGACCTCCATAAATGGCTGTCAACATCCCAGATTACTCAATACCAGGGACTGTTATGTGAGAACCCCCATGTTACTACTGAGCCTTGTCAGGCCCTGAATCTGGCCACTCTGTTTCTTGTGGGAGAAGATGGACCCTCACATGATTGCAAGGAAATATACCAGCAGACCTAACTAGAGAGACCAGCTAATCCCGGACTCAGATTTGGTCCTGTACACCAATAGCACCAACCTGGTGAAACAAGGACAGTGACTGCTGGGGTATGCAGTAGTCATGGAAGAAACCATCATTGAGGCTAGCTCTCTGCCATCACACTGGTTTACTCAACAGCCCGAACTATATGCTCTAATCCAGGCCCTTCAGCTGTCAAAAGGTAAGAGGACAGACATTTACACAGACTCCAGGTGTGCCTTTGCCACACCATAGGACTCTGTATAAGGAGAGAGACCTTTTACAGCTAGTGGAAAATATATTAAAAATAAGGAAGAAATTAAGATGCTGCTTGGGAACCAGACAGGGTTGCAGTCATACACTGTTGAGGACGTCAAAAAGAGGACACCCCCCGGGCTCAGGGAACAGACTGGCAGATAAGACCACTAAACAAGCACCCGAGGGCTTAGGGGTGACAAGTGAAGCCCCTATTAAAGCTCTCATATTGGCAGAGCTACCTGAGCTAACGCTGCTGCTGCTGCTAAGTCACTTCAGTCGTGTCCAACTCTGTGTGACAGCATAGATGGCAGCCCACCAGGCTCCCCCGTCCCTGGGATTCTCCAGGCAAGAACACTGGAGTAGGTTGCCATTTCCTTCTCCAATGCATTAAAGTGAAAAGTGAAAGTGAAGTCGCTCAGTCGTGTCTGACTCTTTGCGACCCCATAGACTGCAGCCCACCAGGCTCCTCCATCCATGGGATTTTCTAGGCAAGCGTACTGGAGTGGGGTGCCATCGCCCATTGGAAGGGTGCATATATTGTTGTTCTAACCAGCCCCACTGCAGTTAAAGTTGCAGATGTCACTCCCTAAATCCACCTCATGAGGGAGAAGAGAGCATACCACACAGACCCGGAGGACGCTGAGTGGACTATACAAAAGGACCCCACTGATCCCTGTGAAACCAAGATCATCTTAAAGAAGAAAAAGAGATGAAGCTCTATAATCAACTGCTGCTATAGGACTTGCTGGTATCATCTTGAGACTAACCATAGTTTCAGTACAAAGAGGGACCTGTGCTATAACTAAAGTTGAATGTTGTGTATATCGTGATTTATCTGGCTATAATATGAGCCACCCTAGAAAGGTCAAGTAAAAGTTATGTCTGATAATAATCTTCCTTTTTGGACTTCAGTCCTATCTTGGGTCAAGGATGACTGGTGGAAAACTATATTTACCATTGTTATAGTTGCCTTGATAGTTCTGCTTTGTGGACCCTTTATTTTACAATGTATTATGAACTTTGTAACCAACCCAAAGGTTGATGTCATTCTCCCAAATTGGAGGTCAGAGAGTCAGGGTGCAATATATCCCTATGAATGATGTTCATACTATGAGTTAAGGGCATCAAGGGGGAGAACGAAGAAGGAAACAGACAGAACAGGCTCCATCTTGAAAGCAGGACTTCATCCTGAGCCAGACTATGGTCTTTGAGCTATATGCTCCGTATCTATGGGAATGACGTACCAACTGGAAAACCAGCCCCCCTGGAAGACGCTCTGTTGCCTAAAAAAAAAATACTCTAATTATCTGTGTAACCGAATACAATCATAAATTCAGTTATGCTTATTGGGGTATCACCACAGGCCTATTGATAATTGTCCACTGTGCTGGATGGCATCACTGACTCGATGGACATGAGTCTGAGTGAACTCTGGGAGTTGACGATGGACAGGGAAGCCTGGTGTGCTGCGATTCATGGGGTCGCAAAGAGTTGGACACGACTGAGCAACTGAACTGAACTGAACTGAACTACCTAGGCTTAAGGCATATGAATCACGGGTTATCTTTGATTGTATCTTTCTTTTCCTTTGTTCAGATTAGTTTCAGGGAATTTGGGGAGGTGGGTTTGGGCATGTACACTTTGGGCATGTAAGGTTTTCAGAAAAACTGGTCAGGGTCCTTGGCTAAGAGGGGACTCTGCCTTGGGCCCGCCAGTGTAATAAACTGCACTCCACTATCTGCATTGTCTTTCTGAGCAAGTTTGTTTCCTGGAATGTGTGGCTACAACAATTACTATGACTCTGCTTTATGTTTTGTGTATAGTACATCTTGACTGGGTTGATGGATCTCCTTTCATGATGGCTCACTCATGTGGCAGCCAAAGTGGGTGCCAGCTACTGGCTGCGTGCTCTGCTGGACTTTTGGCCAGGGGTCTATTTTGCTTTCCTTATTGTTCTCACTATAGTCTGCTTGAAAAGTGAAAGTGAAGTCACTCAGTCGTGTCCGACTCTTTGCGACCCTTTGGACTGTAGCCTACCAAGCTCCTCCATCCATGGGATTCTCCAGGCAAGAATACTGGAGTGGGTTGTCATTTCTTTCTCCAGGGGATCTTCTCGACCCAGGGATCAAATCCAAGTTTCCCACATTGGAGACAGACGCTTTAACCTCTGAGCCACCAAGGAAGCCCACGCTCAGTAAGAAGGAGTATTCCACAAAACAAAAGGAACAGATCAGTAAATGACTGGGCTCATAAATGTGACCCAGCATCACATCTCTTGTGTTTTATTGGTCAAGTGGTCACAGGCTGCACTCAGATTCAGAGGAGGACATTCTTTCATAAAACTGACAGAATTTTTGGCTACTTTTAATGTGCCATAACTGTTGTTTGTTTTATGATTCAAGATCCAAATATTGGCCACCATGATTTGCTTCATTTGCCTTGAAATAAAGTAGCAAAAGTTAGCATCCTCTGCTAGTCACTGTGGAGGACACAGCACATTCCAGAAGGCCTAGTCTGTTCCTTTTGCTATGTCCTGTGCACGGGTGCCTTAAGGATTGCAGAACAGCTCTGCATCTCTACAAATTCCCACAGACCTTCTTCCAGGAGTTGTTCACTCACACCCACCAGTGGGCAGGAAACTTCCTCAAAGTTAGGTCCTTGGTGACCCTTGGGCCTTCACTGGGAATCCTCAGACCTCCTATGGCAGCATTAGCTAAAGATCAACAGAGGGAAATTCTATAATAAAGCAAGGCATGGAATCCATGACGTATTGTTGCTGCTCATTCTCTCCTGGAAATTCTGAATCCCTCATCCTAAAGTAGATCCTCTTTCCTGCTCATATACGCATCAAGCGAGTTGATTTTTTTTTTTTTTTTTTTGCATGATTGGTGAGATTCCCTCTCACTCCTTTAATACACCTTTTTATTTTTTTTAAATTAATGAGACACAGATGTATAATACATCTTATTTAAACAACAAGGAGTCTTAATTGAGTGTACTCAAACTAAGAATACTAGATTTGGTATTTAAATTAGTGAAACGTTGCTGTTTCCTAGGTGTAAGGACAGATGGTTGACTTCTCCAAATGGTGACTTTGTGATTTAGATAAGCTGCAGCTTATGTAGTGGCCACTATTTAAGAGGTCAGAATTATCTGGATAATTTGCAGGTAGCCCGTAATTCCTTTCCAGGTCTTCACCTCCTTGGAGCCTCACCCAGTACTTTTTCATTCCTGTCACTTTAGGCTTAATATAAAGTTTGCAAACCTGACTATTTCTTTTTGGCTTTGACTCAGGCTTTTGTGGTCTTGATTTATATGTATACACATCTGTTTAATGTGATTTAGATTTATTCATTTTTAGATAGAATGGGGTAGGTGGAGGAGATAAACTCAGTATATTAAAAAAAAAAATGACAGCTCTTCTCTGAACTCTAAGTTCAGACCTCTAGGCAGATTAGACTTTCCTCTGAAAGAGAAATAACTAGCCAGGTCAATCCTGAAAGTATTATGCTTCTCAATTACATTAAAAACAGGTTTGTAAGAATGCCCTATTCTTATTTAACCATTCAGTTTTAGTTGTACTTATCGTATTTTACTTTCATGATAAATACTGGAATATGTAGAAGAAGTAAGTTGATTTTTAATTGTCCTCTTCCCCATAAATCTTACAAGACCCATGCACTTTTCTTTAAGTTGTAAATGTTATCCAAATACTGGAATAAGGAAAGGCATCCATCGTTCTATAATATATTAGTAGATCTGCATGGTCATAGTGCAATCAGATATTATACTAAATGTGTGACCATCCATGGTCAGTGGAGATGTGTTCATGAGAGCAGAGACTGCACTTTCAGACTGAGCTTGTCAATCTGATCCAGGGAACATTGGATTTTTTCTCCTATTCTGAGCCATTAATTTAATGCATCATCAATTTGCATAATGTGAGAAATGTACTATTTTGAGATTAAACAAATTTTAGCTAGGAACTGTTCAAACAGCATGTTAAGAATGAAAGAGTATATTAGTTGGGGCGATAAAATTGCTGATATTTTGGGAAGTGACTCTTCCTTCTAATCTTCTCTCTCCCTAATCATATCCTCCTTTGTTCATCAGAGATAAGTCAGTTTTCTGTTCTTCTCTTGCTTTTCTCATCCCTTCAGATATAGGACTTTTTATTAATGGTGAAATTTTCAATAATAATCAGAATTTTACTAGCTTAACACCTCTGTTGATCTGATTCCTAAAATAACCACATTTTAATTAGCATGCTTCTTGGTGCCACAGAATTGGTGATAGGAAGCAGGAAAATGTTTCTTCTGAAAACTTACCCAAAGAGCTCTCTGACTGACCACAGGATATTAACAAAGTCCTGTGGTGTGAGACACCCAATTTAAGAGCAGTGATAATGAAAAGGTGAAGAAAAGCAAGCCTACTTGTGTGAACTACAAAATTTAGATAAAGTTATTTTCTTCTAAACTTTTATTATTCTATTAACACTATCTTTCCCATAAAATTTTCACTGGACTTGAAAAGAATAGTTAAGACTTATGGGAATGTCTGATTAAAGATCATTCTTGGCTGAATATCAGCAGAAAGCTCCTGAAAGCACCCATTACTTCTTCACTCAAGATATTCTTATTCTGTACCAAGACATAATCTGGTCACTGAATCCCATCTACTCTTGCTTCTAGATCAGTTCAGTTCAGTTCAATTGATCAGTTGTGTCCAACTCTTTGCGACCCCATGAATCACAGCACACCAGGCCTCCCTTTCCATCACCAACTCCTGGAGTTCATTCAGACTCATGTGCATCGAGCTGGTGATGCCATCCAGCCATCTCATCCTCCATTGTACCCTTCTCCTCCTGCCCCCAATCACTACAAGCATCAGAGTCTTTTCCAGTGAGTCAACTCTCCACATGAAGTGGCCAAACCAGTGGAGTTTCAGCTTTAGCATCAGTCCTTCCAAAGAAATCCCAGGGCTGATCTCCATCAGAATGGACTGGTTGAATCTCCTTTCAGTCCATGGGACTCTCAAGAGTCTTCTCCAACACCACAGTTCAAAAGCGTCAGTTATTCAGTGCTCAGCCTTCTTCACAGTCCAACTCTCACATCCATACATGACCACTGGAAAAACCGTAGCCTTGATTAGATAGACCTTTGTTGGCAAACCAATGTCTCTGCTTTTCGATATGCTGTCTAGGTTGGTCATAACTTTCCTTCCAAGAAGTAAGCATCTTTTAATTTCATGGCTGCAATCACCATCTACAGTGATTTTGGAGACCCCAAAATATAAAGTCTGCCACTGTTTCCATTGTTTCCCCATCTATTTCCCATGAAGTGATGGGACCAAATGCCATGGTCTTGATTTTCTGCATGTTGAGCTTTAAGCCAACTTTTTCACTTTGCTCTTTGACTTTCATCAAGAGGCTTTTTAGTTCCTCTTCATTTTGTGCCATAAGAGTGGTGTCATCTGCATATATGAGGTTATTGATATTTCTCCCAACAATCTTGATTCCAGCTTGTGTTTCTTTCAGCCCAGAATTTCTCACGATGTATTCTGCATATACATCAGAGAAGGCAATGGCACCCCACTCCAGTACTCTTACCTGGAAAATCCCATGGATGGTGGACCCTGGTAGGCTGCAGTCCATGGGGTCACTAAGTCGGACATGACTGAGTGACTTCACTTTCACCTTTTGCTTTCATGCATTGGAGAAGGAAATGGAAACCCACTCCAATGCTCTTGCCTGGAGAATCCCAGGGACAGGGGAGCCTGCTGGGCTGCTGTCTATGGGGTCACACAGAGTTGGACACGACTGAAGTCACTTAGTAATTCTGCATATAAGTTAAATAAGCAGGGTGACAATGTACAGCCTTGATGTACTCCTTTTCCTATTTGGAACCAGTCTATTGTTCCATGTCCAGTTCTAACTGTTGCTTCCTGATCTGCATATAGGTTTCTCAAGAGGCAGGTCAGGTGGTCTGGTCTTCCCATCTGTTTCAGAATTTTCCACAGTTTATTGTGATCCACACAAAGGCTTTGGCATAGTCAGTAAAGCAGAAATAAATGTTTTCTGGAACTCTCATTCTTTTTCGATGATCCAGCAGATGTTGTCAATTTGATCTCTCGTTCCTCTGACTTTTCTAAAACTAGCTTGCACATCTGGAAGTTCATGATTCACGTACTACTGAAGCCTGGCTTGGAGAATTTTGAGTATTACTTTACTAGCGTGTGAGATGAGGGCAACTGTGCGGTAGTTTGAGCATTCTTTGGCATTGCCCTTCTTTGGGATTGGAATGAAAACTGATCTTTTCCAGTCCTGTGGCCACTGCCGAATTTTCCAAATTTGCTGGCATATTGAGTGAAGAACTTTCACAGTATCACCTTTCAGGATTTGACATAACTCAACTGGAATTCCATCACCTCCACTAGCTTTGTTCATTATGATGCTTTCTAAAGCCGACTTGATTTCACATTCCAAGATGTCTGGCTCTAAATGAGTGATCACACCATTGTGATTATCTGATTCCTGAAGATTTTTTTGTACAGTTCTTCTGTGTATTCTTGCCACCTCTTCTTAATATTTTCTGCTTCTGTTAGACCCATACCATTTCTGTCCTTTATCGAGCCCATCTTTGCATCAAATGTTCCCTTGGTATGTCTAATTTTCATGAAGAGATCTCTAGTCTTTTCCATTCTACTTTTTCCCCCTATTTCTTTGCACTGACTGCTGAGGAAGTCTTTCTCATGTCTCCTTGCTATTCTTTGGAACTCTGCATTGAGATGCTTATATCTTTCCCTTTCTCTTTTTCTTTTCACTTCTCTTCTTTTCATAGCTATCTGTAAGGCCTCCCCAGACAGCCATTTTGCTTTTTTGTGTTTCTTTTCCATGGGGATGGTCTTTATCCCTCTCTCTTGTACAATGTCGTGAACCTCTGTCCATAACTCATCTGGCACTCTGTCTATCAGATCTAGTTCCTGAAGTATATGAAATATACTTCTCACTTCCACTGTATAATCATAAGGGATTTGATTTAGGTCATACCTGAATGATCTAGTGGTTTTCCCTACTCTCTTCAATTTAAATGTGAATTTATCAATAAGGAGTTCATGATCTGTGCCACAGTCAGCTCCTGTTCTTGTTTTTGCTGACTGTATAGAACTTCTCCATCTTTGGCTGCAAAGAATACAATCAGTCTGATTTCAGTGTTGACCATCTGGTGATGTCCATGTGTAGAGTCTTCTCTTGTGTTGTGGAAGATGGTGTTTGCTATGACTAGTGTGTTCTCTTGGCAAAACTCTATTAGCCTTTGCCCTGCTTCATTCCATATTCCAAGGTCAAACTTACCTGTTACTCCAGGTGTTTCTTGACTTCCTACTTTTGTATTCCAGTCCCTTATAATGAAAAAGACATAATTTTTTGGGTGTTAGTTCTAAAAGGTCTTGTAGGTCTTCATAGAACCATTCAACTTCAGCTTCTTCAGTGTTACTGGTTGGGGCATAAGCTTGGATCACCGTGATATTGTATTGTTTCCCTTGGAAACGAATAGAGATCATTCTGTCATTTTTGAGATTGCATCCAAGTACTGCATTTCATCCTCTTTTGTTGACCATGATGGCTACCCCGTTTCTTCTAAGGAATTCCTGCCCACAATAGTAGATATAATGGTCATCTGAGTTAAATTCACCCATTCCACTCCATTTTAGTTCCCTGATTCCTAGAATGTTCACTCTTGCCATCTCCTGTTTGACCACTTCCAATTTGCCTTGTTTCATGGACTTGACATTCCAGGTTCCTATGCAATATTGCTCCTTACAGCATCGGACCTTACTTCTATCACTGGTCACATTCACAATTGGGTATTGTTTTTTTCTTTGGCTCCATCCCTTCATTCTTTCTGGAGTTATTTCTCCACTGATCTCCAGTAGCATATTGAGCACCTACTGACCTGGGGAGTTCCTCTTTCAGTATCCTATCATTTTGTCTTTTCATACTGTTCATGGGGTTCTCAAGGCAAGAATACTGAAGTGGTTTACCATTCGTTTCTCCAGTGGACCACATTCTGTCAGACCTCTCCACCATGACTCATCCATCTTGGGTGGCCCCACATGGCATGGCTTACTTTCATTGAGTTAGACAAAGCTGTGGTATGTATGATCAGATTGGCTAGTTTTCTGTGATTATGGTTTCAGTGTTTCTGCCCTTTGATGTCTCTTGCAACACCTACCATCTTACTTGGGTTTCTCTTACCTTGGACGTGGGGTATCTCTTCATGGCTGCTCTAGCAAAGCGCTGCTGCTGCTCCTTACCTCCGACCAGGTCACCCCCCTGACCTTGAAGGTGGAGTAGCTCCTCTCAGCCGCTGCCCCTGACCTCTACCTAATCTGATTACAGTTTCAGTGTCTCCTAGAAATGCAGTCTTAACCAGCCAATCTGGAATTTCCTGACCTGCACTAGTCAGATGACCCACCTGATTGGCCCCTGCCTTCTCCCAAAGGAAGGTGATTCTGCCTGAAATGGTCCTTGTTTATGACTTCTCTGTCTCTTTTCTGCCTTCAAAAACCTTTCTTTCCTGCATTTCTTTGGCGCTCCTTTCTATTTGTTATATGGGGTACTGCCTGACTTTAATACTTGAATAAAGCCAATTTTCTCTTCAAATTTGCTCAGTTGAATTTTGTTTTTAACATATACAAAGATAGTAACTATCCTATTTCTCATCTTTTACTCCTAGTTAGCTTTCCTTTTCCAATATAATAGGTACCTCAGCAAAGTGTTTAGCCAAGGTGCAATGGTTAATTTTATGTGTTAACTTGGTTGGGCCATGAGATGCCCAGATATTGGACAAACATTATTCTGAGTATTTCTCTGAATGTGCTTTTAGATAAGTTTAATATTTACATCAATGGACTTTCAGTAAAGTAGAAGTCCTCCATAATGTGGGTTGGCCTTATCTCCCCAGCTAAAAGCAACATTCTCCAGCAGATTACCTTCATCTGCAACATCAACTCTCCCTGGTTCTACAGCAGATGACTTTACACTCACATTGGGACATTTCTGGGAGGTTGTCATCGCCATTCCATTTGGTTGCTTTTCTTGGGATTTATCTTGTTCCTTCATCTGGGATATAATCCTTCTTCTTCTTCTTCTTCTTTTTTTTTTTTTTGTTAGCTTTCTGTGATTGTGCTATTAGTTCTGTCAGCTGCTGGGATGGTAATTCTTGTTTCTTTTGTCTGTCCTCTGGTAGATGAAGATAAGAGGCTTGTGCAGTCTTCCTGATGGGAGGGACTGGCTGTGGGGAAACCTGTGTCGCTCTGGTGGGCAGGGGTATGCTCAGTTCAATTCAGTTCAGCCACTCAGTCACATTCAGCTATCTGCAACCTCATGGTCTGCAACACACCAGGCTTCCCTATCCATTATCAACACTCAGAGCTTGCTCACACTCATGTCCATCAAACGGGTGATGTTATCTCATCCTGTCATCCACTTCTCCTCCTGCCTTTAATTGTTCCAAGCATCAGGGCTTTTTCTAATGAGACAGTTCTTCACATCAGGTGGCCAAAGTATTAGAGTCAGATTCAGCATTAGTTCTTCCAAAGAATATTCAGGAATGCTTTTCTTTAAGATCGACTGGTTTGATGTCCTTGCAGTCCAAGACTCTCATGTGTCTTCTCCAAAACCACAGTTCAAAAGCATCACTTATTCAGTGCTCAGCTTTTTCATGGTCCAACTCTCACATCCATACATCACTACTGGAAAAAACATAGCTTTGACTAGATGGACCTTTGTCGACCAAGTAATGTCTTTGCTTTTAAATATGCTGTCTAGATATTTCATAACTTTTCTTCCAAGGAGGAACTTCATGGCTTCAGTCACTATCTGCAGTGATTTTGGAACCCAAGAAAATAAAGTCTGTCACTGTTTCCATTGTTTCCCCATCTATTTGCCATAATGTGATGAGACTGGATGCCATGATCTTTGTTTTTTGAATATTGAGTTTTATGTCAGCTTTTTCACTCTCCTATTTCACCCTCATCAAGAGTTTCTTTAGTTCTTCTTTGCTTTCTGCCATAACGGTGGTGTCATCTGCATACCTGAAGTTATTGGTATTTCTCCTGGCAATCGTGATTCCAAGTTGTGCTTCATTCAGCATGACATTTTGCCTGATTGACTCTGCATATAAGTACAATAGGCAGAGAGATAATACAGAGCTTTGACGTACACCTTTGCCAATTTGGAACCAATCTGTTGTTTCATGTCCATTTCTAACTGTTGCATCTTGACTTGATACAAGAGATAGGTAAGGTGGTCTGGTATTCCCATCTCTTTAAGGATTTTCCAGTTTATTGTGATCCACACAGTCAAATGCTTTGGCATAGTCAATAAAGCAGAAGCAGATATTTTTCTTGAATTCTCTTGCTTTTTCAATGATCCAACAGATGTTGGCAATTTGATCTCTGGTTCCTCTGCCTTTTCTAAATCCAGCTTGAACATCTGGAAGTTCTCAGTCCACTTACTGTTGAAGCCTAGCTTGGAGAATTTTGAGCATTACCTTGCTAGCATGTGGGCTTCCCTGGTGGCTCAGACAGTAAAGCATCTGCCTGCAATGTGGGAGACCATGGTTCAATTCCTGGGTCGGGAAGATCCCCTTGGAGAAGGAAATGGCAATCCACTCCAGCACTCTTGCCTGAAAAATCCTATGGATGAAGGAGCCTGATAGGCTGCAGTCCATGGGGTTGCAAAGAGTCGGACATGACTGAGCGACTTCACTTTCACTTTCACTTTGCTAGCTTGTGACATGAGTGCAATTAAGCAGTAGTTTGAATATTCTTTGGCATTGCCTTTCTTTGAGATTGCAATGAAAACTGGCCTTTGTCAGTCCTGTGGCTACAGTTGAGTTTTCCAAATTTGCTTGTATGTTAAGTGCAGCACATTAAGACCATCATCTTTTAGAATTTGAAATAGCTCAGCTGGTATTCCATAACCTCCACTAGCTTTGTTCATAGTGATGCTTCCTAAGGCCCACTTGACTTCATATTCCAGGATGTCTGGCTCTAGGTGAGTGATCACACCATTGTGGCTGTCTTGCTCATGAAAATCTCTTTTGTATATTTCTTCTGTGTTCTTGGCACCTTTTCTTAATATCTTCTGCTTCTCTTACATCCATACTGTTTCTGTACTTTATTGTATCCATCTCTGCATGAAATGTTCCCTTGGTATCTCTAATTTTCTTGAAGAGATCTCTAGTCTTTTCTATTCTATTATTTTCCTCTATTTCTTTACACTGATCACATAGGAAGGGTTTCTTATCTTTCTTTGTTATTCTTTGGATCTCTGCATTCAGATTAGTATATTTTTCTTTTTCCCCTTTGCGTTCAGCTTCTCTTCTTTTCTCAATTATTTGCAAGGCCTCCTCAGACAAATATTTTTTCCATTTTGGCATTTCTTTTTCTTGGAGATGATCTTGATCACTGCCCCCTGTACAACATCATGAACCTCCATCCATAGCTCTTCAGGCACTTTGTTTATCAGATTTAATCCCTTGAATCTATTTGCACTTCTACCATATAATTATAACGGATTTGATTTAGGTCATACCTGAATGGTCTAATGGTTTTCCTTACTTTCTTCAATTTAAGTGTGAATTTTGCAATAAGGAGTTCATGATATGAGCCATAGTAAGCTACCAGTCTTGTTTTTGCTGACTGTATAGAGCTTTTCTATCTTTGGCTGCAAAAACTATAATCAATCTGATTTTATTATTGACTGTCTGGTGATGTCCATGTGTAGAGTCCTCTCTTGTGTTGTTGGAAGAGGGTGCTTGTTATGACCAGTGCATTATCTGGGCAAAACTCTATGACTATTACATCTACTACTGTGGGCTAGAATCCCTTAGAAGAAATGGGGTAGCCCTCATAATCAACAAAAGAATGCAAAATGCAGTACTTAAGTACAATCTCAAAAACGACAGAATGATCTCTGTTCATTTCTAAGGCAAACAATTCAGTGTCACAGTGATCTCAGTCTATAAACCAACCACTAAAGCTGAAGAATATGAAGTTGAATGGTTCTATGATGACCTGCAAGACCTTATAGAACTAAAAATAAAATAAAAGATGTCCTTTTCATCATAAGGACTAGAATGCAAAGTAGGAAGTCAACAGATACCTGAAATAATAGGCAAGTTTGTCTTTCTAGTACAAAATGAAGCAAAGTGTTTCAAGAGTTTTGCCAAGAGAACACGCTGGGATGTGCTCAGTAAAACTTTAAATGTATTTTATGTTGTTGGGTGTGGCTGTGTCCCTCCTTGTTAGTTGTTTGGCCTGAGATGACCTAGTCCTGGAGTCTACAGGCTCTCAGGTAGTGATATTGGTGACCTCCAAGGCAACTTGGACACATCTCCCAGGACAGCTGCTGCCACTGCCCCTGTGTCTGTGGTGGGCCACTGCCAACGCACACCTCTGCAGGAGGCCCTCAAACATTTACAGATATGTCTGGCTCAGTCTCTTGTGGGGTCACTGTTCCTTTCCCTTCAGTCCTGGTGTGTGCAAGGATTTTTTGTGTCCTCCAAGAGTAGAGTGTCTGTTTCCCCAGTCTTGTGGAGGTCCTGTAATCAAATCCTGCTGGCCTTCAAAGTCATATTCCCTAGGGATTTCCAGTACCTTGGCCAGATTCCCTGCTTGGGAGCCTGATGTGGGGCCTAGAAAATTTAAAATAGTACAAGAACACCTTTGGTATTATTGAGTGCCAGTTTGTGGGTCTCCCACCTGTCAGCTATAGGATTTGATTTTATTGTGGCCATGCCTTTTCTACCATTTTATTGAGGGTTTTCCTTTGTCCTTGGATGTGGGGTATCTCTTTTTGATGGTTTCAGTGTCTTCATGTTGATGATTGTTCAACAGCTATTTGCGATTTTGGTGCTCTGGCAGGAGAAGAACATCTCCTTCTACTCTGCCAACTTGAACCAATCTCTGCATTAATATTTTTAAAACGTGTTTCCTCATGCATTCTGATAGTTACAACATTTCCCTAGACACATGACCATTATGATATAGTATTGCTATACTTATTTTTTTATGAATCTATATTAATAAGAGAATTCTTTACTTTTAGGTTTTTCTGGGAGCTGAATCCAAACAAAAGAAAATAAATATTTCATAGATTCTACTATCTTGAATTCTGTGAAGGGTGTTAATCAATCTGTTTTTTTTTAAATTAAGAACTTTATAAATATTTTCTTTAGTTATGTGGTTTCTTAACATAAGATTACTTTCAAAATGATTAAACAGTTCAATATATTTTGTGGAAATGTCATGATTAACTGCAATTGTATCAAATTATGCCAATGGTTCTCAAATTGAAGCTGAATATTGTGCGGTATACTAATTTTTAGTGCTGTTTTCTATTCTTTGTATATAATAATATTGTTGTTATTTTTAACATATCACAAAAATTGGAATAAATTCTGCTATGGCTGGCCACTTAAGAGTTTATTTGCATCATTCATTAAGTGGGGTTTTTGATGTGAGTGGGCTTTTTCCTGAGGAATAGCCTGATCTCAACTGCAGACGATGGTGGAAAAAGAACAAAATCCAGGCTTAATGTATAATACTCAATGTTCTGTGTCAAAAGAGGCTATAGGTACCTTTTTCTACATGGACCAAAGGACTCTAATCTGGTGCTTTGTGTGGTGCTAGAAAATAGGGTGGGCCATACTTGAAGTGAGGGGGATGACATAACCAAGGTTTCGGAAACAAGAAAAAAGAAAAGAAGAATCACAGAGGTATAGGAATATGTATCTCACATAGAGGATTTCTGATAACTAGACGTGTGGTAAATTATGTTAAAGTCCGAATGAAGATTTTTTACTAGAGGTAAGACGATACAATAAGGGTTAAAGGAAAACTTTGGCCCTATGGAAGAGAGAAATTATAACGCTTCCATAGGTGGTTCCAGTCTTGGCAGAATGATTAATTCTATAGTTCATCTGCTACCATGTTGTAGTCTGGGTCCAGAACAAATTATGCTTGGTGTGAAGGCTGGAGATATCAATACATACAGATGGAAAAGACTGGTGATTATTAAAAAAATAGGAATAGATGTTAGATATTTTGGGGGTTGGTCTAGTTCTCATTACAGAGAAGGCAATGGCAGCCCACTCCAGTATTCTTGCCTGGAAAATCCCATTAACGGAGGAGCCAGGTAGGCTTCAGTCCATGGAGTCGTTGTGTCAGACACGACTGAGCGACTTCAGTTTCACTTTTCACTTTCATGCATTGGAGAAAGAAATGGCAACTCACTCCAGTATTCTTGCCTGGAGAATCCCAGGGACAGAGGAGCTTGTTGGGCTGCCANGTCATACCTGAATGGTCTAATGGTTTTCCTTACTTTCTTCAATTTAAGTGTGAATTTTGCAATAAGGAGTTCATGATATGAGCCATAGTAAGCTACCAGTCTTGTTTTTGCTGACTGTATAGAGCTTTTCTATCTTTGGCTGCAAAAACTATAATCAATCTGATTTTATTATTGACTGTCTGGTGATGTCCATGTGTAGAGTCCTCTCTTGTGTTGTTGGAAGAGGGTGCTTGTTATGACCAGTGCATTATCTGGGCAAAACTCTATGACTATTACATCTACTACTGTGGGCTAGAATCCCTTAGAAGAAATGGGGTAGCCCTCATAATCAACAAAAGAATGCAAAATGCAGTACTTAAGTACAATCTCAAAAACGACAGAATGATCTCTGTTCATTTCTAAGGCAAACAATTCAGTGTCACAGTGATCTCAGTCTATAAACCAACCACTAAAGCTGAAGAATATGAAGTTGAATGGTTCTATGATGACCTGCAAGACCTTATAGAACTAAAAATAAAATAAAAGATGTCCTTTTCATCATAAGGACTAGAATGCAAAGTAGGAAGTCAACAGATACCTGAAATAATAGGCAAGTTTGTCTTTCTAGTACAAAATGAAGCAAAGTGTTTCAAGAGTTTTGCCAAGAGAACACGCTGGGATGTGCTCAGTAAAACTTTAAATGTATTTTATGTTGTTGGGTGTGGCTGTGTCCCTCCTTGTTAGTTGTTTGGCCTGAGATGACCTAGTCCTGGAGTCTACAGGCTCTCAGGTAGTGATATTGGTGACCTCCAAGGCAACTTGGACACATCTCCCAGGACAGCTGCTGCCACTGCCCCTGTGTCTGTGGTGGGCCACTGCCAACGCACACCTCTGCAGGAGGCCCTCAAACATTTACAGATATGTCTGGCTCAGTCTCTTGTGGGGTCACTGTTCCTTTCCCTTCAGTCCTGGTGTGTGCAAGGATTTTTTGTGTCCTCCAAGAGTAGAGTGTCTGTTTCCCCAGTCTTGTGGAGGTCCTGTAATCAAATCCTGCTGGCCTTCAAAGTCATATTCCCTAGGGATTTCCAGTACCTTGGCCAGATTCCCTGCTTGGGAGCCTGATGTGGGGCCTAGAAAATTTAAAATAGTACAAGAACACCTTTGGTATTATTGAGTGCCAGTTTGTGGGTCTCCCACCTGTCAGCTATAGGATTTGATTTTATTGTGGCCATGCCTTTTCTACCATTTTATTGAGGGTTTTCCTTTGTCCTTGGATGTGGGGTATCTCTTTTTGATGGTTTCAGTGTCTTCATGTTGATGATTGTTCAACAGCTATTTGCGATTTTGGTGCTCTGGCAGGAGAAGAACATCTCCTTCTACTCTGCCAACTTGAACCAATCTCTGCATTAATATTTTTAAAACGTGTTTCCTCATGCATTCTGATAGTTACAACATTTCCCTAGACACATGACCATTATGATATAGTATTGCTATACTTATTTTTTTATGAATCTATATTAATAAGAGAATTCTTTACTTTTAGGTTTTTCTGGGAGCTGAATCCAAACAAAAGAAAATAAATATTTCATAGATTCTACTATCTTGAATTCTGTGAAGGGTGTTAATCAATCTGTTTTTTTTTAAATTAAGAACTTTATAAATATTTTCTTTAGTTATGTGGTTTCTTAACATAAGATTACTTTCAAAATGATTAAACAGTTCAATATATTTTGTGGAAATGTCATGATTAACTGCAATTGTATCAAATTATGCCAATGGTTCTCAAATTGAAGCTGAATATTGTGCGGTATACTAATTTTTAGTGCTGTTTTCTATTCTTTGTATATAATAATATTGTTGTTATTTTTAACATATCACAAAAATTGGAATAAATTCTGCTATGGCTGGCCACTTAAGAGTTTATTTGCATCATTCATTAAGTGGGGTTTTTGATGTGAGTGGGCTTTTTCCTGAGGAATAGCCTGATCTCAACTGCAGACGATGGTGGAAAAAGAACAAAATCCAGGCTTAATGTATAATACTCAATGTTCTGTGTCAAAAGAGGCTATAGGTACCTTTTTCTACATGGACCAAAGGACTCTAATCTGGTGCTTTGTGTGGTGCTAGAAAATAGGGTGGGCCATACTTGAAGTGAGGGGGATGACATAACCAAGGTTTCGGAAACAAGAAAAAAGAAAAGAAGAATCACAGAGGTATAGGAATATGTATCTCACATAGAGGATTTCTGATAACTAGACGTGTGGTAAATTATGTTAAAGTCCGAATGAAGATTTTTTACTAGAGGTAAGACGATACAATAAGGGTTAAAGGAAAACTTTGGCCCTATGGAAGAGAGAAATTATAACGCTTCCATAGGTGGTTCCAGTCTTGGCAGAATGATTAATTCTATAGTTCATCTGCTACCATGTTGTAGTCTGGGTCCAGAACAAATTATGCTTGGTGTGAAGGCTGGAGATATCAATACATACAGATGGAAAAGACTGGTGATTATTAAAAAAATAGGAATAGATGTTAGATATTTTGGGGGTTGGTCTAGTTCTCATTACAGAGAAGGCAATGGCAGCCCACTCCAGTATTCTTGCCTGGAAAATCCCATTAACGGAGGAGCCAGGTAGGCTTCAGTCCATGGAGTCGTTGTGTCAGACACGACTGAGCGACTTCAGTTTCACTTTTCACTTTCATGCATTGGAGAAAGAAATGGCAACTCACTCCAGTATTCTTGCCTGGAGAATCCCAGGGACAGAGGAGCTTGTTGGGCTGCCATCTATGGGGTCGCACAGAGTCGGACACGACTGACACAACTTAGCAGCAGCAGCAGTTCTCATTAAAAAGCTGAACTTATTTGTTATCATTAAAACACGTAAAATTACTGGATGTGTTAGACAGCTCTACTCTTTCATCTGTCATGTATCAGTGAATCATCATATGTCAATGAATCATATTTCGGTTCCTACAAGGCTCTAGGAATTGAAATATGGAGTTTATAAAGACATTAAACCACCTTTCTACTGATGAGATAGAGACAGCAAGCAAACACAAAATAAAGAAAATCCCATGGTAGGTTCTATGAAGAAAATAAGCAAGGTAAGTGAGAGAGTGACCAGATGGAGGGGCTTTAGGTGGAATGGTCAGGAAAGGTATTTGTGAAGGGGCCACTATTGAGCAGAGGCATGGCGGCAAAATCAGAGAGAACATAGGTAAAGAATGCAGGGCAGGAACATCTTGGATCAGTTGAGTTCTACTGAGGATGCAGTGCTTAAACTCTGCCTCTCTGTGCCAGTGCCAAAGCAAACCTTGGAGATAGAGTTTTGGGTGAAGCAGAAAAACAATAGCTTTATTGCTTTGCAAGCCAAAAAGGGACACAGTGGGCTCCAACTTCAAAAACTATGTGTCCCAACCAGGGAGGACTTGAAAAATTTTATTGCAATGATTCAAGGATGAGGTTGCTGAGAGATTAGGGTGTTAGCAAGGCCTGAGCTTCCTTATTTTTGTCTCAGGTGGTTGGTCTCCTAGACTTGATCTTCTCTCGCCCCTTTAATCTTGTCTCAAGTGGTTTCTTGGATGCTTCTCCCTTGATTAGCAACTATTTGAGTCTGGCCTTTGGAACTCAGGAAAGGTCATGAAGGCTGGTGTCTATTTCTTACAAATAAGAAAAAGAGGACACAGAAAAACTTCCATGTCGAGAAATCCCACAGGGTCCTTTTCAGTTCAAATGCTTGTGGTGTTAGATCACAGTGAGGGGGAGAACAGACATCTGTTATGAAGTAGATACAAGTAAGGCCTAGAAAGCATGGCAAGAAATTGAAACTTTGTTCTAAGTACAAAGAGAAAGATTCAAGATTGTGATATGTAATAACACTCAAAAAAAAATAGCTTTTCAGGGAGAGATGGTATTAATGAAAAGAAAAATTTTACCAGGTTTCTCCACTGTAAATGCACCATTACCTCTTTCCATACAATTGTCTTGAAAGTAGGTTACTAGATCCATTCAAAGGTTCACATTCAAAGGTTGGGAAATTAAGCTCCATTTCCTGGAAGGGGTTATCTACATGTCTTTGGTAGTCCAAGGAACTCTCGAGTGTCTTCTCTGACACCGTAGTTCAAAAGCATAAACTCTTCGGTATTCACATTTCTTTATGGTCCAACTCTCACAACCATGCACTACTACTGGGAAAATCATAGCTTGGACTATATGGAACTTTATCAACAATGTAATTTCTCTGTTTTTTAATATACTGCCTAGATTTGTCATAGCTTTTCTTCCAAGAAGCAAATGTCTTTTAATTCCATGGCTGCGTCACTATATGCAGTGATTTTGGAGCTCAAGAAAACAAACTGTTTCACTGTTTCTACTGTTTCCTGCAAGATCAAACAAGCCAATCCTAAAGAAAAGTGATGCTGAATATACATCAGAACTGATGCTGAAGCTGAAGCTCCAATATTTTAGCCACTGATGTGAAAAACTGACTCACTGGAAAAGACCCTGATGCTGCGAAAGATTCAAGGCAGGAAGAGAAAGGGAAGGCAGAGGATGAGACATTTGGATGGCATAACTGACTAAATGGACATTAGTTTGAGCAAGGTCTGGGAGACAATGAAGGACAGAAAGACTGGTGTGCTGCAGTCCATAGGGTCACAAGGAATCAGACAAGAATTATTGACTGAGTAACAACAAAGCTATTACAGACAGAACGAATATTGCTGAATTCTGTCACAATAATAATTGCCTTAGAGCAGCACACTCAACAGCAGAATGTCAATTTCAACTTTCTAAGTTGTACTTTCTTTAGTGCCATAATTAACAGTATTAGAAAGGAAACAACAGGCCCCAAATGGAGTTCCTTGTAGTCATTACCATGTCAGCAAACCAAGACTTCATATCTAACCTGTAGTTTCCACTTCTGTCATGAATGTGACCTTTAACCAGTCTGGAGTTACCTGCTCAGGACTAATGAGGTAATATAACTGACAGGCCCCATTTTCCCCCAAAAGAAGGTGATCTTGCTTGAAACAACCCACTCTTTGCTAGGATAAATTTCTTGCCCCACCTCCTTCTGCCTACAAAAGGCAGTTCCTCTTCACCCTTTCTATTTACTAGATAAGATGCTGAAAAATTAATATATTATTGAATAGAGGTAATTAGATTTTTTTAATTTGCTCAGTTATTATTATTACTTTTTTTTAGCAGCATCAGTCTTGGAATCCCTAATAGTCATAACAACTGCTAGTCTCTGACTTCTAATTTCCTACACCTTATATTGAGCATTTTGTGTGCATTATTTAATTTACTGAGATACAGAGGAGTTAGTCTCTCTGTTTAACAGAAAAGAAAACTGAAACTGAGAAGAGTTAAATGATTTAACTTCATTTTCATAGATGGTAAATAGTAATATCAGGAAGGAAAGCCAGTCTGCTTGATTTCAAATACTGTACTTCAAATTTTTGTTCCCTCATAGGATCCTCTTCTGTTGTGACATTGCATCACCTCCAGTTCAGCTCAGTCACTCAGTCATGTCCAACTCTTTGTGACCCCCAAGGACTGTAGCGCACCAGGCCTCCCTGTCCATTGCCAACTCCCAGAGTCTACTCAAACTCACGTCCATTGAGTCAGTGATGCCATCCAACCATCTCATCCTCTGTTGTCCCCTTCTCCTCCTGCCCTCAATCTTTCCCAGCACCAGGATCTTTTCAAATGAGTCAGCTCTTTGCATCAGGTGGCCAAAGTATTGGAGTTTCAGCTGCAATATCAGTCCTCCAAATTAACATTCAGAACTGATTTCCTTTATTTAGGATGGACTGGTTGGATCAAGCAAAGCTAGTGGAGGTGATGGAATTCCATCTGAGCTATTACAAATCCTAAAAGATAATGCTGTTAAAGGGTTGCACTCATTATGCCAGAAAATTTGGAAAACTCAGCAATGGCCCCAGGAATGGATTTTAATTCCAACCCCAAAGAAGGCCCATGACAAAGAATTTTCAAATTACCACACAAGTGTGCTCATTTCACATGCTAGCAAGGCAATGCTCAAAATCCTTCAAGATAGGCTTCAACAATAAGAAAACTGAGAAATTCCAAATATATATGTATCAGTTGTGCTTAGAAAAGCAGAGGAACCAGAAATCGAATTGCCAACATTTGTTGAATCATAGGAAAAGCAAAGGAATTCCAGGAAAAAAAAATCTATTCCTGCTTCATTGACTATGCTAAAAATTATGACAGTGTGGATCACAACAAACTGTGGAAACTTCAGAAGAGATGAGAATACCAAACCACCTTACCTGCCTCTTGGAAAACCTGTGTGCAGGTCAAGACTCAACACTTAGAACTGGACACGGAACAGCAGAGTGATTCCAAATTGGGAAAGGAGTATATCAATGCTATATATTGTCACCTTGCTTACTTAACTTTTATGCAGAGTACATCATGTGAAATTCTGTCCTGGATAAATAACAAGCTGGAAACAAGATTACCGGGAAAAACAGCAACAACCACAGAGATGCAGATGATACAACTCTAATGGCAGAAAATGAATAGGAACTAAAGAGTCTCTTGATGAGGGTGAAAGAAAAGAGTGAAAAATCTGGCTTAAAACTCAACATTCACGAAACAAAGATCATGGATTCTAGGCCCATCACTCTGTAGCAAATAGATGGGGAAAAATTGGAAACAATGACAGATTTTATTTTCATGGGCTCTAAAATCACTGTGGAGGGTGACTGAAGCTACAAAATTAAAAGACAGCTGCTCCTTGGAAGAAAAGCTATGACAAACATAGACAGAATGTTAAAAAGCAGAGACATCACTTTGCTGACAAATGTCTATAGAGACAAAGCTATGGTTTTTCCAGTAGTCACATACGGATATGAGAGTTGGACCATAAGGAAGGCTGAGCACCAAAGAATCGATGCTTTTGAACTGTGATGCTGGAGAAAACTCTTGAAAGTCCCTTGGACTTCAAACAGTTCAAACCAGCCAATTCTAAAGGAAATCAGTCTTGAATATATATTCGAAGGACTGATCCTGCAGCTGATGTGCCAGTACTTTGGCCACCTGATGGGAAGAACTTTTCCTTTTTGAAAAAGACCCTGATATGGGAAAGATTGAGGGCAAGAGAAGTGGGTGACAGAGGATGAGATGATTGGGTGGCAGCATTGACTCAATAGACATGAGTTTGAGCAAACTCCAAGAGATAGTGAAGGACAGGGAAACTCGGTGTGCTGCAGTTCATGGGTTCACAAAGAGTCAGACATGACTGATCACAGAACAATACCATCAACAACATGTCGTTAAGCAAGTTTGCTTTTCTCTATTGACTGATCTTTTTATTACAAGGATATCTCAACCAAAAACTTAGAAGGGTAAAGGAAGAACTATTTTTCCTCCCTAAGGGATAGTTTAAATAATTACATAAAAATTTTGGACAATGTCTTTCACTCTAGTAGTCATTCTTTCCATCTTCCTCTCTTCCTCCCCTTCCTTCTCCTCCTTAGGTGCCTCCTTCTTCACCTCCTCTTCTTCCTTTCTTCCTCTCCCTCACACTGCATTGTTTTGAATCAGAAGATAAATGGGCTCCTGGCTAAGAAGCTGAACTCTATCCCCTGTGGACAGATATCCCAAAATAAACAGAGTGGCAGGAACAAGGAGTCTTGCTTAGATAAAAGATAAAGAGACTGCATTATTGAGGTTAAAGAGACTTCTCAACTACACAGCATAGAAAGCTTTTTGGGGCTCAAAAATGGAAGGGACATCACTTCATAATATATTGTGTCAGTCTTCCCATAGGTCTCTGCACTGGAATCCATCTTGTCTAAGAGGTGTGCGTGTACACAAGGGAGGACCCTGAATTAAAATAAATATGAATTCAGAGCCGGGCATAGCAGCATGAGTGACCACTGGAAGACTAGAAGTGATCTATATAAGCGACTAAACTACCACAAAGGTGTAACTCTTTCCCTGAGCCCACCCAAATATGTCTATTCACAGGTATTTTTTTCCTCCTAATAAACACTTTACTTTTTTCTTTGTTTTCTATTTCTTTGTTGAAATGTGTTTCTCCAACGCAAACAAGCCACGGTTTTGTCACTAGCCCCTGATTAAATAGCTGAGCTCCTGCTTTAAGCTGTTGCATGCCAAGGCCATCTGAGATCACTTTCAAATTGAAAACTAAAAGATAATTTAGAATTTGGGGGGAAAAAAAGTAGACAGAATTTATGAGTAATGACATTTTAATTAAATTCTGACGACATTTTGCAAGTTTTATGGAGGAAAAAAATATGCTTGGACTTCATTGTGTTACAAAATTTTGATTCTAATTCCAAAGAATAAACTTCCTTTTTAAGATTTCCACCTGTCTGGGACCAGTTCTGCATAGCCATAGATCACTGGACTTGTATAGTGGAACTTTCTTGATAGGAACTGAAGCAGGAGAGGCAATTGTTATCAAGTTTGAGATGGAGACAGGCTGTCCATTTTTTTTCTGAGGATATTGTCCTCTTTAATAACTATGAAGATACCTGTTATTTGAATCATTTCATATTAATACAATTATACTTCAAATATTCATTAAGTGCCTCCCATTTTCATAGTACTATTGTACAGTACTGGGGCCAGAGGGTAATTGAGAGTCTTTATCAATTCAAAATACTATCAGCCTCTCTACCACCAAAAGTGCCCTCAAATAAACATACAATCTACATGAAAATGTTTGCTTTGAAAATGAATTTTCAAGAGAAATCTGGTAGTTCACCCCAACTTCCCTCTCAACAGAAGATATTGCTAATTCCTTCCCATAGAAAAATTTTGGAACTACCACACTAGAAAATGTAAAATTTACAAAGTGTGTTGCTTTTATTTAATGATCTTATAATCTAATTGTAGAGTAAATACATAAACTTGTAAGGAAATTAAATACCAATAAAACATTTACTAATGCTTTTTGTTGTTGTTGTTGGGGAGGGGAGTGAGAGAGTTAATTCTGAGGAAGGTTGATAAGGAGCCCAGGGTCCTCAATGAGGAAGGAGTCTAGGGCCCTCAAGGAGAAAGGGGTCTGGGGTTCTCAAGGAGGAGAAAATTACAAACATTGTTTTGCTTACATTCCTTAGTCTTAGTCATATAAGTCAAACAAGTCTTTATTTTCTTTAAGGCCAGACCTAATGATTATGCAACGAAACAATTCATCTTAAACTCGGTTCAGCTCAGTTCAGTTCAGTCACTCAGTCATGTCAGACTCTTTGTGACCCCATGAATCACAACATGCCAGGACTTCCTGTCCATCACCATCTCACAAAGTTCACTCAGACTCACGTCCATTGAGTCAGTGATGCCATCCAGCCATCTCACCCTCTGTCATCCCCTTCTCCTCTTTCCCCCAATCCCTCCCACCATCAGAGTCTTTTCTAATGAGTCAACTCTTCACATGACATAGCCAAAGTATTGGAGTTTCAGCTTTAGCATCATTTCTTCCAAAGAACACCCAGGGCTGATCTCCTTTAGAATGGATTGGTTGGATCTCCTTGCAGTCCAAGGGACTCTCAAGAGTCTTCTCCAACATCACAGTTCAAAAGCATCAATTCTTCGGCGCTCAGCCTTCTTCACAGTCCAACTCTCACATCCATACATGACCACTAGGAAAACCATAGCCTTGACTAGATGGACTTTAGTCGGCAAAGTAATGTCTCTGCTTTTCAATATGCTATCTAGGTTGGTCATAACTTTTCTTCCAAGGAGTAAGCGTCTTTTAATTTCATGGCTGTAGTCACTATCTGCAGTGATTTTGGAGCCCAAAAAAATAAAATCTGACACTGTTTCCACTGTTTCCCCATCTATTTCCCATGAAGTGATGGGACCGGATGTGGTATGTGTGTGTGTATATATATATATATATAAAACAAGATTATATAACAACAGTGTCTCTTGCTCAAGGATAAGTTTCTCCTTCTTAACAATAGCCTTCTGATTAATCTTGCTATTTTAATCCATATGTGTGGGAGTCAGTCTGGTAAGACCTTTCTACTATTAGTTCTAATCTTTTTAACTTAAAATCTATGTTGTGGGGATGGATCTGTTAAAAGTATATAAGGCCTTCCTAAGACTATAAGGGGTCAGAACTCTCTCTGCCCCTCTTCTAATGGCTATATCAGAAGTTTTTTCTGTCCCTTTTTATACTTTAATAAAGCTCTGCTTCACAAAAGCTTTTGAGTGATCAAGCTTAACCCCTGGTCCTGAAGCTAAATCTTCTTTGGAGATCACAGATCTGACATCATTCACCATAAACTATCAGGGGAGCAAATGTTTTAAATAAAAATGGGTTTTTATTTTCTGTTCTTTAAAAATCACATTCAAAATTTTACTTCCCCCAATGCCCTGAAGCATGAGTACATGGGAGAGAAGACCCCAAACCAGACTTGATGGGAAGCAGGTACAACACCACACAGGGCATCTCAGCAAGCAGGAGGAATCATGTGGTGGACAAGGTGGAAACCTGTGGGCAGTGACATAGGATATGGGACCATAGGCCTGAACATCTGAGAGTGTTGCAGGGAATTCTGACTATGCTGGATCTGCTTTTTGACTTTAAACTTTGTTTTTTGTTGATTTTCTTGTTACAGTGACACATCATAGCCTCCCTCAGAAAAACCTATCCCTTTGCCTGACTGTTACACTAAAATGTCTTTGTCCAGCTAACAGGGAAATACTCTGACTCTGCCCACATGTGAATGACTGCAGGCAAGAAGATATTAACACACCCCTTCCCAAGGTTGGCCATTCTAAGAGTGATTTGAAAGATAATGGCCTTTTTACTTTACTTTCTCAACTCTTCCCTCTCTCTGTTCTATTAAAAACCAACCAAACAAACAAAAATCCTGGCATCCAGACCTCAACAAGATGGTTATTTTGAGACATTAATCTTCTATGTTCTCAGTCATCTGTCTTTCTGAATAAAGTCATATACCTTGCCTACACACCTTGTCTCCAGACTATCAGCCTGTTGCGAGTTGAGCAGATTGAGCCTGAACTCAATAACAGGGGCAGACTGAATGGCATGGGATGAGGAGGGCTGTCTGCTTCCCAGATTGGTCCCCTATGGACCTGAACAGACAAGGCTTTGCCCAGATCTGGGGCAGTGAAATGTTAGGGCCAAGGTAGCACAGTGTGGCATGATTTACACGTACTTTCCTTTAGTCCCTGAACTGGAACTCTTGGGGTGGGAGGAAGAAGAGGGGCTGCAGTGATGGTGAAGAGTACAATCCGTCACCTCAAAAACTGTAGGCTGAGTAGAAGTTTCTCTTCTTAATCAACATTTATATTGTTGATTGTCTTAATCAACATTAATTGTTATAAATAAACATTTATGTGTGTGAGAAAAATCTCCATTGATAAAGCTATCTTCCTCTTTGTGCCAGAAAAAGGAGGATGACCAAATCTCTAGAAACTTATCATTGCAGAAGTCAGGGACTTAAATCTGCATAAAAACCTTACTTTTGTTCACTGTGTTTTTCCAAAGGTCATTTCTCATAACTACACCCTCTCCCAACATATTTTGCCTTTAGCATGAGATATTTTTAAGGTGACTTAAGTTAATGACTTGAATCATTTCTAGGGACTACTCATTTTCCCTGGGTCTCTCATATAAGCAAGAGATATACATCTCATTATATTTTATTTGTTTGTATATTTTTCCCTTTCAATCTTGTCTTTTATTACATGGGGGTTTTAGCAAGGAACATAGAAAAGTAGAAGGAAACTTATATTTTTCTCACACACAAGGGCAGGAATATCTGCTAATAATACTACTGTCTTGACAGAGCCCCACAATGTCTAGGGAAGGTTCGAATGGAAGCAGCCAGTGACATGGGGGCTTTTCCCACATGAGAGGCAGGAGCCAAGGTACTGTGGGAGGCCTTGGGGTCAGGGAGACAATGAGGCCTCTTCTCCACCAATCGGGTGGAGGACAGACAGTACAGGGCTCTTTACCAGTCACAGGAGGCATTCTGGGGGGGAAAAAAAAAAAAAGTAGCATCACAAATATAAGTGTCCCAAAGTCAGTAAGTCCCAGAAGGGTCAGAAGGAGAATAGAAGTTAATAACCAGAGTTTGGAGCTCTAGATCTTGGTTTCAATCCTGTTTCCATCATGTGCTATGTGACCCCCAGGTTTCAGTTTCCCTGTCCATGGAAAATGGAAATAACAGAATGTAGTACTGTCCTGTACTGTGCCTAGTCACTCAGTCACGTCCTACTCTTTGAGATCCCATGGACTATAGCCTGCCAGGCTCCTCTATCCATGAGGATTCTCCAGGCCAGAATACAAGAGCTGGTTGTTATGCCTTCCTCCAGGGGATCTTTCCAACCCAGGGATCAAACCCAGGTCTCTCACATTGCAGGTGGATTCTTTACCTACTGAGCCACCAGGGAAGCCCCAAACACTGGAGTGAGTAGCCTATTCTTCCTCCAGGGGAACTTCCCAACCCAGGAATTGATTCAGGATCTCCTGCATTTCAGACTGATTCGTTACCAGCTGGTAAAGGATGTTGTGAGAAGTAAATAAATTAACACATCTAAAATACATAGAACAGTCCCTGATGCCACAGAATGATGTATTAGCCATCGTTACTGCTTTCACCATTATTGCCTTACCAGCTGATGTTAGAGGTAAAAAGCCAGCCTGCCAATGCAGGAGACATAAGAGAGGCAGGTTCAATCCCTAGGTCAAGAAGATCCCCTGGAGGAGGAAATGGTATCCCACTCCAGTATTCTTGTCTGGAGAATGCTGTGGAAAGAGGAGCCTGGCAGGTTACTGTCCATAGGGTTGCACAGAGTTGCACACACATGAGACTACTTTTACACACACACACACACACACACACACACACACACACACTGTTTTTTGAAGGAGGGATAATTTTGGGTTGTAACACTCCCAACTCCCAGAGTTCACTCAGACACGTCCATAGAGTCAGTGATGCCATCCAGCCATTTCATCCTCTGTCGTCCCCTTCTTCTCCTACCCCCAATCCATCCCAGCATCAGAGTCTTTTCCAATGAGTTAACTCTTCACATGAGGTCGCCAAAGTTCTGGAGTTTCAGCTTCAGCATCATTCCCTCCAAAGAAATCCCAGGACTGATCTCCTTCAGAATGGACTGGTTGGATCTCCTTGCAGTCCAAGGGACTCTCAAGAGTCTTCTCCAACACCACAGTTCAAAAGCTTCAGTTCTTCAGTGCTCAGCTTTCTTCACAGTCCATCTCTCACATCCATACATGACCACTGGAAAAACCATAGCCTTGACTAGACGGACCTTTGTTAGCAAAGTAATGTCTCTGCTTTTCAATATGCTATCTAGGTTGGTCATAACTTTGCTCCCAAGGAGTAAGCATCTTTAATTTCATGGCTGCAATCACCATCTGCAGTGATTTTGGAGCCCCAAAATATAAAGTCTGACACTGTTTCCACTGTTTTCCCATCTATTTCCCATGAAGTGATGGGACCAGATCCCATGATCTTCGTTTTCTGCATGTTGAGCTTTAAGCCAAAATTTTCACTTTCATCAAGAGGCTTTTTAGTTCCTCTTCACTTTCTACCATAAGGGTGGTATCATGTGCATATCTGAGATGACTGATATTTCTCCTGGCAATCTTGATTTCAGCTTGTGCTTCTTCTAGCCCAGCATTTCTTATGATGTACTCTGCATATGAGTTAAATAAGCAGGGTAATCAGTAGTTACCCTATAAACAGTTGTAACTGGTGGGCCTGTGGGAGGAAATGAGTCCAGGGTCTTTCTACTGTCATCTTGAACAGATGTTTTCATAATGATTTCGAATAATATTAATTACAGTGAACACAGAGTATTTAAATGGGCCAGGCATTGGTTCTATGTGATTTATGTATATATGTGATCTTACCTTATCACAATAATCCTAGAAGGTGTTTCATTTTATTATTGTTAAATAATTATAGATAATTGAGAGACATGGGGAGGTTACATAACTTGCCTCTGGTAACTCTACTGGGAAGAGGTGTAGAGACAGGAATTGAATACAGAAAGTTAGAACCTTCTTTGAATTTAACCTGTTAATAAGGGGAGGAGATTGACCCACAACTCTTTAAATGGGGGAGATGCTATGAGGTACAAAAGATACTGGTACCCTTAAAATTGTGTCATTTAAGCCACTTTCTGCTCTTCCCCTAGGTAATCAAAGCCCTGGTGACAGAGTGGTCTAATGTATCTGATGATTTCAAACCACTGCATCAAATTTACTTTACAGCTACCAGTCAGTAAGTTGAGTAGCAGTTCGTCTATACAATTAAAAGTTTCTTTAATGTGTTAAAGTTGGTTTAAAAACAATTAGTACCTTTTTGTTCAGATTCCATTTCAGAGTCACATTCACAAATGTACAAATCCACTTCCCCACATACATGCTGTTCTGTGCTAATTTACTTTAGTCACATCTGACTCTTTACAACCTTATGGGTTGTAGCTCATCAGGCTGTTCTTTACAAAGGATTTTCCAAGTAGGAATACTGGAGTGGGTTGTCATTCTCTCCTCCAGGGGATCCTCCCAACCCAGGTATCAAGTCCAAATCTCTTATATCTCCCAGGAAGCCCTCCCCAAATATAGGTCAATTATGCACTTTATTGGGTATTTGGATACACAATTTAACCTGGAGTAAGAAGTATGAACAAAAGCACCTCAAGAGGACCTTTACAGAACTCTGATTCTTTGGTTACACAGCAACCTGAGATAAGGAGAAGACACAGCTAGGAATAATTTCTAGTAACATCCACTCCATTCATCGTTTCATGGTCTTTTCTTAGAAAAAGAATATTTTGATACAGTGGTTGGAGTTGTCACTGATGAAACAACTAAAATTAATGGAGCACATTGTATGGTTCTATGTGTGTGTGTGTTTGTCATATATCATGAATGATATAGGGAGTTCTGAGCAAAATGAAGCAAATAGAAAGGCAACTTATAATAAAAAATAGATTTATTCAGCAAGGAATATTTTTGACCAAATACAAGTGATATTAGCTCTTTAGAAGTTTGTAATAATGATACTAGATTGCAAAGACTGTCTGAATAAGATGTTATCAATAATTGCCAAGGATAACATTTATTTACTCAACATATGAATATAAGTATATTCTATTAAAAAAAAAAGATATAGACATATGACTAAAGTGAGGTGACTTTAGATGATCCAAATAAAAGTGCACTATTTCTCATAGTTTATCCTTGTTATTTGAATCTTCTTGAATTTTATTTAATAATTATTTTAAACTTGCTTCTTTGCATTTGTTGAAATGTCTGATAGTATTGTTCCTCAGTTGCTGATGATCAGAATTACCAGGGAAAATGTTTGTACAAAGTTTTAAAAGTCATCCCTTATATTTCAAATTCAATAACTTTGTGTCAGATTTATATCAATTTAAATTATTTTACGATTATTAAATCAAGTAGAATTTCTAAATTATTATGTCTATAAGTGATCAAAAAAATGTTTCATAAACTATGACTTAAGCCTCATTTTCCCAAAATCTGTTGCCACATTTACTAGAAAGAAACATGATTATTTTACAAAGGCCAACAGCATGCACAGCAATTAACTCACATTTTTTAAAAAATTAGTTTTGAAAGAGGTTAAGTGAACATCACAGACAACATATGTTCACATTGCTGGCAGGTGGAGTCAGAATTTTGAACCTTAGCTACTGAATCATGTTATTTTTCTAAAGTCAGTGTATTGGAATTTTGAAGGATAATAACTGGATAAGCACTTTCTTCTTCAGACATTTGTTTCCATATTTGTATATTAAGAAAATGAATATTTTTTTGTTATTGGAACTTAATGGTTGAATAAGATAAAGTGATTATGACTTAAATAACCAATGGCAAATATTTCAGTGATCAATAATTATAGGGCAATTTGATAAAACAGTCTAAAAAACAATATTTTATTTAGTGATAACAAAATTGGGGTTTGTTATTTTGAAACTATAAGAGCATCTATAACTTTCTGATCTCTACTTTTCTGATATATAAAACGGGTGTTATTTCATTACATATGAATAAATTAAGCCACTTCTCCAATTTGAATTATTAGTATATGTTACTAGGATATTTACAGTAGAATTTGCAGTTTTTCTCATTTCCTATCCACTGATAAATACTCTGGCAATACTTTATACAGTTAATTTGCTATTGTTTAGCTTTACTTTAGAACTACGACATTTCTTAATCTTAACCAAATTTATCCTTCAAATTCAAAACATTGTCAGGGCTTAAAGTCCTTCATTTTTTGACATGACATCCTTTAAAAATATATAAATAAAGTTTGGATTTGGAGGAAAATGAATCTGTACCTTCAGGGAAGAACCAGATTGGGGTCTGGTGATTCTTACTGTCACAGGCTTCTGGGACTGCTCACATACCAGTGTGTTTCCAAGAGTAAATGCCAGACATAAGCTTGCAGTTCTGTGTGCATGGGTTACACTTTGTTTAAAATACATTCCTAGAAGTGGAATAGTTCAGCCAAAAGTTATGCATATTCTCAATATTGAAAGATACTACATGTTGCTTTCTTTTAATTTCATCCATAGGCTATGAGTGTTCATGTATATTAAAACAATTCCAAAATGAATTTTGGTGTATTAAAAAAAATTTTTTTTTGCACTTGAAAACCCCAAAAGTTTGGGTCTCAAAATGTTACTTTTATTTTTTTTTGGTATATTTTTAGATTTATATTTTATTTGCATTTTTTATAATTCTTTGGAAACTGTTCGTTTTCTTTGGATATGTAAGAGTTATTCATATGTTATGAAAATCTATCATTTATCTGTCATGCAAACTATATGTTGAAAATATTTTCCCAACTTTGTTGTTTGTATTTTAATTTTACTATATCATTTATCAAAAAAGTTTTAAACTTATATACAATGGAATCATTCAATTTTCTCTTATGACTGCTAATAATTGTTTAGAAACAGTCTTCCAACCTAAAATTATATTAAAAAATAATATTCTGCATGGACTACTAATTATTTTATTTTTATATTTAGATATTTAAATCTACCTGGAATTCATTTTGAAAATTATATGAAATAAAATATAAATCCATTTTCCCCCAAAGTACATCTAATTTCTTCAGCATCACTCATTTAACATTGCCAATTTAAAAATTACTAACAGGAGACTGGGCTTCCCAGGTAGCGCTAGTGGTAAAGAACCCACTTATCAATGCAGGAGATATATGAGATGCAGGTTCAATCACTGGGTTAGGAAGATTCCTTGAAGGAGGGAATGGCAACCCACACCAGTATTCTTGTCTGGAGAATCCCGTGGATGGGGAGTCTAGGGTTGCCAAGAGTCAGACATGAATAAAGCAACTTAGCACACATCCATGTATGCATGAACAGGAGATTTGTGTAAGACAGCAGAGTAGAAGGAAGTGTGCTCATCTTCTTCTGAGAGAACACCAAAACTGCAACTAGCTGTTGAACAGCTATCAGCAAAAGGAAACTGGAACCCACAAAAAAGATACCTCATATCCAAGGACAAAGAAAAAGCCATGAGATGGTAAGCAGGGTACAATCATAAGAAAATAAAACCCCATACCCACCAAGTGGGCAGCCCACAAACTAGAGAACAATAATACCTAAGAAGTTCTCTCACTGTTGTGAAGGTTATAGGCCACACAGTGACAGTGAAGTCACTCAATCATGTCCGATTCTTTGCAACCCCATAGACTGTAGCCTACCAGGCTCCTCTGTCCATGGGATCTTCCAGGCAATAGTACTGGAATGGGTTGCCATCAGGCTTCATAACTTCAGGATCCTGCAAAGGGGCTGGGAATCCTCAGGAAATTTGACTTTTAAGGCCAGTGGGATTTGATTTTAGGACTCTCAGAGGATTGTGGAAAACAGAGACTCCACATTTGGAGGCAAAAATAAAATATTGTGTGTGGCAGGACCCAGGGGAAAGGATCAGTGACACCACAGGAGACTGAACCAGACCTATCTGTATTTGAGGGTCTCCTGCAGAGCTGTGGGTTGGCAGTGGTTCTGTCTCAAGCACAGGGACACTGGCAGCAACAGTTCTGGGAGATGTATTTTGGCATAAGTCTTCTTGGAGGTAGCCATGAATTCTACCATTTGGTAGGCTATTTAGCCTGTAGACTCCAGGATTGGGTTGCTTCGGGCTAAACAAATAACAGGGAGGGAGTGTAGCCCCACCTATCAGTAAACAATTGATTAAAGTTTTACTGAGTGGGGCCCTGCCCATCAGAGCAAGACTCAGTTTTCCCCACAGCCAGTCCCTCCCGTCAGGAAACTTGTAAAGGCTTCTTACCTTCATCTAGCGGAGAGAAAATAGAAGAAACAAAACTACAATCCACCTGCAGAATGAAAACCACAATCATAGAAAGCCTATCAAAATACAAAGAAATAGGATTATATCACAGATGAAGAAACAAGATAAATCCCAAGAAAAAAACCAAATGAAGTGAAGATAGGCAACCTTTCAGAAAAAGAATTCAGAATAATGATAATGAAGATAGTGTTGAATCTCAGAAAAAGAATGGAGGAGATACAAGAAATGCTAGCTAAAGACCTAAAAGAACTAAAGAACAGTCAAACATATAAAAAAAAAAAAAAGTTAAAAAAGTACACTAGAAGGAATCAGTAGCAGAATAACTGAGACAGAAGAATAGATAAGTGATTTACAAGACAGAATGGAGGAAATAACTGCCATAAAACAGAATATAGAAAAATAATGAAAAAAACAAATGAGGACAGCTTAAAGGGCCTCCAGTGCAACATTAAATGCACCATTATTAAAATTATAGGGCTCCCAGAAAGAGAAGAGAGTAAAGACCTGTGAAAACATTTAAAGAGATATTTAAAAACTTTACTAACATGGGAAAGGAAATAATCCAACAAGTACAGGAAACACAGAGAGTCCCAGGTAGAATAAATCCAAGTAGAATCACATTGAGACACATAGTAATCAAACTGACAAAATTAAAGACAAAAATAAAATATTAAAAACAAAAAAGATTAAATGACAAATAACATATAAGGGAAATTTCATAAAGTTATCAGCCAATTTCTCAGCAGAAAATCTACAAGCTAGAATGCAGTGACATGATATATTCTAAGTGATGAAAGGGGAGAAACTACAACCAATAATACTCTACCCAGCAACATTCTCATTCTCCGATTTACTGGAGAAATCAAAAGTATTCCAACAAGAAAAATTTAAGATAATTCAGCACCATTAAACCAGATTTACAACAAATGCTAAAGGAACTTCTTTAGGCAGGAAACAAGAGAAGAAAAATACCCACAAAAAGTAAACACAAAACAATTAACAAAATGGTCATAAGATCATATGTATCAAAAATTACCTTAAATGTAAATTGATTAAATGAAACAACCAAAAGACATAGGCTTCCTGGATGGGTAAAAAAATAAGGCCCATATATATGTTTTCTAAAAGAGATCTATCTCAGACATACAACCATTTACAGGTTGAAAGTGAGGGGACAGGAGAAGATATTTCACACACATGGAAATTGTAAGAAAGCTGGAGTAGTAATATTTATATCAGGTCAAAGAGACTTTAAAGCATAGACTGTTACAAGAGACAAAGAAGGACACTACATAATGATCAAGAGTTCAATTCAAGAAGATATAAAAATTACATATATATATGTACATGTATATATATACATACCCAACACTTCAATATGTAAGGCAAATACTAATAAACATAAAGGGATATATCAACAGTAACACAATAATACTGGAAGACTTTCATCAATGTATTAATCCTTCAGACAGAAAATTAATAATAAAACACAGGTCTTAAATGACACTCTAGATGATTTGGACTTAACTGATATTTATAGAGCATTCTATCCAAAAGTGCAGGTTACAATTTCCTCTCAAGTGCACATGGAACATTCTTCATGATTGACCACATCCTGGGACAAAACGTGATCTTTGATGAATTTAAGAAAATTGAAATTATATCAAGCATCTTTTGTGATCACAATGGTGTGGGATTGGAAATAAACCAGAAGGAAAAAAAAACTTAAAACAACAAATATATGAAATCTAAACAATATGCTATTATATCAACCATTGGATCACTGCAGAAATAAAAGAGAAAATAAAAAATATTTCCAGAGACAAACAAAAGTGAAAGCACAATTATCCAAAACTTATGGGATACTGTAAAAGCAGTTCTAAGAGGGAAATTTATAGCAATAAAATTGTACCTCAATAAACAAGAAAAATCTTAAACAGCCTAAACTTACTCCTAAAATAACTAGAGAAAGAATACCAAGCAAACTTAAAGTTTCTGGAAGAAAGGAAAGCATAAAAATTAGAGCAGAAATAAATGAAAAAGAGATAAAGATAGTAATCACAAAGACCAATGAAACCAAAAGCTGGTTCTTTGAAAAGATTAAAAAAAAAAAAAAAAAGATAAACCGTTAGCCAGTCTCATCAAGAAAAAAATGTAGAGGACACAAATCGATAAAATTAAAAATGTAAAAAGAGAAATTACAACCAGAAATACAAAGAATCATAGGAGACTACGATGAACAGCTATATGCTAATAAAATGGACAGCCTGGAAGTAAGGAACAATTCTCCCTAGACTAAACTAAGAAGAAATAAAAATATGAACAAACAAATCAGAAGCAGTGAAATTGAAACTATGATTAAAAACTTCCTAACAAATGACAGTCCAGGACCTAATGACATCATAGGCTAATTTTATTAAACATTTAGAGAAGACTTAACATTTATCCTTTTCAAACAGCTCCAAAAGTTTGCAGAGAAAGGAAAACTTCCAAACTCAGGACCAGACAAAGATAGCACGAAATCAAAAAATTACCTTCCAATATCATTGATGAACATAGCTGCAAATATCCTTAACAAAATACTAGCAATCTGTATCCAACAATACACTGAGAAGATCACATACCCTGATCAAATGGGATTCATGCCAAGATGAACTGTTTTTCAACATCCAAAAATCAGCCAATGTAATACACCATATAAACAAACTGAAAAATAAAAATCATATGATCATCTCAATAGATACAGAACAAAACTTTTGACAAAATTCAGCAACTATTTATGACAAAAACTCTCCAGAAAGTGGGCATAGAAGGTTAATACTTCAACATAGTAAAGGCCATGCATAACAAACCTATAGCTAGCATCATACTCAATGGTGAAAAGCTCAAAGCATTCCCTCTAAGATCAGGAACAAAATAAGGATATCCACTGTCAATACTTTAATTCAACAGTTTTGTCAGTCTTAGCCACAGGAATCAGAAAAGAAAAAGAGTTTAAAAGGAATTCAGTTTGGGAGAGAAAAAGTTAATCTGTCACTGCTTGCAGATGACATGATACTATACATAAAAATCCTAAAAGATGCTGCCAGAAAAATACTATAAATCATTCATGAATCTGGTAAAGTTGCAAGTTACAAAATTAATACACAGAAATTTTTTGCACTTGTATACACTAACAATGAAAGATTAGAAAGAGAAATTCAAAAAGCAATCAAATTAACCATTGAATCAGAAAGAATAAATTACCTAGGAATAAACTTACTTAAGAAGACAAAAGAACTTTATTCTGAAAACTATAAGATGCTAATAAAGGCAATTGAAAAAGACATAAACAGATGGAAAGATATACCATGTTCATGGATTTGAAGAATCTATATTGTCAAAATGACTATTCTTCAAAAGACAGTCGACAGATTCAGTAAAACCCCTATCATATTATCCAAGGCATTTTCCAAAGAACTAGAACAAAAAGTCTCAAATTTTGTTTGGAGACTCAAAAGACCCCAGATAGCTACTTCAATCTTGAAAAAAAAATGGAGCTGCAGGAGTCAGGTTTCCTGACTTCAGATTATAGCACAAAGCTACAGTTATCAAAACAGTATGATACTGGGACAAAAATAGAATTATAGGTCAACACAATAAGATTGAAAATCCAAAATAAGCTCAAACACCAATCTTTGACAAAGGAGGCAAGACTACACAATGTTGGAAGACAGTCCCTTCAAAAAATTGTGCCAGGAAAACTAGACAGCCACATGAAAAAAAAAAAAAAAAAAAAAAAGAAGGAAGGAAATTAGTTCACTTCATAACTCCATACACAAAAACAAGCTCAAAATGAACTAAAGATCTACATGTGAATCCAGATGCTATTCAACTCCTAAAGGAAAACATAGCCGAGCACTCTCTGACATAAATCACAGCAACATTTTTTTTCAATCCATCTTGAATATCCATTTTGATCCATAAAAGCAAAATTCAACAAATGAGACCTATTTAAACTCAAAAGCTTTTGCACAGAAAAGGAAACAATAAACAAAGTGAAAAGAGAGCCCACAGATTGGGAGAAAATATTTGCAAGTGATGTGACTGATAAGGGATTAGTCTCCCTTATGAGGACTTATTAGTCACCCTTATTAGACTCCCTCATTAGTCTCCCTTAAGGAGGATATTACAAAAAGCTCATGATGCTTAACAGCATCAAAACAACCAACTTGAAAAATATGAGCATTAGACTTGAACAGGAGAAGGCAATGGCACCCCATTCCAGTACTCTTGACTGGAAAATCCCATGGACAGAGGAGCCTGGTAGGCTGCAGACCATGGGATCGCTAAGAGTTGGACACGACTGAGTGACTTCACTTTCATGCATTGGAGAAGGAAATGGCAACCTACTCCAGTGTTCTTGCCTGGAGAATCCCAGAGATGAGGAGCCTGGTTGGCTGCCATCTATGGGGTCGCACAGAGATGGACACAACTGAAGTGACTTAGTAGCAGCAGCAGTAGCAGACCTGAACAGATATTTCTCCAAAGAGGACATAAAGATAGTCAATAGGAACATGAAAAGATGCTCAACATCACTGATTATTAGAGAAAAGCAAATCAAAGCTACAATGACTTGTCACCTCAACCAGTCAGAATGGCTATCATTAAAAAAAAAACAAACACACAAATATTAGAGAAGGTATGGAGAGAAGGGAACCCTGATACCCAAAGACCACCTGCTACACTGTTGGTGGGAATGTATAAGTTGCTACAGCCAGTATGGAGAACAGTATGCATGCATGCTAATTCATTTTAGTCATATTCAACTTTTGTGACCCTGTGGATGGTAGCCCACCAGATTCCTCTGTCCATTGGTTTCTCCAGGCAAGAATACTAGAGTGGGTTGCCAGGTCCTACTCCAGGGGATTTTCCAGACCCATGGATTGAATACTTGTCTCCTGTGGCTCCTTCATTGCAGACAGATAGTTTACCACTGAGCAACTGGGGAAGCCCAGAGAAAAGTATAGAAGTTCTTTGAAAAACTAAAAATAGGGCTAATATGTCTATGTGTGTGTGTGCATGTGTATGTGTGTGTGTGTGGGGGGTATGTGTTAGTTGTTCAGCTACCATATAACCCTGCAATTCCACTCCTGGGCATATATTCAGAGAAAAACATGAACCAAAAGGATACATGCACTCTAATGTTCACTGAAGCATGTTCTATCATAGGCAAGACATGGAAGCAATCTAAATGTCCATCAACAGAGGAATGGAGAAAGAAGAAATGGTACATATATACAGTGAAATATTACTTAGCCATTTAAAAGACTGCAATAATGCCATTTGCAACAACATGGATGAACTTAGAGTCATACTGAGTGAAGGAAGTCAGACAGAAAAGAAGTATTGTATAACATCCCTTATGTGGGGAATCTAAAAATAAATAATACAAATAAACTTACTTACAAAACTGAAAGAGAATCACAGACTTAGAGAATAAATTTATGATTGCCAAGGGGAAGGGGAAGGGAGAGTTAGGGACTTTGGGAAGGTCATGTACACACTGCTTTATTTAAAATGGATAACCAACAATTATTTAATTGTATAGCACATAGAACTCTGCTCAATGTTATGTGCCAGCCTAGACAGTAGGCAGATTTAGGAGAGAATGGATACATCCATATATATGGCTAAGTCCCTTCACTATTCATCTGAAACTACCACAACATTGTTAATTGGCTCTACCCCAATACAAAATTGTTTGTTTGGAAAACTAAAATAAAATAAAGAAAACAATAATAATAATAAAGTAAAAAGTACTAATGTAATATATATTTTCATATATTTATATATCTTTACACATACTATGTATTTATGTAAATGCTACATATAAATGTAAGCAGGTTGCAGGTATATAAATATAAACACACACATATATATCTCTCTCATCCATGTGTGTGTATATATATATATATATATGTTATTTATTTACATGTGTGCATACTATGTGTATATATACACATATACAATTTTGGTAGTTTTACTTTATAAATGTATGTCTGTTACAATCTGTGCTAATAATATATTTTAAATCAATGCATCTTATATTTTGATATATTAAATGACAAGTTGCTACTCATTATCATTTTTCTCACATTTTAGGGAGCATTCTTATACATTTAATTTTCCAGATGAACTTCAGAATCACCTTAAAATCCATTTAAAACTCCAATTGAGATTTTCATTGTGTTTGCATTCAACTTTTAGGGTGATTTTGGGAGAACTAAATCTTTATAATGTTGAATATTCTCAATCAGAAAATTAATATAATTCTATACTCATTCAAGTATTCACTTATATCCTTCATTAAATAAAGTGTGTCTTACATAGATATTTTACATTTCTTGGGGCTTCTCTTGTGTCTCAGTGGTAAAGAATCTGTCTGCAATGCAGGAGACCTGTGTTCAATCCCTAAGTTGGGATGATCCTCTGAAGAAGGTAATGGCAATCCACTCCAGTATTCTTGCTTGGAGAATCACCATGGACAGAGGGGCCTGGAGGGCTATAGTCCACAAGCTCACAAAGAGTCAGACAAAACCGAGAGACTAAGTGCATATCTCTTATTATATTTCTTATTCATTTTATTCTCATATATATTGTCTAGAACTAGATTTGGCTGAAAGTAAAAGAGACTCAAAGTAATAATGGCTTAAATATGAGAGAGATTTATTTCTCTCTCATATGAATGTGTGTCACAGAGTGCTGATAGTGCAGTACTGCCACAAGGTCTTAAGGTCTGTTTCCTGTGTCATTCTCAGTTCTGGTCCTCATGACTCATAGTAAGTGCAAAAATGGTAGCTGATATATTTGCATTCCAGGAATACTGAGGAAAATATACACAAGAAGCAGACAAGGAGAACATCCATTTATCTTACAAGCAAGGCTTCTGGAAACAGACAACTGTATCTTTCCATTTCCCACTGACCAGAATAAGGCCTCACATGGCCAGCCTTCAGTGGCAAGAGAAACAGAGAGAAAATTTCCTTTATTCTAGGACATTATGAATCAGCAAAAGTCCAACCTTTTATTTGCATGAAAGAAGGGGAAAATTGACACTAGGGGACAACCAGCAGACTCCACCTTTGTCAATACTTTTTAGTTTTGTTGCTAATATAAACACGTGTTATTTTGAATATATATTTTTGCACATACTTTTTCTTATGATTATATAAACAAAGTTAAATTCAGTTATAATTTGTTAAGTAGTGCCATTCCCCCCAAAAAGTCTGTCTATAAAAAGGTAAAATCATGCCATTGTGGATTTAATAAAATGACCAAGGTGAGACTATGTGACGGTCTGATAGAGTTCTAGGATCAGGCCAAAAGATCCAAATTAAACTTGATGCTACCTCGTTCAGTCCTGCATTCTACTCCTGGTTGGGCTTCTGGAGTATCTGAGACAATTTCAGCAATTGTCAGGTCAGATGGTAGCCCTTTGTTGACCCCAACGGGGAAGATCAGTCTGGTAGCGTCTTAAAACACAAGAATGCATTTTTTCCTCTCCTGAAGTTCCCTGGTCAGCAATAATTCTCTTTCCACGTGATTTTCACCCAAAGATAATGCTTTAGCCCACTTTTCATTTAGAAATGGGTGGGGCTATGATAAAGAAGTGTGCTATTTGCATTATGCAAAAATTCCCATCAGTGGAGGACAGAAGAAAACAGAGGAGTTAAAAGGGATGATTACCTTCCTCCCCACAAATACATCAACAATTCATCTGAATATGGAACAATTCCTACAGAACAACTTCTGAATGACAGAAGACAACAAAATTCAGAAAAGGCAAATCAATCTCTTAAGAATGAGGTAAGGCAAAATGTAAAGACATGAAAAGAGACAAAGAATTTCAAGACAGGGATTTGTGCCCTGAAGAAGGGAGTCGTGAAGGAAGAAAAGTTTCTGCAAGCTAGGAAACCCCATCATGGGAATAGGGAGCTTTGGAAACTCAGAGTAGAGTGCAGTGGTGTGAGAGGGAGTTCAGAGGGCAAACCAGAGATAATTCACCACAGAAATCACTGCTGAATAGCACTTCTCTACTGAGAAGCAGCTCACAGGCTACTGCCACAGCAGCAGGTGGGGACAGCGTGCTGAGGCTCAGATTCAGGTTTTAGATGCCAGGGAGAGACTGGAGGATGCCTGCTAGTTGAACATGCTGAAAAGCCTACTTTGACACAGTGAGAGGAGCCCAGAGAAAAGACTAGGTATCACAAAGTGGCACGAAGTCTTTGTACACGGGACACTAATGCCACACTCACAGACAGTGGCTGAGTACTTGCCAGTGGCTGCCAAAACCAGTCAGAGTACCAACTTTGGAATTAGATATGACTGACATTGCCAAAGCTAGGAAAAGTGCCTGAGGCAGCAGACAGAATGCCGTTGATACGGTCCAGACCCCAGAGATGGCAACTACCTCCAAGCTGTGACCAGACACAGGTTACTTCCTGCACCTTTCTGGGAACTTACATAGCTTGGCTCTTCCTAGGGACCCATGACCTGGGTCAACACCTCTGGGAAAATGCACAACCTACCTTAGACTATAACAACATCTGGCTAGTCTCTTTTGCCACTGGCAAAACCCAATTGCCACTTGGTACAACCCAATTGTGGCTACTGCATTTTCCCCTCTCCCCAGTCTGAATAAGAACGTGAGACTAATAAGCTTTGGCCTTCACTCTCCATGTCCGGGTGGATAACAGACTTCAGGGGCAGCTGTGAACTTTAGGAGAAAATATAAGCTGAAGTAAGGCCAGATCTGATAATGAGCTGAACCCGCACCGCCAAGAAAAGGTCCCAAGACCCTCCTAGAAATATTGGAGGTCTTTGGTGTGGGTCTCACTGGGTGTTTTGAGCTGTTGACTGTTGCTTTCATCAACACCTTTGGGATTTTGTCTTCTATGCTATGTGGCTTGTGAGATCTTGGAGCTACAGTAGTGGTCAGGCCTGAACCCCTCAGGTGGAAGACCCAAGCCCAAGACGTAATCCACCAGACAACTTCTGACCCCAGGGAATATTAATAAGTGAGAGCCCTAACAAAGGCTTCCATCTCAACCCTAATACCAAGCCCTACCCAAAGACCAGCAAGCTCTAGCTCCGGACACCCCATGCCAACCCTTCAGTAATACAGGAACACAACTTCACACACTAGCAGACAGGATACTCAAAGCCATAGCAAGCCATTCAGTTCAGTTCAGTCACTCAGTCTTGTCCGACTCTTTGCGACCCCATGAATCGCTGCACGTCAGGCCTCCCTGTCCATCACCAACTCCAGGAGTTCACTCAGACTCACGTCCATTGAGTCAGTGATATCATCCAGCCATCTCATCCTCTGTCATCCCCTTCTCTTCCTGCCCCCAATCCCTCCCAGCATCAGAGTCTTTTCCAATGAGTCAACTCTTCACAATCACCATCTGTTTCCCTATCTATTTGCCATGAAGTGATGGACCAGATGCCATGATCTTAGTTTTTGAATGTTGGGCTTTAAGCCAACTTTTTCACTCTCCTCTTTCACTTTCATCAAGAGGCTTTTTAGTTCCTCTTCACTTTCTGCCATAAAGGTGGTGTCTTCTGCATATCTGAGGTTATTGATATTTCTCCCAGCAATCTGGATTTCAGCTTGTGCTTCTTCCAACCCAGAGTTTCTCATGATATACTCTGCATATAAGTTAAACAAGCAGAGTGACAATATACAGCCTTGAGGAACTCCTTTTCCTATTTGGAAGCAGTCTCTTGTTCTATGTCCAGCTCTAATTGCTACTTCCTGATCTACATACAAGTTTCTCAAGAGGCAGGTCAGGTGGTCTGGTATTCCCACCTCTCTAAGAATTTTCCCCAGTTTATTGTGATCCACACAGTCAAAGGCTTTGGCATAGTCAATAAAGCAGAAATAGATGTTTTTCTGGAACTCTCTTGCCTTTTCCGTGATCCAGCAGAGGTTGGCAATTTGATCTCTGGTTCCCCTGCCTTTTCTAAAGCCAGCTTGCACATCTGGAATTTCACAGTTCATGTATTGCTGAAGCCTGACTTGGAGAATTTTGAGCATTACTTTACTAGCATGTGAGATGAGCACAATTGTTTGGTAGTTTGAGCATTCTTTGGCATTTTCTTTATTTGAGATTAGAATGAAAACTGATGTTTTCCAGTCCTGTGGCCACTGTTGAGTTTTCTACATTTGCTGACATATTGAGTGCTACACTTTCACAGCATCATCTTTTAGGATTTGAAATAGTTCCACTGGAATTCCATCACCCCCACTAGCTTTGTTTGTAGTGATGCTTCCTAAGACCCACTTGACTTCACATTCCAAGATGTCTGGGTCTAGGTGAGTGATTACACCATTGTGATTATCTGGGTGGTGAAGATCTTTTTTGTATAGTTCTTCAGTGTCTTCTTGCCACCTCTTCTTAATATCTTCTGCTTCTGTCAGATCCATAACATTTCAGTCCTTTATGAGCCCATCTTTGCATGAAATGTTCCCTTGGTATCTCTAATTTTCTTGAAGAGATCTCTAGTCATTCCCATTCTATTGTTTTCCTCTATTTCTTTGCACTGGTCACTGAGGAAGCCTTTCTTATCCTTCCTTGCTATTCTTTGGAACTCTTCATTCGGATGCTTATATCTTTCCTTTTTTCCTCTGATTTTCACTTATCTTCTTTTCTCAGCTATTTGTAAGGCCTCCTCAGACAGCCATATTGTTTTTTTGCTTTTGTTTTTACTGAGGATGTTCTTGATCCCTGTCTCCTGTACAATGTCATGAACCTTCATCCATAGTTCATCAGGCACTCTGTCTATCAGATCTAGTCCCTTAAATCTTAAATCATCGTGTTGTTAATTATTGTTTATTCTTTAATTATTCTAGGTCCTTGTTCTTAACTATCATTGCTGGGAATTATTTTTCACATAGACTGCCTATTTCCTCTTCATATGTTTGATCTTGTTGGTTTTTGCCATTTTCCTTCATCTTCTGCTGCTTCTGTCATTTTATTTTGTTTAGTTTACTGTGTTTGGGGTCTCCCAGACCCAGGCTGGAAGGTTGTAGTTCCTCTTAATTGTCGTCTGACATCCATGGATGGTGTTGGACTAGTGTGCTGTAAAAGTTGGGGGGACTTGTGCCTGTGTTCTGATGGATGGGTATGGATCTTATCTCTCTTAAGGGGAGTTCCATGGCCAGTAGTGTGTTTTGGGGTGTTTGGGGGTATCTATTGCGACCCGGCGCACTAAGTGACTAAACTGAACTGATAGCTAGAAGCCTTTTTAAGAGATAGTGAGCTTGGGATGTTAGGGGCAAACAGGATTTAAGAAGATAAGTAGTAAACTGAGGAATGTAGCAGGAGTTACAATGTAATCACAACTTAACTATAGGACACATTAGAAGAGGTAGATAATAGATGATAAGGCTAATTCTGAGAGAATCATTGAAGCAGGAACTCTGTTTGAAGAGCAACAATGATATACAGAGTTAATAAATTTGGGAGAGGGGGATCTGAAATTGTCAAACCTCTGCTCTAATGCTTTTGTAAAAGTATGAAAGAGAATCTTAAACTTGAAGTAAACAGGCAGTCCAAAAGAAAATTGAGAGGCTGCCTCATTTGCTGACACCGTTCAGCTCTTCAGGTTGAATCCTTGGCTGCTGGAATTGGACTCCGGCATGTATGGAAACCCAAAGGCCTTGAGCGGCCAAAGTAATCTTGAAAAAGAAGAATGGAGTTGGATGTATCAACCTTCCTGACTTCAGACTGTACTATAAATGTACACTCATCAAGACAGTATTGTACTGACACAAAAACAGAAATACAGACCATTGGAACAAGATAGAAAGCCCAGAGATAAACCCATGCACCTATGGACAATTTGTCTTTGACCAAGATGCCACACATACATAATAGAGAAAAGACAGTTCTTCAACAAGTGGTGGTCAAGATCCTCTAAGACCCACTTTCTAGGGTAATGGAAATAAAAACAAAAATAAACAAATAGGATCTAATTAACCTTAAAAGTTTTTGCACAATGAAGGAAACTCTAAGCAAGGTGAAAAAAATAAATAAATAAATAAACCCTCAAAATGGGAGAAAATAATAACAAATGAAGCTATCAATAAAGAATCTTTTGGACTCTGTGGGAGAGGGAGAGGGTGGGATGATTTGGGAGAATGGCATTGAAGCATGTGTAATATCATATAAGAAATGAATCACCAGTCCAGGTTCAATGCAGGATACAGGATGCTTGGGGCTGGTGCACTGGGATGACCCAAAAGGGTGGTATAGGGAAGGAGATGGGAGGGGGGTTCAGAATTGGGAACACGTGTACACTCATGGCAGATTCATGTTGATGTATGGCAAAACCAATACAATATTGTAAAGTAAAAATAAAAAAGAATTAATATTCAAAATAAACAAGCAGATCATACAGCTTGATATCAGAAAAATAAACAGCCCAATGAAAAAGTGGGCAGAAGACCTAAACAAACGTTTCTCCAAAGAAGACATACAGATGGGTAATAAACATATGAACAGATTCTCAACATCACTCATTATCAGAAAAATGCAAAGCAAAACTACAATGAGGTACACCAGTCATAATGGCCATCATCAAAAATTCTACAAACAGCAAATATTGGAGAAAGTGTGGAGGAAAGGAAATGCTCTTGCACTGTTGGTGGGTATGCAAATTGATATAGCCACTATGGAGAGTATGGAGATCCCTTAAATAAACTGGAGTAAAGATGTCTGACTACTGGGCACATATGCTGAGGAAACCATAATTGAAAAAGACACATGTACACCATGTTCACTGCAGTACTATTTGCAATAGCTAGGACCTGAAAGCAACCTAGATGCCCATTGACAAATGAATAAGGAAATTGTGGTACATATATACAATGAAAAATTAGTCATAAAAAGGAACACATTTGAGTCAGCTCTAATGTAATGGATGAACCTAGAGCCTATCATACAGAGTGAAGAAAGTCAGAAAGATAAATATCAAATATTATTAACATATATATATATATATATATATATATGGAATCGAGAAAAATAGTAATGATGCTCCTACTTGTAAGGCAGCAAAGGAGATACAGATATAAAGAACAGACTTTGGAGCACAGTGGGGGAAGGAGAAAGGGGATGATTTGAGATGATTTCAATAGCATTGAAACATATACATTACCATATGTAAAATGAATAACCAGTGGGAGTTTGATGTATGAANTGCTCCTACTTGCAAGGCAGCAAAGGAGATACAGATATAAAGAACAGACTTTGAAGCACAGTGGGGGAAGGAGAAAGGGGATGATTTGAGATGATTTCAATAGCATTGAAACATATACATTACCATATGTAAAATGAATAACCAGTGGGAGTTTGATGTATGAACCCAAAGCCAGTTGTCTGAGACAACGTAGAGGCATGAGGGGGGAGGGAGGTGGGGAGGGGTCTGGCAGGGGGCATATATACACCTGTGGCTGATTCTTGTTTATGTATGGCAGAAGCCATCACAATATTGTAACTATCCTCTAATTAAAAATAAATAAATGAAAAATTTTAAAAACGTCATCAATGAGAGATGTTGTAAGTTTCTTGGTAACACATTCACATTGAAATAAGGTAAGATAAATATAAAAAGTAAGCAAAAGTCACATATAATTCCATTTGTTGAAAGTAGAAAATATTCATTTTTCTTTCTCGCTCTTTCTTTCTTTCTTTCTTTTTCTGTTAACTTATGACTATGAGATGCAGAGGAGATTGAATTGCACAGCTTTGCTATCAAATCACCTATTCCTGTCACCAATAGTGTTCAAACCCTTCCCATATCATTAATCTCAACTAAGCTAGTTGGAACTGGACTCTACTTTTCTGGGCTCTAAATCACGGTAGATGGTGATTGCAGCCATGAAATTAAAAGACACTTACTCTTTGGAAGGAAAGTTATGACCAACCTAGACAGCATATTGAAAAGCAGAGACATTACTTTGTCAACAAAGATTCGTCTAGTCAAGGCTATGGTTTTTACATTGGTCATGTATGGATATGGAAGTTGCACTATAAAGAAAGCTGAGTGCTGAAGAATTGATGCTTTTGAATTATCATGTTGGAGAAGACTCTTGAGAGTCCCATGGACTGTAAGGAGATCCAAGCAGTCCATTCTAAAGGAAATCAGTCCTGAATATTCATTGGAAGGACTGAGGTTGAAGCTGAAACTCCAATACTTTGGCCACTTGATGCTAAGAGCTGACTCGTTTGAAAAGACCCTGATGCTGGGAAAGATTAAACACAAGAGGAGAAGGGGATGACAGAGGATGAGATGGTTGGATGGCATCACTGACTCAATGGACATGAGTTTGGGTGAACTCCAGGATTTGGTGGACAGGGAGGCCTGACGTGCTGCTGTTCATGGGGTCGCAAAGAGTCAGACACAACTGAGTGACTGAAATGAACAGAACTATAAAAAGGTTGTCTGCCAAAGATGTCCACAGGGGAATGTTTACAATATTTTACCTAGTTAGCCAACTTTGTGTGTGTGTGTGTGTGTGTGTGTGTGTGTTTAAACAAACTAAATAAAAATAAAAACAGCAATATGTTTTCCCCATAAGCTGTTAAAATATGTTGGAGTTGAGTTGAAAACAAATCACCTCAGTACAAATTCATGACTTGCAAAATATAAACTAATAACTAAGGAAAAAAGTATGAAACAGTAGATAAAAGACTCAATTATCCTTAAGCAAGTGAATATTCTTGTCTGGAAATAGACAAAACCATTCACATCATATTCCTCAGGGGTATCATCACCTAAAACATTGTGGCTTGCTGGCCAAGATGATGGGACCATTAGTTAGGCAGAATTGATTTGTAATCTCACTTCACTATCCATACAATTTTGGCCACATTATTTGTTCCTGAGAAGCCTCAGTTTCTTCATCTTTTTTTAAAAATAATTAATTTATTTTAATTGGAAAGCTAATTACTTTGCAGTTCTTTATCTTTTCATTGAGGGTAACAACACATTTCCTTGCAGTGCTTTTGTGAACACTAAGATAATTCATCCAAAGATTTCAAACCACAGTGAAGTCAATAAACATTAGCTATTATGCTACACAATAATAATAATATTTATTAATATATTATTTGTACTCCTATGATGAGAAGATGTTAACCTAAACTCTAGTAAATTTCACTGCCCAGTATCTAATTCCTTGCAATGTGACAATACCATTTCTCCCACAGTAAGTGGAATCTGCCTCTATATTTCTTGTATCTGGGCTGACCCTGAGATTTGCTGTGGTGAAAGTAATGTTGGGTGAGTTCTAATATTAGACCTTAAGAGTTATTACTTTTTCTGTTCTTGGTCTATTGGAGCATGTCTTCATTATATGGAGAATCACTGCCTAGCTTTCTGGAGGATGAGACACCATGTGAAAGAAAATCAAGACACTCAAGCAGTTGCCAGATACATGACTAAGGCCATCTTGGGTCATCCAGCCCCAGCTGAACCATCAGGTGACCACAGCCACATAACTGATCTTGGGAGAAACCAACAGAGATATCACCCAACTGTGCTCAACCAAAATTGCTCATCTGCAAGTAGAATACTTTTTGCTATAAATCATGTTTTGTGGTTTGTTATACAGTAATAGTTAACTGATCCAGTTTTATATATTATGTTTCTCTACAAACTCTTTTCACTCAAATATTTTAAAGGCCCAGTGTTTGCAAGCAAACTCATATGCTGGATATTAAGACTAGAAGTATAACATTATGCTTGCTAAGGGCACCCTTCACATGAAGAGATTTTATTTGGAAAGAAGGGAGCTGCAGCATATAGACAGTAAGTTGTATGATCCATGAAAGAACAAGTTTATATTTTTAGTAATATCTGCTTGAAATCTAGTGAGAAAAGTACTTAGCACTGATATTGAAAAACTTAACTAGAATGCATGACAAAATTTTAAAACTGAGAATTCTCAGACTATTTTCTTCAGCAAGGAACTTGAAGCATTTAAAGAATCAGGGGAAATTAGGGCCTAAAAAAAGAAAGCCTTGGTCTCAGGGATTATCAATCATCTCTGTTAATCCTGGCTTTGCAAATGACATGGAAACTAGAAGCAAACCCAGGGCAGATGAAGGAATTTAGGGAACAGTCAAGTGATATGCTATGTTCTTGAAAACAGAAATGAAAGGAAGCAGCAATAGCAAAAGTGTAGGAATTTCAGGGGTTGAAAATTTGGGGAAAAGATACAAGATTGGTGTTTAAAATAAATGTGGCTCAGCCTAAAGTCTGAAAGAAGGGGGAAAAAAGAAGTAAGACAGGAAGAGAAGGATGAGGAAGTTTTTGTGGTAGAATAGTTTCTGTTTGTTTGTTTGTTTGTTTTCCTTAAAGTCATCACCAAAGCTTACAAAGAGCACATTAGCTGAAGAATTAAAGCTTCTTACAGTTTAGGATAAAGAAATCCCTTGAGAGAAAACCAGAGGAGGGTTTCTCAAAGATCTCAGAATCTTTGTGTATATTACAGTAAAGTAAGTTGATTTTTCTGATAAACTTACTTGGGCTCGTGTTAAATGATTTGTTGATTCTAAATTTCATCTCAGTTGAAAAAGACAGTAGTTGAAACTATTTTGTTTCTATTTTCCCACTTTATAAACCTATTTACATAAAGCAAACAAATTAAACATGTCAATTTTACTTTAGTTTAACATTTTTTTTCGTAAAACTAGAAAAGGAGAACTTAATCTTAAAATATAAATGAAGCCCTCTTATGTAATTTTCGAGAAATGTATCACACACTCTCTTCACTTGTTTTCCACTTACTTTTAATTCATTGCAACAAGTTTTACTTCCTGGTCAATCACTGACTATTCTAAAATCCCCAAATTTTCAATGGAAACATTTTAATTTTTATTGTCATAACTAATGAAAAGCAGTTGACAGTAATGTGCACTTCATAAAATTCTCTCTTCCCTTGATATCTGTGACCCTGATTCTCCATCTCTCTCTTTAGATTCCCTCCCTTTTGTCCTTTTAAACACCTGTGACCCAAGGTTTTATTCTATTCTTGGAACTCTCTACTTTTGTATTTGCCACAGTTTTCTTTCTTTCTTTTTTTTTCTTGTCAATATTATCCATCCTCCCTTATGGTTAATATTTTTTTTGTTATTATGTAAGTTTCAGGTATACACCATTATGATATTATATATATATATATATATATATATATATATATACTCTACAAAATGATCACCATGACAGGTCTAGTTACCATCCATCACTGTACAGTTCACAGTTTTTACTCTGAGTTGTGTCTTTAGCCATTAATTCTCTCTCAAGCTTAAAACTCATACATTCTGCTGTTATCTAAGCACATTCTGAAGTTCCTGGCATCTAACACTAATTTTCTTTTTCTTCTCCTAAACTTACTCTCATCCTAGACCACTTTGTGCCAATATGAATTAATCCTATCACACAAACCTGAGTCAGAAACCTGGGTAATTCTTGAATTTTTCCTCTTTATTAATTTAAACATCCAATTAGTTAGCAAGATCTGTTGACTAATAGATAATTAGGGAAAAAAAATCTTTACTCTCTCACTTTTCTGATCCAATTATGGTATTGCTTAGAGCTCTCTTTGTAAAACCCAAATAAATTTTCATCCTACTTAAGAACCTTGAGTGGTCTTTCATCCTCCTGATAGCTTATAATTTTTTTAGCTTGGTAGTAAGTGGCCGTTTTCACCATGTGGCTTCAAGATACACTTCAGCTTCATCTGCACCCCACTTTTCACTGAAGTTAATGCTACTATCACAGAACTATTCTGAATGTCCTAAACAGATCATGTAATAGTATGCTCTGTACCCTTGTACTTGCTAATCTATATGCATAGATATTCTTCCTCTCTTCCATCTGGTTATGAAACAGATTAAGGAAGGAAGCATTCCTTAAGACACAGCACACACACTATTTGCTTTATAAAGTTATCCTTAACAGTTTCAATTTTTCTTTTTAGGTTTGGGCATGTACTTTTGTGTACACTCAATTATAACCATTTGTTTGTCAACATGCTCCTGCTGTGCTGCTAAGTCACTTCAGTCGTGTCTGACTCTGTGCGACCCCATAGATGGCAGCCCACCAGGCTCCCCCGTCCCTGAGATTCTCCAGGCAAGAACACTGGAGTGGGTTGCCATTTCCTTATCCAATGCATGAAAGTAAAAAGTGAAAGTGAAGTTGCTCAGTCGTGTCCAGCTCTTTGTGATTCCATGGACTGTAGCCCACCAGGCTCCTCCATCACTGGAATTTTCCAGACAAGAGTACTGGAGTGGATTGCCATTTCCTTCCCCAGGGGATCTTCCTGACCAAGGAATTGAAGCTGGGTCTCCCACATTGCAAGCAGACGCTTTACTGCCTGAGCCACCAGGGAAGCCCCTCAAATGATAAGTCCCTAGCACAAAGCTTGACCATTGGTATGATAGTTATATATAAATCAGATGGTTTATTAATGAATGAGTGATAGGACTTCTTGTGCTAGACTCATATTTATTGTCGTACTGTAACAGATTTTCAAGCTGAAATAAAAATGTATGACTTTATGAGTGCCTCTTTCTTTATGTTTCCTTTTTAAAAAATGTGCTGATAAGATTGATATTAATAAGACAAATGTTAATGACTTGATAACTTTTCTTCCCTTCATCCACAAGCTAGTTACTGAATTTCTGAGTTACTGATTATAGCACTCCTGGCAATGATGATTTTCATCTTGTTGAATGCAAATTATAGATTCAGGTCTCTAACCAAATCAAGGTTCTTCTTCATCTGATTTAAATTTCCACATCATGAATAATTCTGTCACTGCACTTTCACTGTGTTTGGTTAGCTTTGTTTAGAGCCTACACACATGGTTTTATATACCTCACTGAAAGTTAAGTATGGTAATTGTTTACAAGATTTTAGAGTGAGAAGTGGTATTTGAAAAGGCTAAAAACAAAACATATATTGGCTTTGTAATGGTGATTACTGACTTTATTTAAAATACTCTAAAAATATATGTTTTTTTCCGAGGTCAGGTAATCAAACAGAAAATTATGGTTAAAATAGCACTTAAAAGTAGAAATCCAGTGATTTTATTTTTATTTTATCCTTTGAATGGCTATATTCTATTCCACTGAATGAAAGAAAAAAAAAAAAGTAGATCTTAACTAAAGGGCATTTATATAGCCTCCAAACTTTGCCATTACCTGCAATATTATTGTAAGCTCACTTTTAATCAAAATTCTGTTTTCCACCTTTCACACTGTTCCCAGATTAAAAGAAAGGAAATGATATCTCAGAACGGTTTTAAAACTTGATTTTCTATTATGTGCTCAAGATCAATTATGCATCTTATTACATGTTTAAGGACCATTTGCATTTCTCTTTCCACATATTGTTCACATATTGTATCCATTTTTCTACTTTCTTGTTAGTTTTCTCTTCTAAGTTACATAAATATTATGATTATTAATACAGTATCAATGAAAATGCTGTATAAGTTGAAAATATGACATAAGTTGAAAAACAGTTTAAAAACTTTCTCTGATTTTCCATTATTTTCTCTTGATCATGTTAATATAAAATATTTCCATACACAAAAGTATAGAACTTAAAATTTACTTCAATCTAACAATTTATTTAGTTCAATTTATGAATTATTATTTTATTGTACCTTGATTTTAAGTATAGAGAAGGTTTTTTTCCTGCCCCAAGTTATACTAGAATTTAGCCACTTTTTTTTGGTAATACTTGAGTAATTACATTTTTTTATATTTAAACATTAAATCTATTTAGAGTCTATCATAGCATACAGAAAGAGATTCAATTTTTATTATTTTATTATATTTTTATATTTATATAATGCATATTATATTTGTTATTTTGCTATCTAGTAATTTTAATACCATTTATTAAAATGGCCATATTTTCCCCAATGATTTAAGATGCAATCTTTATCATGTGTGAAATTTTTAAATGAGATTAATTCTGTTTCTGTGATTTTCTTTTTTTGGCCATCCCATGTGTCTTGTGGGATCTTAATTTCCTGACCAGGGATCAACCTGTGCCTTCTGCAGTGGAAGCGTTGAACCTTAACCACTGGACTGCCATTGAAGTCTCTATGTTTTTCAGTTTTATTCCATTGGCTACCAGCTTATTCATACTCTATGTCCCACATGATTTTAATTACATAAGCTATATAATATGTTTTAATATTTGGCACAGCCAACTACTTCCTAACTCGTAATTTTTTTTCTTTAAATAGAGACATAACTGACATCATTTTGCCTTTTCTGACTGTTTATGGGGTTCTCAATGCACGAATACTGAAGTGGTTTGCCATTCCCTTCTCCAGCGGACCACATTCTGTCAGACCTCTCCACCATGACTCGCCCATCTTGGGTTGCCCTGTGGGCATGGTTTAGTTTCATTGAGTTAGAAAAGGGTGTGGTCCTAGTGTGATTATATTGACTAGTTTTCTGTGAGNTCTATATACCTATCACAAGATCCAGTCCAGGTAAGTATCTACTCCTACTTCTGTGGTTGTTGCTGTAAGATAAAGAAAGCCATTGATGTCATGTTACAAACATTGGGATGCATTAAGAGAGACATCTTTAAGACCATCAATGTTTCCAAAGTGCTACCCAAGGAACCCTTTGCACCAGGAATCAGCCAGGTGGGCTCATTTTGCTCTATGCAGGTACAGAGAGGAAATTAAAAGGAAAGTAACTGAACTGAAATAGGAGAAAGGAAGGAGAGGGTCAAAGAATCTGGTCATTCTTTTAACTTAAAAAAAACATAAAAAGACCAATAATCCAGAACTATCCTTTAAAAAAAAAAGAAATACTTAGGAAATAACTGCAGTATTTTTTAAATGTTAGAATATACTAACTAACCCTTACATAGTACTTACTAGTGGCCAGCACTATTCAAGAAAGCAGACACATTAATTCAGTAAATACACACAATACTATGTGGTAGATATAATATTTTAATCCTCGTTTTACAGATAAGGGAACTGAGATGCAAAGATATCAATAACTTGCCTGAGTTTACACAATGAGCAAATGAAAAGCCAGATCTGGAACCCACACAACCTGGTTCTAAGATCCCTGCTCTTCACAACCACTCCTTAAAATGAGGTCCCTAGAGACCCATGCTTGGAACTGTTGTCTTCAAGAACAATGAGCAGAGAAAGCTAGGCAGGGGAAGATGGGTGTGAAATTTTGGGTACCAGGGTATGCCTGTCAGAGTTGGAGGTACTCTCTGGCAGAGGGAAGAGGTGAGTGAGAATCAGCTGGCTGTTATCAAATGGCATCTGAGTTTACTGCTGTGCAAATGTCTACTCTGAACCCCAAGTTCCATATGAACTTTGTATACCATATCTCACCTTTCACAGAAGCCTAAATGCCATTTTCCAGAATGGACTCCTCTATGGCATGAAGAGGAAAGGAAATGACATCAGAGTCAGGGCTAGAAAGTAAGTTATTTTCTCCTCAGGAGAAGGAAAACTAAACCATAGGGCTGCAAATGCAGAGTGTATTCCAGGGAAACCAGGACTGGCTGAATGTGCCCTGCTCACAGAAAATTTAGATGACTAGAAAGACCAAACCCAGAACCATAGACCAGAAATGCTCTGGAAAAAAAAAGGGGGGGGGGAGGCATTTCTCAACTGTAATGAAACTTCATGGTGTTTTAAAAAGAAAAAAGAATTTCTAAGAAGTGAAGACACCTATTTCTAAGTACTTTAGGGACCAGATCAGGGCAGACACTCCACAACTGTGTTCAGATTTCACACATTATCAGTAAAGCTGTTCCCAAGCTTGCACACATCCCTAACTTTCACCTGAGGAGGCTAGAACGTGTTTTCAGATTCCCTGGAGAGGGACTTGACAGATGCCTCTGGAATACAAGCAGGACTGTTTTGTGAGGTTTCTCATTGTAGAGCAGCTTCAACTCCTGCTCTTTCCCAGCTGTGCTGGGCCCTTGGCTGCCAGTGAGATAAGAGGCAGAGCTCTCCAGAGATCCACAGAGTTGCCGTGTACTGCTAAGCCACTTCAGTCATGTCCGACTTTGTGCGACCCCAAAGATGGCAGCCCACCAGGCTACCCCGTCCCTGGGATTCTCCAGGCAAGAACACTAGAGAGGGTTGCCATTTCCTTCTCCAATGCATGAAAGTGAAAAGTGAAAGTGAAGTTGCTCAGTCGTGTCCCACCCTCGGCGACANTCCGACTTTGTGCGACCCCAAAGATGGCAGCCCACCAGGCTACCCCGTCCCTGGGATTCTCCAGGCAAGAACACTAGAGAGGGTTGCCATTTCCTTCTCCAATGCATGAAAGTGAAAAGTGAAAGTGAAGTTGCTCAGTTGTGTCCCACCCTCGGCGACACCATGGACTGCAGCCTTCCAGGCTCCTCCGTCCATGGGATTTTCCAGGCAAGAGTACTGGAGTGGGGTGCCATTGCCTTCTCCACAGAGTTGCCGTGTGGAGAGAGATAAAAATTAACCTTCGGCTTAGTATCTGAATTCATCTAATTTTTGCAAAAGCAAACATACATCTCACAAGAATTGGCTTTTGCTCATTGTGAGCATAAGTCATCAAGGCATGTAGATTCTGTTAAAGGCATATGTGGACCCCATTTCTGGGACTGTCTGGGTCAGCCACAGTCACTTTCTATGGTGAAGCTAGATTTGCCAGGTTGACTATGGAAATTCAGAATGCACACCATAAGAGGCAGGCAGGCCCTGTTCTGTTAAGCATATCCCTCCACCCAAACATTTGACCAAAAAGGAAAGCTCCTTCAGTTAAAAAAAAAAAATTATTTGTAATTGAAGGATAATTGCTTTACAATATTATGCTGGCTTTTGCCATACATCAGTATGAATCAGCCATAGATATACACAGGTCTGCTTCATCCAAACCTCCCTACCATCCCCACCCCATCTCACCCTTCCAAGCCATCACAGAGCCCCGGTTTGAGTTTCCTGAGTCAGACAGCAGATTCTCACCAGCCATCTATCTTATGTGTGGTAATGTACATGCTTCCCTGCTACCCTCTCCATTCACCCCTCCCTCCTCTGCTCTACCTTCACTTTTTAAAATGGCCTTTTGTTATTGACAACTTTAGGGACTACTGCTTGACACAAACTCTTTATAGCAGAGGGAAACTAGAAAATCTAAAGAGGACTCTGTTTTCCAAAATTCATTTCAATCAGTAATAACACAGGGGCTAGAGTTTAAAGCATCTCACTGGGGCTCCATTAAGACAGAGAAATATAGAACTGACTCTTAGAACACAGATGTGATCAAAGGAACAACAAACTATTATGGCATCTTAATATGGATGTTTTAAGCCATGAGACATGTTTTTTACTCCATCACTAAGTTATGAAACACAGTTTTTGGCTGCTTTGAGTAATTAGAAGGGTGTTTTTTTCCTGTAAGTCCCCATGTGTCGATAGTAAAAACATCTGTCCGACATCTGCCAAGAGTAAGAATGCACACACTGAGGAAAATTGCTTTTGTTCATGAACAACAAACCTTCAATGACATTCAACAGAAAAAAAAAAAATCTAAGCTTTATTTTGTTGAAATTACGTTTCTGATTTCTGGCATTGCAAAGGGAGTATTTAAAAATGTAAATTGATTCACAGTGGTCCTGTTAACTGAGGCCAGCTGTGCAAAAGAGGACTACACATCGTTTGGTCTCATGTTACTCTTGTTCCCCTTCCTTGGTTTCCTCCATAGCTACCCTCTCAGCAAGAAACACACTCTACTATCTGCTCATGTTGTTAAAGTCAAAGTGAAGTCACTCAGTCATGTCTGATTGCTTGCGACCCCATGGTCTGTAGCCTACCAGACTCCTCTGTCCATGGGATTTTCCAGATAAGAGTACTGGAGTGGGTTGCCATTTCCTTTTCCAGGGGATCTTCCCAACCCAGGGATCAAACCCGGATCTCCCACATTGCAAGCAGAAGCTTTACCATCTGAGCCACCAGGGAAGCACTTTTTTTCATGTTGTTAAGGTGCAAGTTTCATAATTTATAGATCCCTGGGAGAAAATGATTCCAGTGTTTCATAGATGAGAGATCCATTTTCTAATCTATTAAAATGAAAAAAAAAAAGTACAAAATCTAAAACCTGGAAAATTTGTTTTTCAATATCTACCTGCATCCATCAGCATTTCAACAGAGAAGCAGGACCACTGGTATATAAATACATGTATTTGGCTTGATCCTGTGCAACTGTGGGAGCGGGCTGCATAATCAGTATGTGGCTGTTGTTTGTGTGTCTGGTTCTGGAGCATGAAATCCAAAGGCTAGCAGTCAGGAGAGGAAGACGGAAGTGACGTGGGAGAAGGAAGAATGAACTGAAACCTGGGAGGCTGAGGCTGAAGCCACGAGGAAGGATAAGAATCTGCATGAGACTCTCAGCGCCAACCAACCTCTCACTTGAGTAATGGGAGTATCCTACAGGAGGAGCCCATGCATGCCATCACAGAATAAACATGTGACCTATCCAGGAGGTGGAGAAGCTGAAGGAGAAGGTGCGTCTGGGCTGGCCTAGTGCGGCTCAGTTTCTACCCCAGGGCTGTCATAGGAGCCAGTTGTTGAGTTTTCAGGTACGTGAGCAGAGGCAGCACATGGTGCCCAGACCGACTTTTCAAGTATAAAAACAATATGGCTACTGATAACTTCCACCTTCAAATTTCATGAAAAAAAAATGCATCTTAGAGATTTAGTATGTAGGAACTATGTAAGAGAGGGAGTTCCAGGAAACATAGTTCCAGCTGAGCAGGGGTGAAAAAACACAAATCGGCTTATCCTAAAGAAATATAGTCTCATATGCTCAAGGAATCAGGTACAGAACATGCATGTTACAGTGTCTTTATTCAAAATTGGAAATAATTCAAACACAACATCCCTTAATTCCTGACCTATATCTGTTTGAAAGTGAAAGTCACTCAGTCATGTCCAACTTCTTGAACCCCCATGGAGATGCGATGCCAGGCTCCTCTGTCCATGGGATTCTCCAGGCAAGAATACTAGAGTGGGTAGCCTTCCCTTCTCCAGATCTTCCCAACCCAGGGACTGAACCCAGGTTTCTTGCATCGCAGGTGGGTTCTTTAGCGACTGAGCCACCAGGAAAGCTCATACCCATATAAGGCATACTGCAGTTCCAACAGATGAGGCTGAGCCGCATCCGAATGTGGAAAGAGTTCTATGCCAAATTGTTGGATGTGAAAAGAAAGTGCTATACAGTATGGTAGCATGTTTTCAGCTCAGTTCAGTTTAGTCATTCAGTCATGTCTGACTCTTTGCAATCCTATGGACTGCAGCACGCAAGGCCTCCCTACCCATCACCAACTCCCGGAGCTTGCTCAAACACTTGTCCATCGAGTCAGTAATGCCATCCAACCATCTCATCCTCTGTCATCCCCTTCTCCTCCTGCCTTCAATCTTTCCCAGCATCAGGGTCTTTTCAAATGAGTCAGTTCTTTGCATCAGGTGAACAAAGTATTGGAGCTTCAACTTTAGCATCAATCCTTCCAATGAATACACAGGTCTGATTTCCTTTAGGATGGACTAGTTTGATCTCTTTGCAGTCCAAGGGACTCTCAAGAGTCTTCTCCAACACCACAGTTCAAAAGCATTAATTCTTCAGTGCTCAGCTTTCTTTATGGTCCAACTCTCTAACAATCCTGCAAGCTCTACCTTTAAAACATAAAAAATGTGGAAAGAGTTCTATGCCAAATTGTTGGATGTGAAAAGAAAGTGTTATAAAGTATGGCAGCATGTTTTAAATATATATATAATGCAAAATACTGCTAAATAGCTCCATGTGTACCTTTGTTCATATATATGTCAGATCCTGGAGGAGGAAATGGCAACCCACTCCAGTATTCTTGCCTGAAAAATCCCATGGCCAGAGGAGCCTGGTGGGCTACAGTCCACAGAGTCACAAAGAGTCAGACACAACTGAGTGACTGAGCACGTATATATGAGATACTTTTGTTATCACAAGAGATGTAGCAATTTTAAAAAGCTCTCTGCCTCAGAGAGCTTATAATGTAGTTGAGGAGACAGGCAATAAAGGTATGTATATAAACAAAATAAGTCATGGCTTAGGTGGTGAAAAATGCTACCTGGAAAAGAAAGCTGGGGAAAAGAAGAATGCACATTGCAGGTGATTGCAAGTTTAAATGAGGAGGACTGGGAAGGCCTCACCAAGAAGATATTTAAGTAAAACTTTAAAGGAGATGAGAGAGCCAGCAGTGTGGCTATCCTAGGGGAGGGAGGGATGTTCTAGACAGAGAGAGTTACAAATACAAAATTCCTGGGACATGGTACATCTAGTGTGCTGAAAGATAAATGAACGAGGGGGAGCAAAGTAACCTGAAAATCAGATCAACTGGCGCCTCATAGGTTGTAACAGACTTTGGACTTTACTCAGGCATTGGAAATATTTGGACAGTTTCAAGTAGGGAACCTAAAAATTAGAACAAAGCATCCTGGCTGCTGTGTTGAGGCAAGACTACAGAGAGATCAGAGGGAAAATGGGCACCAATTAAGTAGCTACTACAATAATCCAGAGGAGACATGTAGTGACTTGGACCCAGGTGGTGATGATGAAGGATTCTGAATATGTTTTAAAGGTAGAGCTTGCAGGATTCTCTGACCACTGGAAATGGGCTGTGAGAGAAAAAAGACTCAAGGGCTACTCTAAGTAGAGCTTCTTAGCCTGAGCAGTTGAGGCAGGAGGAGTCTTGATGTGAGATGAGTTTGAGGGAGATGAATATGAGTTATTAAATGTCCTAATGGGGATGCCAAGTGGCTTCTTGTCTTTTTGACACCAAAGTCATCTTGCAATCATATTAAAGCTAGGCCTGGTTGCTTGTAGCTGAAACTTATGAAGGACACAGCTGCAAAAGTTAACTGGCTTCTGTGTAACCCCCGGAATTTCAAAGAGTATTTCTAAGCCACTACGTTTATACTCAGAAATATGGCAATATGGCCGACCTTCATTTTCCAGTCATCTTGGTTATGCCCTCCACCCTTAGCCTACCCGCCAAGGGTGCTAAGAGAATCCTCTTGCCTATGCAGGGTATGTGGGTTCAGTCCCTGGTCCCGGAGGATTTCACATGTACCACAGCAACCACGTCATGTGCCACAACTACTGAGCCTATGTGTCAACTAATGAAGCCCGTTCACCCAAGAGCCCATTCTCCACAAGAGAAGCCATTGCAATGAGAAGCCCAAGCACTAGAGCAGAGTAGCTCCTGCTCACCACAACCAGAGAAAGCCCACAAAAAGCAGCGAAGACCCAGTGCATCCAAAACAAATAAATAAATAAATAGATTTTCTAAAATATGGATGGATGGTATGAATAGCAAAAACACTGTAAAAATCAGATTCTTATGTCGCTATTTTTAATTTTGTACTGTCAGTTATTTAATTCACAGACAGTTGTTTCTATTAATAAGAGAGAATCAGCTTGTCTTCCTTTTCTTGTCTTTGGTTCCCACGTATGAGGGACTGCGAGACTAAATAAATCATTATATATTCTACATGCAATTCTCCTGTGACAGCCTTTCAAACAAAGAATTAGGAAGCTTGAATATTAAACACCACCAATCCATGACTAGGGTAAAGTCAGTTTCAAGGATAAAGACATTTTCAACTTGGGTAGTTGTACAAAAACGATTTCAACAATAAGGCTTTGTTATTCTAATTTATGAAGAAAGTCATTGCTTTCCAATCACTTCACTTAAAAAGAGTGTATATATATATATGTGTGTGTACACACACACATATATACATATTTTGTCACGCATATACACACATCACTGAATTGAATGTCAATGGCTTTTTAATTAAGGTAAAATACAAGCTTTTACAGAGAATACAAGGAAAGATAGCCTGCTGGTAATGTTCTGAAACCTTCCCTGTGGCTTCTACTTTTGCATTAGTATTGATTTGTTAGATTTAAACTGTCATCATCATCAATAGCACAAGTCTTTGTGTGAATATCATTAACTCACACTAAACCCTGTATTTCAAATTACAAGCCAATCTAACAGAACAGCTCTTTTTGTAGGGACTGCTAAGATTATGCATATACTTAGAAATGACAGATTATTTTTTGTCCATCAATTTCTGTGCCTTTATTAATGAAGCACCTATAAGATGAATGGAGCTTCCCAGGTGGCGCTGGTAGTAAAGAAACTGCCTGGCAATGCAGGAGACTTAAGAGACATGGGTTCAGTCCCTGAGTCAAGAAGATCCCCTGGAGGAGGGCATGGCAACCCACTCCAGTATTCTTGCCTGAAGAGTTCCATGGACAGAGGAGCCTGGAGGGCTACAGTCCATAGTGTCGCAAAGAGTCAGACATGACTGAAATAACTTAGCACATAATATGAATAGTTTGAAAAGCACACAGAACTATCATTATTGTTGAGAACACATCAATATTTACTTAGTGTTGTTAGGTGTGATAATGTATTTTAGTTATGCAGCCATATACTCATATTTTTAGGATACACTATGGTGTCTGTGATGTCTGGGTGCTTAAAATACTTCACAGAAAGCCATCAATAAGGCGTATGTGCAAAAATCTCGATAGTCTGTGATGTGTAAATAAAAGTTCATGAACTATACTCTCTCCTGTGCATATTTGAAAATTTTTATAATAAAACACAAAGCAGTCCACTTGCTTCTATCAGTCAATGCTCTTTATTTTTTATAAATAATAAAATGAGATTCCAAGCACAATATAATTTCTGAATACTGCTTCCTTCACTGATGAAAATATGCTCTGATGTAGGCAGCAAATCTAGGTTGACTGTGTCCACAGAGAGGGTAGGAAAACTAACATCTGGACAAAGGTACTTTTTCCCAGTTATTTTAGTTGTGATAGCATTTGACTCACAGGACTCTGTGTAGTTTCTCTATTACTGATGGCAGAACTGAGACTTAGAAAGAGGTTAAGTAACTTGACAAACTCACATCGATAATAAGTGCTGAAGTTGGGGATGAGAATCTAGATTGCTTCTAAATATTGCTGTGTCTTAACCAGACTTCTGAGTCTTTTGTGTGAATTTCTGAAAAAATTTATATCACCATCATCAATATTAATAAGAAATGAAAACACAGTTCTGATCATATGTCCTTGCTGCTAAAATACTCTTAAATGCTTTCTTATTAGCAAAAAGAGAACAAAAAGCCTTAGAAGGCTCACCAGGTAGGCTCTTAAATGGTTCCAGCCCTGCCCATCCAACTTCAATCCCCAGGAGCTCTTCCATTCACACTGTGATGATTAGTTTTATGTGTCAACTTGTCTGGGTCATGGGGTGCTCAGACATTTGCTTAAACATTATTCTGGGTATGTCTGTGAGGGTATTCCTAGATGGAATTAACATCTGAATAAGTAGAATAAAGCAGATTGCTCTTCTTGGTGGTCTGCAGCCAATCCTTGAAGGCTTGCATAGAAAGAAAAGACAGAATAAGAGAGAATGTGCTCTCTCTTCCTGAATGTTTTTGAGTTAGGACATTGGTCTTCTTCTGCCATTGGATTTGGACTTGGACTGGAATTAAATCACTGGCTCTCTTTGTTCTTAGGTTTGGACTCAGACTACAGCCATACCATTGCTTCTCCTTGGTTTTCAGCTTGCTGACTGCAGATCCCGGGACTTCTCAGCCTTTAAATCTGTGTGAGTCAACTCCTTATAGTAAATCTCTTCATATATCACTGGTTCCCACAGTAAGACAGATCTTGGTACTGAGAAGTGGAGTGCTGCTATAAGAAATGCCTACAAATGGGGTCATAGATTTGGAACTGGTAATGAGGAGAGTCCGAAAGAGTTTTGAGATGCATACTAGAAGAAGCCAACGTTGCTATGAAGGGAGTTTTAAAGTTTAATTTTTGAGGACTCATAAGAAGAAGAGGATAGACCTGGAGGAAAAGTTTCCATCTTCTTAGAGAATATACAAATAATTATTAACAGAATGGTATAAAAATATGGACACTAGAGGCCATTTCTGGTGAGGTTGTGATAGGAAAGAAACTTTAAAGGGACATTGCCAAAATTATAAGTGTAAATTATACATAATGGCCCATCTCTGGGAACCCTGACTCCCAGGTGATAAACCTTAAGCTAACATCTTTGTTTAGCTCACAGAAAAAAAAAAAAAAAAATGTCCTGGGGGCAGAAAGGAAGAAATTAGCACATCCCCTTCTGAGTCTGGTCAGAACCAGGGATTTACTCTCTCCTTTTTTAGTATTAAAAAAAAAAGGGGGGGGCTTCCGTGGTGGCTCAGAAGGTAAAGACTATGCCTACAATGCAGGAGACCCAGGTTTGATCCCTGAGTCAGGAAGATCCCCTGATGTAGGGAATGGCTACCTACTCCAATATTCTTGCCTAGAGAATTCCATGGACAGAGGAGCCTGGTAGGCTACAGTGGGTGGGGTCACAAAGAGTCAGACATGACTGAGCAATATTTTCACTTCTTAGTATAAAAGAAGGCTGAATTCTAACTTGGAGAAGACAGTTCTTTGAGACACCAGTCCACCATTTTCTTGGTCTGCTGGCTTTCTAAGTAAAGTCACTAGTCCTTGCTCCAGCAAACTATCTCTCAGTTTACTGACCTGCGGGTGCAGTGAGCAGTACAAGCTTGGACTCAGTAACAAGGTCTCAGATAGAAACATTTTACTGGAAATTGGAGGGAGGGCAATTTTAAGAATTTGACTGAACTGTGTTCATGTTCCAGTGTTNTCCTTGATCCAGCAAACTATCTCTCAGTTTACTGACCTGCGGGTGCAGTGAGCAGTACAAGCTTGGACTCAGTAACAAGGTCTCAGATAGAAACATTTTACTGGAAATTGGAGGGAGGGCAATTTTAAGAATTTGACTGAACTGTGTTCATGTTCCAGTGTTATACAGAGGGCAAAACTTGCAAATGATGAAATTGGATATTTAGGTAAGAAGATTTCTAAGCAAAGTATTAAAGTTGATTCCTCCTGAGTGATTGTAAAAATCAGGAAGAGAAAAGAAATAAATAATGAATTGTTCATCAAAAATGAACCAAAACTTTAAGATTTAGATAGTATTTATCCTGGAGATATTGAAAAAAAATTTTTTCAAAAGAGAACACCAAGGGCTGGATTATCACACAATAAAGAAATTATTATAAAACTCATTGGAAAAGACNAAGGAGATTCAACCAGTCCATTCTGAAGGGGATCTGCCCTGGGATTTCTTTGGAAGGAATGATGCTAAAGCTGAAGCTCCAGTACTTTGGCCACCTCATGCAAAGAGTTGACTCATTGGAAAAGACTCTGATGCTGGGAGGGATTGGGGGCAGGAGGAGAAGGGGAAGACCGAGGATGAGATGGCTGGATGGCATCACTGACTCGACTGGCGTGAAGTCTGAGTGAACTCCAGGAATTGGTGATGGACAGAGAAGCCTGGCATGCTGCGAATCATGGGGTCGCAAAGAATCGGACACAACTGAGCGACTGAACTGAACTGAACTGATAACTAACGTAAAACATCATATTAGTTTCACCTTTACCACGTAATGATTAAATATTTGTATATATTAGGAAATGATTTACACAATAAATCTGGTCAAAATCCATGCCCATACATAGTTAGAGAATTTTTTTTCTTGTAGTAAGAACTTTTAAGGTTTACTCTCATGTAACTTCCAAACATGCTCTACAGTATTATTAACTATAGTTGCCATAATATATAGTCACATTATGTCTCCATGAGTTATTTATTCTGTAATAAATAAAAATTTGTCCATTGGTGCTCTTCTCCCATTTTTCTCATTCCATATGCCCTGGCAACCACCAGTTAACTGGTTCTCTGTATCTATAAGCTTTTTGATTCCCCCAACTTATAGGAAAGATTATATGGTATTTTTCTTTCTCTATCTGATTTATTTTTCTTAACATATTGATCTCAAGTCTCTTCTTTTAATGAGTGGATAATATTGCATTGTGTACATATTTAGAATACTATATGTGTAATATATACACACTAGATTTTTATCATTCATATATTGATACTTAGGTTGCTTCCATATCTTGACTATTGTACATAACAACTGCAATGAACATGGGGTATGCATATATCTTTTCGAGTTTATGTTTTCATTTTCTTTGGGTAAATTCCAAGAAATGGAGTTTCTGATAATATGGCATTATTTTTAATTTTTTGAGGAACCTCCATACTGTTTTCCTTAGTAGTTGCACTAATTTTTATTCCAACCAACAGGGCACAAGGGTTACTTTTTCTCCACATCCTTTCCATCACTTGCTGTTTCTGTTTGTTTGTGGGCTTTTGATAGTAATTATTGTAACAGGTGTGACATGATATCTCATCTTCATTTTGTTTTGCATTTTCCTGATGACAAGTGAAGCTAAGCATCTCTTCACATACATTTTAGCTACCTGTTTCTTTTTCAGAAAAATGTCTCTTAGGTTTTCTACCCATTTTTAAACTAGATTATTTATTTATTCTCTTATTGCTTTGTATTACTTCTTTATATATTTTGTGTATATAAATTTTGTATAACCTCTTAGAGAAACATGGTTTCCAAATATTTTCTCCCATCAGTGGGTTGATGGTTTCCTTTACTGTATAGAAGCTATTTATTAATTTAGTCCTACTTCCTTACTTTTGCTTTTGGAATCAACTTTTAAAAAATCATTACTAAGACCAATGTCAAGACATAACTTTTTTGTTTGTTTTTAGTATTTTATTGTTTTTTTCTTGCTTATTTTTTCTTTCAAAATATATTTTATATTAAATTTGTCTAATAGCAGGGTGATAAATATTGTTTTTTTATTATAAGCATTTTATATTTAACGTGCCAGCCTTCCATCTGGTCTTCCTGCATGTTGTATTTTCTCAAAAGAGTAGATAGTTATCCTGTTAATGCACAAGTCAGATCATGTTACTCCTTTCCTGAAAATTGTTTTCCTATCTTGGACAAACAAAAGACCTTACAAGGTCCAAAAACCTATAACATCCAGTCCTTACTTGCTTTCCTGACATAATCTCCCAACTTTTAACCTCACATACTCTGTTTCAGCCACTTGTACAAGGAAATGCTTTTGCCAACATACCTACATCTTTTCTCTCCTCTATCATTCAAATCTTTCTCAAAAACCACATTCTTTATAAAGAACTTTCCACACCTAACTATTTAAAATTTCAGCTAGATCTTCATTCTTCGGCATACCCTACACAGGTTTCCTGCCTTATATTTGCCCATGGTTTGATCATTTAACATTGTATTAATTTTATTTAGTTAGCTAGTTCAGTTTTGGTATATTCCCCTTAAAAGATGTAGTCTTTGAGGGCAGGGATTTTTTTTTTTTAACTGTCATATCTTCCACACCTAAGAAAAGAGCACATATTGTTCACTAAATATTTGTATCTGTGTTTTAACTTTACTTAATATGTCACTGATTTTATACGATGGTCATTCTGGCTCTAGAATGGCCACACCATCACGGCTACCAGGTTATTAAGACCTTTTTTGTGCAGTTCTTCTGTACATTCTTGCTACCTCTTCATAATCTATTTTGCTTCTGTTAGATCCTTGCTGCATTTGTCTTTTTTTGTGTCCATTATGCATGAAATGTTCCCTTGATATCTCTAATTTTCTCAAAGATGTCTCTAGTCTTTCCCAATTTATTGTTTTCCTCTGTTCCTTTGCTTTGTTCACTTAAGAAGGCATTCTTATCTACTTTACTATTCTCTGGAACTCTGCATTCAGTTGGGTATATCTTTCCCTTTCTGATTTGACTTTCACTTCTCTCCCTTTCTCAGATACTTGAAAGACTTTCTTAGACAACTACTTTGCCTCCTTGCATTTATTTTCACTGGGATGATTTTGATCACCCCCTCCTGTACACTGTTACAAACCTCCATCCATAGTTCTTCAGACACTCTGCCCACAAGATCTAATCCTTTGAATCTATTCATTACCTCCAGTAAAGAATCATAAAAGATGATTTAGGTCATACCTGAAAGGCCTAATGGTTTTCTCTACTTTCTTCAATTTAAGCCTGAATTTTGCAATAAGAAGCTGATGATATGAGCCACAGTCAGCTCCTGTACAGTTCTGACTGTACAGAACTTCTTCAATTTTGGCTGTAAGAATATAATCAATATAATCAGTCCAAACTTGGTATTGGCCATCTGACGATGCCCATATGTAGAATCATCTATTGTGTTGTTCTACAATGGTGTTTGCATTCTCTTGACAAAACTCTGTTAAGCTTTGCCCTGGTTCATTTTGTACTCCAAGGCCAAACGTGTCTGTTACTCCAGAAATCTCTTGACTTTCTATTTTTGCATTCAGATCCCCTATGATGAAAAATATGTCTTTTTTAGTGTTAGTTCTAAGGTCTTATAGATCCTTATAGAACTGTTCAAATTCCGCTTCTTTGACATTAGTGGCTGGGTTATAGCCTTTGATTATTCTGATGTTGCATTATTTTCCTTTCAAATGAACCAAGATCATTCTGTAGTATTTGAGATTGCACCTAAGTACTGTGCAAAGCTAGTGGACATGATGGAATTCCAGTTGAAATATTTCAAATTCTAAAAGATGATGCTGTTAAAGTGTTACACTCAATATGCCAGCAAATTTGGAAAACTCAGCAGTACAACAGGATTGGAAAAATTTTGGGGGATTCATTCCAATCCCCCAAAATAAGGCAATCCCAAAGAATATTAAAACTATTTAACAATTGCACTCATTTCACATGCTAGTATGTGAAATGGTTTCGTATCAAACCATAATATGCTAAAAATCCTTCAAACTAGGCTTTACCAGTACATGAACTAAGAACTTCCAGACGTGCAAGCTGAATTTAGAAAAGGCAGAGGAATTAGAGATCAAATTGCCAACATCAGTTGAATCATAGGAAAAGAAAGGGAATCTAAAAATATATATATATATACGCCTATGCTCAAACTTTTTACTGTGTACATCACACACACACACACACACAAAAGAAAAACTGCAGAAAATTCTTAAAGAGATGAGAATACCAGATCACCTAACCTGTCTTCTCAGAAAGTTGTATACTGGACAAGAAGCAACAGTTAGAATTGGACATGGAATGGACTGATTCAAAATTGGGAAAGGAATATTTCAAGGCTGTATAATGTCACACAGCTTATTCAAATTATATGCAGAGTACATCATGCAAAATGCCAAGGTGGATGAAGCACAACTTAGAATCAAGACTGTGAGAAGAACTATCAATAACCTAAGGTATGCAGATGATACCACTTTACTGGCAGAAAACGAAGAGGAAATATTGAGCCTCTTGATGAATGTAAAAGAGGATGGTGAAAAAGCTGGCTTAAAACTCAACATTCAAAAAATAAATATCATAGCATCTGGTCCTATGATTTCATGGAAAATAGATGGAGAAACAGTGGAAACAGTGACAGATTTTATTTTCTTGGGCTCCAAAGTTACTGCATCCTGTGACTGCTGCCACAAAAGTAAAAGGAGCTTTCTCCTTGGAAGTAAAGCTTTGCTAAACCTAGACAGCGTATTAAAAAGCAGAGACATCACTTTGCTGACAAAGATTCATGTTTGGATGTGAGAGATGGACCATAAAAAAGGCTGAGTGCTGAAGAACTGATGCCTTCAAACTGTGGTAATGCTGAAGACTCTTGAGAGTCCCTTGGACAGCAAGGTAATCAAACCAATCAATCCTAAAGGAAATCAGTCCTGAATTATTCATTGGAAGGACTGATGCTGAAACTGAAGCTCCAATACTTTGGCCACCTGATATGAGAAGCTGACTCATTGGAAAACTCCCTGATGCTAAGAAAGTTTGAGGGCAAGAGGAGAAGGGAGCAACGGAGGATGAGATGTTTGCATGGCATCACTGATTCTATGGACCTGATTTTGAGTAAAATCTGGGAGATAGTGAAGGAAAGGGAAAACTTGCATGCTGCAGTTCATGGAGTCACAAAGAGTAGCACATGACTTATCGACTGAACAGCAAGATGGCCACTACTGAAATGTTCATATTAACCATTAGATTATTAATATTTTTGACTATTTTCGATAGAATTTAAGATATTTATTTTTTTATTTATCTGAATTTTTGGCTTTCTATATTTCTTCCCCTCTTTTAGTCTATCAGAGATAATTTTTGAAATCAAGTTTCCCAACTCAAAATTCTAAGCCAGGTTAAATTGTGAACACATTACTAAATGAATAGATAGATGATCAAAAATTTTAGGAATACATCATTAAGTAGGATTCTTTCAAATAAATATAAATTAAATACATTTATAAATTAAATTATAAAATTATAAATTAATTTTTTTTTCTAATGGAATTAGTGAATCTTTAAGTATCTGTGATTGCTTCAGTTCCAATATTCTTATTTTTTCTTATGAGAAAATGACTGTATCAAAAAGACTGCCTTTGATATTTTCCAGTAGCAATGTAATCCAAGAATCTGGATTAATGGTGAATCATCAGTTTAGCAATGTTTTCCATAGTATCTGTTCTGAAACAAAAATGGAAATACATGAATTTATGAGTTAATTTCATTGGACTTATAGAGGAGATTATTCAAAAATCAAAAGAGGTGTGCTTCATGGTAATCATAAGAGATCTTACTGCCTCCTTATCTCTTTGTGAATTATCTTCAAAGTTCAAGCTAAGTAAATAGATTAAGCCAATTAACTCAATTAGGCCAGTTTTGGTTCCAGTAAGTTCGTCATCTGTACACAGTATCATCTGAAGACCACTCAGTAACCTCTTTCCACCTCCTCCCACCACACATTCATTTCCCTTCCCAAACTTCTTCAGCTGTTGAAGACTATCTTTGAACTTCCCTTTTAGCTGTAAAATTAACTGCATCTACTAATATGTGCTTCTTAGGTGGAATATCATTAATTTTTTCACCTTGGAACAATGAATTTCTCAAAGTCTTAAGCAAAAGAAAAGTCTTAAAAAAAATGGAACACAAGACAAGGTAAATTGCAATGATGAGAAAAGGAAATGGGAAAGATTGACATTTTGAAGGTTTGCTTGACTTAATATTGATAGACTTCAGTAACAGAGAAGCAACATGACTAAATCAGCTACTTGCCACAGGATTCTGGAAGGAAGAGGTTTGATAGTGACATCTGATCAGATTCAGAACATCACTTTGCCTTCTTCATATTTTGAATAAAGGCAAGGCAAGCAAATAGCATGAAATAATTTTGCATAGGTTATACAAATGGAGGAAGTTATAAAAGTACAAGAAAATTATGAGATTGTTAGCCCTCACCTAAGAAAATATCTTAATTGTTTCACTTTATAAGAGCTCACTCCCTTTTAATGTAAGAGATGAAAGTGGAAAATCACAACAATAAGCAAAATGGCAAAAGTACCAGTGTATAAGACAGATGTGGATGAATTTCAATTAATTTAACTTTAATATTATTCATGGTGGAATTGATTATGAAGCCAAATTAAAAAAAAAAAAAGTGATTTTCCCCTGAGCAAATGCTAATGTTCTCAAAACTCCCGACAAGAGTATATTGAAAAAAAGATGAAAAAAAAGTTAATAGATTGCATCATGAGAAGATCATTCTTTAGGCTAGCTGTGTCCACTAAGAGATCACATCATCTCTCAAATGTATGTTTCCTTGAATCCAAGAGTCTGTCCCAGTTAGAGAAGTTATCAGTTTTCCATGCCCAAAAGCCACAGAATAATCTACAAGTATGTGAGTAACATTCTTACATCAAAAGAGAAAATCTCATCACAATAGCACCAAAAGTTCTAAGAGTGAATTTGTAATGGTTTGAGTACTCTGAAGCAGAGGAAGGAGGCAGGGGAGTGTCATCTCACAGTTTTGATATGCTATGCCATATGTGGCACTGGCAAGGGTCATTCTAGAAGGTGGGAATTTCTTTTGCATATCACATGTATGAAAGCTTTCTGGATAGTATAATTCAAAATTAACACTATGCTTAGAAGTCTTTAAAACTTCATCCATTTTCCTCAGAAATAAGATGATTTGCCTATTTGTCAGTTAATTAAGTAGAACATACTCACTGGGATCACTTAATATATATATTTTTTAAGAACTCAAGATTGACAGGACATGTTAACATATAATCATATCAAAATACATTTGTAAAGAGAATTAGTGTTAAAATGGTTCAAAAATTAAACTTCTGCCTTAAGACTTATGTTTAGCTACGATCTTTTTTCTTTTTAATCTGTCACTGATGTGTCAAGTGACAGGCAAGTTGACAGACATCAGTTGAACTATAAGTGGCAAGATTTATAAAACAAGAATAATTCCTGAGGACTTTCCAGGTGGTACAAGGCTTAAAAATCCACCTGCCAAATGCAAGGACATGATTTTGATCTGTAGTATGGAAATAAGATCCCACATGCCATGGGACAACTAAATTTGTGTGCCACAACTACTGAGCCCGTGAACCTCATCTATTGAAGCCCAGTCATCCTAAAATCCATGTCTGCAATAAGAGAAACCATCACAATAAGAAGCCCACACACAACTAGAAAGTAGCCCCTGCTCACCACAAATAGAAAAAACCTGCACAGCAATGGAGAGTCGATGTGCCACAACAGAGATCCAGCAAAGTCAAATTAATTAATTAATTAAAAAAGAATTATTCCTTTACTCATTTGTAATCTCCCTGGTATAACTGCTATTCAAATATTAGGATTTTGAAGCTATTTGAAGGAAAACCTATATGTACATATGTATATGTGTGTGTGTGTGTGTGTGTGCATGCGTGTGTGTGTATCATATCAACCAATATTATTTGGCTATTCAACAGATTCTTCCTTTTATAATTATCACCTCCATATATCTTAGTAAACATAACGACTTAATAAATATATCAACCCCTCCAAAAATCCTATGGTATTACACTGTGGCAAAATACCCAGTTGTACATACATAGTTATTGCCGGTTTTAGATCACTGTTTGCATACAAATCATTTCCATGCAGCAAACCTGCTAAAAAATTTGTCAATATTCAATTTAGATTACTAAAAAAATTCCCAATTTTCGGTTTCATTATACATTTTAAAGTGTCAAAAAAAATTATCTCCCCCCACTTTTTGTAACAATAAGACCACTGAAGATACAGCGTTGAATAACTCACTCATGACTCCACAGTTTCGTCTGATAACACTCATGTCAAAACAAGGATTCAAACATTTCAAACTACTATACAAATTGTTTATGAGTCCAACCGAAGAGGGCAAAATTTTCCAACAAATTGTCTCTGAATTATATGAACAGGATGAGTATGTCAGAAATGAAATTTTTAGCATGTAGTATAAGCATATTTAGCATTAAAAATACTGTCAACTCTGTGTTAAAATATGTGAGAAGTGCGCATAATTGTCTTTGAAAATTATCTCCCAGAGTTTCCCAAAAAACACAACTGAATTTTCCATGATACTTTATAATATTTTGATATAAAGTTCTTTAAAATGGAGAGTAGGAAGTTCATGTTGATCACATTCTTTGTGTTTTCAATGCGACAATTAACTTTTAAAAAGTAATCCATTGTTTTATTTTTAGTTTTAATGATGTCAGGAATTAAATGTTGGCTTTTTTTTTTTCATGATACTAATATTTTCACACAAAGTTGACCAGATTCCTTGGCCGTTTCAGTGACAGGGAATTATATTAACATGGAATTAGTAAATAAAGGAGTAAATTAGTAAATAAACTATTATTTTCAATAGTTTTATCAGTGAAGGCTCTTTGGAGGAGGACTATACTTGGCTGATTTGAGAAATAGGCCACTGTGACTGGAATCAGTTTCTCAGAGTGAAGATGGTATGAGATGTTACTGGGGACTTAGACAGGGCCCATTCATGTAACTGTTCGTTCAGTTGCTCAGTCGTGTCCGACTCTGCGACCCCATGAATTGTTCAGTCGTGTCTGACTCTTTGCGACGCCAGGCCTCCCTGTCCCTCACCAACTCCCAGAGTTCATGCAAACTCACGTCCATTGAGTTAGTGATGCCATCCAGCCATCTCATCCTCTGGCGTCCCCTTCTCCTCCTGCCCCTAATCCCTCCCAGCATCAAAGTCTTTTCCGATGAGTCAACTCTCCTCATGAGGTGGCCAGAGTACTGGAGTTTCAGCTTTAGCATCATTCCTTCCAAAGAACACCCACAACTGATCTCCTTTAGAATGGACTGGTTGGATCTCCTTGCAGTCCAAGGGACTCTCAAGCATCTTCTCCAACACCAAAGTTCAAAAGCATCAATTCTTCAGCACTCAACTTTCTTCACAGTCCAACTCTCGCGTCCATACATGACTACTATATGGATGTAACTGTAGAAATGTGTAAATTTCAGATAAAGCCTAATTATTTTCCTAAATATGATGGGAAGTTGCAGAAGCATATTAAGCAAGGAATAATCAGCTTTTATGTATTAAAGAGATTAGTATGGTTGTTCTGGAGAAAAGAAGCAGGGAATCAGATAGAATGCTTTGATCATGTCCTAGGTGAAGATAATGATGGCTTGAAATGGAGTCGTAGCACAGGAGGAGACAAGAAGTGATGAAATTTGCATTATTTTTTAGCAGACTTTGTTAAGGGACTCAATGTGGGATGTGAATAGAAAACATGGCTCACAAATGACAGTACTATTTACTGAAGTGGAAAATCCTGAGGAAAAAGTATTGGGGCAGAGAGTTTTATTTGAGAACCTTATTCTAGTGAAGACTTACAAATTTATCAGTCAGAAGTTCATCAAGTAAGTTGAGTTTGAAGAGAAATTTTAAAGTCTTCAGCATAAAAATCATATTTAAAGCTGATGAAACTGGATGAGATCATCCAAAGAATTAAGTGGATAGAGATAAGTTACAATGAGTATATTCCTGGAGCAGCCCAGTATTTTCAAATCAGGAAAAGAAAGATATCCATCAAAGGAGATAAAGAATCATCAGACATAAGATAAACCAGGGAAACATGATGTTCTAGAAGTCAAATGACCAACTAAGGTGTTCCCAAAAGGAGACAATTGCATATTTCAAATTTTCCCAAAAACTCAAACAAGATGAAGACTAAAAATGAAACATTGGAAGAAGTCTGGTGGAGATTATTAACTTCACAAAAGCTGTTTTAGTTTAGTAAATGGAATGAAATTTTGATTGAAATGACTTCTAGACTGAAATAGTGAACGTAGAATGGAAAACTGACATTTTCTTTAAAGGGAAGCAGAAAAACGAGGCAGCAGCCTTAAGAAATTATATTTTTAAGATGAAAAAAGCAACAGTACCTTTTTATGCCAAACTCAAGAAAAAGAGATAAAAATTAAAAATGCAGAATAGAGTCACATTACTTAAAGTGGGATAACTCTTACACAGATGAGAGAGAAAACTGGTTCTATGGGACAAATAGAGTGATGCCTTAGTAGAAGTAGGTGTATTTTGCCCAATGAACACACCTGTACAAAAATACCACTTATTTTTGTGAGTATGAGGCACTATGTAATGATAAATTCTTCACCTGCATGTGGGAAGGGGAAAGGGGATTGGAGGAGGTCAGGAGAGAATAGAAGGTAGGAAATAATTGCCTGAGAAAGCCAGATAATAAGTTGACTAAGGCAATGTTGCAGGATTGTAGACAATGATAAAAGCTCGTAGGATAAATTGACAAATTATAAATTTGACTTTGATTTGGGAAAACATAAATATACAAGAAAATTCAATACAGCACGTGAAGATTCTGGCAGTTGTGTTGTCTAAGATGCAACACTATTTCAGTTCAGTTCAGTCACTCAGTCCTGTCTGACTCTTTGTGACCCCATGAATTGCAGCATGCCAGGCCTCCCTGTCCATCATCAACTCCTGGAGTTCACTCAGACTCATGCCCATCGAGTCAGTGATGCCATCCAGCCATCTCATCCTCAGTTGTCCCCTTCTCCTCCTGCCCTCAATCCCTCCCAGCATCAGAGTCTTTTCCGATGAGTCAACTCTTCACATGAGGTGGTCAAAGTACTGGAGCTTCAGCTTTAGCATCATTCCTTCCAAAGAACACCCAGGACTGATCTCCTTCAGAATGGATTGGCTGGATCTCCTTGCAGTCCAAGGGACTCTCAAGCATCTTCTCCAACATCACAGTTCAAAAGCATCAATTCTTTGGCACTCAGCTTTCTTCACAGTCCAACTCTCGCATCCATACATGACTCCTGGAAAAACCACAGCCTTGACTAGATGGACCTTTCCTATTTAAGCTTGGATTAATGGCTGTATTAGTTTCTCAAGGAATTTTCTGATATAGAGAGTGCCACACTTGTAGAAGGATACATACCACAGAATATTTCTTGTATGAAAGAGATTATCTGATGACAGTTCTCATGATTGTTCTCGTGATTCTAGCAAAACTGATTAGGGTTTAGTACAGTTCTCCAGTCTAAGAAGTCCACCAGGACTGGCACTAGTTACTCCCTGTGAGACTTAAAATATCTAAGGCCAGTCGATTTTGTAAAACCACCTTTGTATTTGTTCCAATTAAGGGCTAAAACCTATCCTTAAGGGCCTTTGACTGTGTGGGTCACAATAAACTGTGGAAAATTCTGAAAGATATGGAAATACCAGACCACCTGATCTGCCTTTTGAGAAATCTGTGAGCAGGTGAGGTAGCAACAGCTAAAAATGGACATGGAACAACAGACTGGTTACAAATTGGGAAAGGGGTTCCTCAAGGCTATATATTGTCACCCTGGTTATTTAATTTATATGCAGAGTACCTCATGAGAAACTCCGGGCTGGATGAAGCACAGACTGGAATCAGATTTGCTGGTAGAAATGTCAGTAAACTCAGATATGCAGATAAGCAGATAACACCACCCTTATGGAAGAAAGTGAAGAAGAACTAAAGAGCCTCTTGATGAAAGTGAAAGAGGAGAGTGAAAAAATTGGCTTAAAACTCAACATTCAGGAAACTAAGATAATGGAATCCAGTCCCATCACTTCATGGCAAATAGATGGGGAAGCAATGGAAATAGTGACAGACTATTTTTGGAGGGCTCAAAAAATCACTGCAGATGGTGACTGCAGCTATGAAATTACAAATGCTTGCTCCTTGGAAGAAAAGTTATGACCAACCTAGACAGCATATTAAAAAGCAGAGAGATTACTTTGCCAGCAAAGATCGATCTAGTCAAGGCTATGGCTTTTCCTGTGGTTATGTATGAATGTGAGAGTTGGACTGTGAAGAAGGCTGAGCGCTGAAGAATTTATGCTTTAGAACTGTGGTGTTGGAGAAGACTCTTGAGAGTCCCTTGGACTGCAAAGAAATCCAACCAGTCCATCCTAAAGGGGATCATTCCCGAGTGTTCACTGGAAGGACTGATATTGAAGCTGAAACTCCAATATTTTGGCCACTTGATGCAAGTCTCATTTGAAAAGACCCTGATGCTGGGAAAGATTCAAAGTGGGAAGAGAAAGGAAGGACAGAGGATGAGATGGCATCACAGACTCAATTGACATCAGTTTGGGTACACTTCAGGGGTTTATGATGGACAGGGAAGCTTGACGTGCTGCAGTCCATGGAGTCACAAAGACACAAAGTTGGACACAACTGAGCCTCTGAACTGAACTGAACTGATGGCTGGGAAAAGCATCAATCCATCCAGTAAGCATGTCCATTCAAATCTGTAAGCAACAGAATCTGGTGTGTTTTTTTGTTTTTTTGTGTTTTTTTTTTTTGGCATATGAGTAAAATAATTTTCCCAGTCCTCTTCAGGATATTTTTGCTTTGTACTTTTCCAGATTTTGCTAGATTTCCAGGTTTTTAAAATTATTTATTTTAATTGGAGGATAATTACTTTAAACTACTGTAGTCGCTTTTGCTATACATTGATGTTAATCAGCCATGGGTGTACATGTGTTCCCCATCCTGAAATCCCCTCCCATCTCCCTCCCCATCCCATCCCTCAGGGTCATCCCAGTGCACCAGCCCTGAGCACCCTGTCTCATGTATCAAACCTGGACTGGCAATCTGTTTCATATATGAAAATATACATGTTTCAATGCTATTTTTTCAAACCATACCACCCTCTCCATCCTCACAGAGTCCAAAAGAGTGTTCTTTACATCTGTGTCTCTTGCTGTCTTGAATATAGGGTCATCATTACCATCTTTCTAAACTCCTTATATATACATTAGCATACTGTATGGACATGGACATCACCAGACGGTCAACACCGAAATCAGATTGGTTATATTCTTTGCAGCCAAAGATGGAGAAGCTCTATACAGTCAACAACAACAACAAAAAGACCAGGAGCTGACTGTGGCTCAGATCATGAAATCCGTATTACCAAATTCAGACTTAAATTGAAGAAAGTAGGGAAAACCGCTACACCATTCAGGTATGACCTAAATCAAATCCCTTATGATTATACAGTGGAAGTGAGAAATAGATTTAAAGGGCTAGATCTGATAGAGTGACAGATGAACTATAGACTGAGGTTTGTGACACTGTACAGGAGACAGGGATCAAGATTATCCCCATGGAAAAGAAATGCACAAAAAGAAAAATGGCTTTCTGAGGAGGCCTTACAAATAGCTGTGAAAAGAAGAGAAGCAAAAAGCAAAGGCGAAAAGGAAAGAAATAAGCATAAGAATGCAGAGTTCCAAAGAATAGCAAGAAGAGATAAGAAAGCCTTCTTCGGCGATCAATGCAAAGAAATAGAGGAAAAGAACAGAATGGGAAAGACTAGAGATCTCTTCAAGAAAATTAGAGATACCAAGGGAACATTTCATGCAAATATGGGCTCGATAAAGGACAGAAATGGTATGGACCTAACAGAAGCAGAAGATATTAAGAAGAGGTGGCAAGAATACACGGAAGAACTATACAAAAAGGATCTTCACGACCCGGATAATCACGATGGTGTGATCACTAATCTAGAGCCAGACATCCTGGAATGTGAAGTCAAGNAAGACTAGAGATGTCTTCAAGAAAATTAGAGATACCAAGGGAACATTTCATGCAAAGATGGGCTCCATACAGGACAGAAATGGTATGGACCTAACAGAAGCAGAAGACATTAAGAAGAGGTGGCAAGAATAAACAGAAGGACTGTACAAAAAAGATATTCATGACCCAGATACTTCACAATGGTGTGATCACTCATGTAGAGTCAGACATCCTGGAATGTGAAGTCAAAGGGGCCTTAGAAGGCATCACTAGGAACAAAGCTAAGAGAGGTGATGAAATTCCAGTTGAGCTATTTCAAATTCTGAAAGATAATGCTGTGAAAGTGCTGCACTCAATATGTCTGCAAATTTGGAAAACTCAGCAGTGGCCACAGGACTGGAAAAGTCAGTTTTCATTTTAATCTCAAAGAAAGGCAGTGCCAAGGAATGCTGAAACTACTGCACAATGGCACTCATCTCACAGGCTAGTAAAGTAATGCTCAAAATTCTCCAAGCCATGCTTCAGCAATACTTGAACAGTGAACTTCCAGATGTTCCTGTTGGTTTTAGAAAAGACAGAGGGACCTGAGATAAAATTGCCAGCATCCACTGAATCATAGGAAAAGCAAGAGTTCCAGAAAAAACATCTATTTCTGATTTACTGACTATGCCAAAGCCTTTGACTGTGTGGATCACAATAAACTTTGGAAAATCTTGAAAGAGATGGGAATACCAGACCACCTGACCTGCCTCTTGAGAAACCTATATGCAGGTCAGGAAGCAACAGAACTGGACATGGAACAACCGACTGGTTCCAAATAGGAAAAGGAGCACATCAAGGCTGTATATTGTCACCTTGCTTATTTAACTTATATGCAGAGTACATCATGAGAAACGCTGGGCTGGAAGTAAGCACAAGCTGGACTCAGGATTGCCAGGAGAAATATAAATATCCTCAGATACGCAGATGACACCACCCTTATGGCAGAAAGTGAAGAGAAATTAAAGAGCCTCTTGATGAAATGGAAAGAGGAGAGTGAAAAAGCTGGCTTAAAACTCAGCATTCCGAAAACGAAGATCATGGCTTCAGGTCTCATCACTTCATGGGAAATAGATGGGAAAACAGTGGAAACAGTGTCAGACTTTTTTCGGGCTTCCAAATCACTGGAGATGGTGATTGCAGCCATGAAATTAAATTGCTTACTCCTTCGGAGGAAACTTGTGACCAACCTGAACAGCATATTAAAAAGCAGAGACATTACTTTGTCAACAAAGGTCTCTGTAGTCAANGGAGTTGGTGATGGACAAGGAGGCCTGGCATGCTGCAATTCATGGGGTCACAAAGAGTCAGACACGACTCAGCAACTGAACTGAACTGAATACTGTATTGGTGTTTTTCTTTCTGACTTTCTTCACTCTGTATAATAGGCTCCAGTTTCTTCCAGTTCATTAGAACTAATGCAAATGCATTTTTTTTAATGACTGAGTAATATTCCATTGTGTATATGTACCACAGCTTTCTTGTCCACTCATCTGCCGATGAACATCTAGGCAACTTCCATGTCCTGATTATTATAAACCCAGGATTAGTAGAAGGAAAGAAACCATAAAAATTAGGGCAGAAATAAATGAAAAAGAAAAAAAAGGAGAACATAGCAAAAATTAACAAAGCTAAAAGCTGATTCTTTGAGAAGATAAATAAAATAGACAAATCAATTAGCCAGGCTCATCAAGAAAACAATGGAGAAGAATCAAGTCAACAAAGTTAGAAATTAAAATAGAGAGATCACAATGGACAATACAGAAATATAAAGGATTATAAGAGACTACTATCCACAACTGTATGCCAGTAAAATAGGCAACTTGGAAGAAATGGACAAATTCTTAGAGAAGTATAACTTTCCAAAACTGAACCAAGAAGAAATAGAAAATCTTTTCAGACCCATCACAAGAACGGAAATCAAAACTGTAATCAGAAATCTTACAGCAAACAAAATTCCAGGACCAGAAGGCTTCACAGCTGAATCCTACCAATAATTTATAGAAGAGATAACACCTATTCTACTCAAACTGTTCCAGAAAATTGCAGAGGAAGGTGATCTTCCAAACTCATTCTCTCAGGCCACCATCACCATAATACCAAAACCAGACAAACATGCCACCAAAAAAAGAAAAAAAAAAAAAAACAGGCCAATATCACTGATGAATATAGATGCAAAAATCCTTAACAAAATTCTAGCAAACAGAATCAAACAACATATTAAAAAGATGATACATTATGACCAAGTGGGCTTTATCCCAGGGATGCAAGGATTCTTCAATATTCAGAAATCAATCAATGTAATACACCATATTAACAAGCTGAAAGATAAAAACCATATGTTTATTTCAATAGATGGGTTATTTTTATGACAAACCTCACATCTCTTTAAAATGTTCTTTAAAGTTTTCATTACATTTTTACCTTCAATAAATGAGAAGCCATCTGGTAAGTGCTTTAAATGCCTAAATGAGAGCTCTGGTTTAAAGCCTTAAGAATTTTCCATTGAGCATTTTCAAGAATCATTAATTATCCATCCTCAGTCTGCAACCATCCTTTATCAGTAACTTTTGCTCCTCTTTTCTCATACGTTTTTAATTCTTCCCCTGTTTATTGTGGTTTCTTTTCTTTTTCTGTTCGACAGGACTTGTCCAGGTCAATGGTGTCTCTAGTGAAGGGGGGAGGTTTAAAGTGTCACTTTTCTGGCTTGGCAGTCAGCAAGCTGATTACTCTCAGCTACTTTATTCCCATTCCTGTTGTGTCCTTTATAATACATAAAAGCTACTTCTTTAGGGCAATATACTGTAGTTAAAAGTTTCCCAATCTCTTTAAAATGTTTAAGAGGTCCTCTTGTTCATATTTTAAACTTTCTTTCCATATTGCAGCATGAGCATGTAAAATCAAATATGTATATTTAGAATCAGGGTAGATATTTACCAACTGCCCTTTGCTTAACTCTAGAGTTTGGATCAGACTCACAAGCTCCACTAGCTAAACACTCACTTCCAGGGTAAGAGAGTTTGCTTCTAAAACCTGTTCAGCCATCAACATAGTGTAACCTTCTTTCTTCATAGTATCCCAAACAAAAGAAAATGCTATCTGTAAATATTTCTGTGTCAGAATTGTCTAATGGGGTATCCATCAGATCTTCCCAAGATGCATAGCTTAAAGTTAAAAATTTGCAGCAATCATGATCTGGTGTTTCATTTTCTTTCTTGGGAAGGAAAGTGGAAGGTTCTAAGCTTCCACAAACTTTAAGTTTCGTTATTGGCACTTCTAATAACAATGACTGATATTTAAGAAGCTGATTGTCTGTCATCCAAATATTAACTATAGAGTTTAAGATCCCATTCACACCATGAGACGTCAGTAAAGTAATATATTGCCCATTAGTAAACTTAAGAGCTTCAGGCACTAATAAAGCAATATCAGCAATTACTCTTAGATAATGTGGCCACCCCAGGTCACTATATTTTATTCTTTACCTTGGTAAGCTATAAGTTGGTAGTGAGGCCCTCTGAGTTGAGTCATCACTCCCAAGGCCATACTTTTTCTTTCAGTGACAGATTAGACTCTGACCCAGTTGGCAAACTCAAAGTGGGAACTTGCAGGAGAGCAGTTTGAAGAGCCTTAAAAGCCTTTTGAGAATCTGGAGACCAAACTAGCTTGTCAGTTTGGGCTTGTTGAATTTCAGTTTTAAGTTTACATAATAGCTGGGAAGTTCCCCATAACCCAGAATCCAAATGCAGCAGTAGCCTGTGATGCCTGAAAATCCTCTCAGTTGTCTTAAAGTCATACATAGATAGGGGATGATTTGATGTAGGCTTAATTCTCTTGGGGCCCATGGCCCTCATACCTTTGGATATGATTAGGCCCATGTATTTAGCAGATTGTTGACAAAGCTGAGCCTTATAACCACAGCAACCCAAAAAGTTTAGGAAGTCTTCTAAGGCATGTGAGCAAGCTTCCTCTGTCTCAGCACAGAGCAGAATATCATCTATGTATTATAATTGCCTTGGGGCTATTAAAGTTTTGTAGATCCTGTGACAAGCTCTTCCCAAATAATTGAGGGCTCTCACAAAATCCCTGAGGCAAAACTGCCCAGGTTAACTGAGAAGTTTGCTGGGTAGAATTTTCAAAGGCAAATAAAAGCTGACTTTCCTTTCCCAGTGGTATAGAAAAGAAAGCATCTTTTAAATCAATTATTGAAAAATATTTGACTAGTTCAGGAATTTCAGACAATATTGTATAAGGATTGTACATGAACGGGTAAAAAGGAACCATAGCTTCATTTATTATTTGTAAATCTTGAACTAGTCTCCACTTATCATTTGATTTTTTCATACCCAAAATAGAAGTGTTGCATGAACTGTTACAGGGAATTAATAGGCCTTCCTCTTTTAAATTCTCAATGATAGGTTTTAACCCTTCCTTAACCTCAGATTTTAGAGGATACTGCTTTTGATATGGAAATATGTGTGGGTCTTTGAGCTTGCCAACGACAGGAATAGATTTTTATGTTTGACCCACAATTTTTCCATCGGTCTACACTCTAGGATTTACATTTTATTCAATTAATGGGAGAGAAAGAGAAAGCTCCATATTCATGAAGATAAAAGTATGGAACTTGCTCAGTATATCCCTCCCCAAAAGGAGTGAGAGAGACTCTGGCACAATCAGAAACTTGTGTGCAAAGAGCACAGAGTCCCAGTTGCAGTTTAGAGGACAACTGAAACAATAACATTTGCCTCATCCAGACAGTCCCATCATGGAAGGGAACAGGGGAGAAAGTGGGCCAGAGCCTTCAGTAAACACAGAGTAAGTTGCCCTGATGTCCAAAAGGAAATTGTCTGACACCTTCCCCTCCCGGCCCCCACATACACATAGTTATTAATACCCAGGGTTCCTCAGGTGTAATTTGGATGGGAGCTGTGTGGGACCTCCAAGCACCTTCAGTCCTGATTGTCTTGAGAGTCCAATGTCTGGGGCCTACACCTCTGAAGGCAATTATTCTCCATTGTGGTCCTTTTCAGACTGGACTTGGACCCAAGGGCAGCTTAGAAACCTGAGGGTAATCCCATTTGAGCGTCCTCTCCTTTCCACAACATTAGCAAATCTGTCCCTTTCCACCTGATTCCCTCTGGGCAGTTTTCTCAGGCTGTCTCAGAACTATTCTGACCACCATTATTAGAGCTTCAGTCTGTCCCTTTTTCTCCTTCTGTCTTTCCTTCCTCTCCTCATATTCTTTGCCATAATAAACTGTCTGAGCCAGTTGCAACAAGTTATCTAAAGACTGCTTTTGTACATACACCTATTTTAGTAGCTTATGGCAGATATCTGGAGCTGACTGAGTGAGAAATCTATCCTTTAAGATGACTCTTCCCTCTTCACTTTTGGGATCAATCTCAATAAATCTGTGAAGGGCTTCTCATAGTCTATCTAGGTATTTACCAAGTGCTTCCTTCTTTTCCTGTTCTGTTTGCCAATTTGGCATAATTTAAAGTCCTAGCACGTGCTCACCTCAGTCTTTCAAGAATACATCTGACAAAATGACTCTGATCCCATCTTCCTTTAGCCATATTATAGTCCCAGTCTGGTTCTATAGATGGGCCTTCCTGATTCCCGGTTCAGTTCAGTTCAGTTCAGTTGCTCAGTCGTGTCCGACTCTTTGCGACCCCATGAATCGCAGCATGCCAGGCCTCCCTGTCCATCATCAACTCCTGGAGTTCACTCAGACTCACGTCCATCGAGTCAGTGATGCCATCCAGCCATCTTATCCTCTGTCATCCCCTTTTCCTCCAGCCCCCAAGCCCTCTCAGCATCAGAGTCTTTTCCAATGAGTCAACTCTTCCCATGAGGTGGCCAAAGTACTGGAGTTTCAACTTTAGCATCATTCCTTCCAAAGAACAGCCAGGGCTGATCTCCTTTAGAATGGACTGGTTGGATGTCCTTGCAGTCCAAGGGACTCTCAAGAGTCTTCTCCAACACCACAGTTCAAAAGCATGAATTCTTTGGCGTTCAGCTTTCTTCACAGTCCAACTCTCACATCCATACATGACCACTGGAAAAACCATAGCCGTGACTAGATGGACCAGTAAGAGGGGAGCTATCTCTTCCTCCCTCTTTCCTGTTGATTCATAACCAAGCCATTCATCTCCATAGACAATAACTTTCTCCAAAACTCAAGTTTTTGAATCAGGAGTTAGCATCTGTCCCAGGATATACATCACATTCTGCCAAGTAAAATCATAAAGCAGAGTAAAACTCTTAAAGGCTCTAATATATTTTTTCTGGGTACTCCAAATAGTCTCCCAGATCTTCTCTGGTCCTTTGAATTTCTTGATAAGAAAAGGGCTTATTAACTCTCATAGACTGATTATTTTTCCCAATGGCTGCTTCATGAAGAGGAAATAGCTTGTGTGACTATTCCTCAGAATCTCTGGCTGCCTTTTGCATATGATCCCAGGGGTAGATTGCAGAAATCTGTTCTTCCTTATCTCTTTGTTTCATGTCCTCTGTCTCATCCTGTATCTCACCTTTAGTTTTAGCTGTTTGAGCTTCTTTCTTCAATTGTCTGAGTTTCAAGTGAAAACAGAGCACTCTGAGCTTGTATTGAGACAAGAGTTTGAACCTCTACTGAGACTGGAGCAGTTTGAATTTCAGTTCGGGTTTCTACTGAGACTGAGGCAACCCTCCCTTGAGGAGTGCACTGACTTTCAGTTTGCTCAGTCAGAAGCTTCAAACATGGGGGCTAAGTAGGAGGACAGGAGGGAGTTGAAGGTTTACACCCAAATCTATACTCTTATGCCATAAGTTTGGCATGTCTTACAGAGAAAAAAGGTAAAACATATGCTACTTCTATCCATTTCCCTTGTTTTCTGCAGAACCAGTCTAATTGTAAGGCAGTATTATAATTAAGAGACCCTCCAACTGGCCACTGTTTGCCATCTCCCAATGGGTACTGTGGCCATGCAGTATTTACACAGGATGATCAGGCATGTATTCTTTAAGCTCTGGGGATTTAATCTATCCCAGTTTTTCAGGATGCAGTTCAGAGGAGTGAAGCTGGAATTGTTAGCTCCCATCTGTAAGAGAATAAAAGCAGCATACAGCACCTATTTTTCTACTGGAGGTGTTCCTCCCTGCTCTAGATGAGGGTAGAGACAGATCTTTCATTTAAGCTTCCTTCACTGGCTGGGGTTAACCTGTCCTTTATGAACGCAGGTGTCCCACCACTGTCCCTCTATGTTCTACCACTAACGCAGGCTGAAGATGCACCAGGGGTAGACCTGGTGGATCACAGGTTGATGTCCCGTCCTTCACCATTAAAACCTTTACGTGATTTTTGTTGCTGCCACCCAGGGTGCAACAGAGGAGCCTTCCAGAATGCCTCCTAAGCTAAGACCACTAGGGGAAATATCCATCTTCTGTGTGCCTATACACAACCCTGAATATATTCCTGACCACAATAGAACTGGTAAATCATAAAAGGACAAACATAAAGCCCAAGACATCCCTTCCAAGTGTTACTACTCCAGTGTATGCAATAACAAAAGAGGTGGTGAAGGGCTGAGCAGTGAGAAAGAAGTGATTTGTGTCCTTAAGCTATAAGGGTCAATTTTTTTCCAGTCCATCTCAACAGATTCCATAGAAAGAATATCTAAGGAGTGGAGTGGAGACAAAAGTCACTGGAGACCCTCCTCTGGTCCTCTAAGAGCTAGCATTACCAACGGAAGAAGATCATTGCACTTCCAATCTGACCTGATCCTGGGATTCCCAATCTGTGTCCTCAAAACCTCATGGTCAGCAATAGTGCTCCTATCCACATAGATCAGAGGCACAGCTGCGACAAAGACTCACTTTCAAGTCGCTGGCCCCTGAGGCAGGCAATCAAGAGAGCCACTTCTATCCTGAGAGATGTTCTTGGAGTTAGAGCTCCACCAAGCTCCCTAAAGTGCTCTTGTCTGAAGTGCTTGACAAAGCAACCAACAGCATAGATTGCAAATCGTTTGAAACTCTGTGATCTGATAGGTTAGGTTAGTAGTTCTAATTCCCCAGGCAGTTACAAAATGATCAAAGAGACCATGAAAAGGTGACTAAGAAAGGAAAGTTTGGGCCACACGATTCACCTACTTCTGGCCCCTCCCTTCTTAGGGATGTTGGGACCCTCTTGGCATTGGCAGGTCGGTATAAACCCCTGATAAGTCTCCTCTTTGGGGCTGCCTTCAGTCATTATGAAGCAACACGAATCCACAGAGCAGGGCTTAATACACTTTTGCGGTTAATTCCATGCCTCTTTCATGCTACTTTTACACACACAGGCACACTGTAGATTTAGTAAATTACAGCAGAAAACATGATTACTAGGAGAACAAAGAACTAGAGCTCCAATCATCCTTACCTTGTCTTGAAGATCTTGGACAAGACCCCAAGATGAAAGGTTGCTTCTGCAAACCATGTACTATACTAGGATTCATGATCTCAGGAAAGGGAGGATTTTGACCCATGGCCAGAGACCAGGCTTGACCACTGGGGCATTTTGTGTAACAGGATTTAAGAGAGACAGAGAAAGCTTCTGACATAGACATCAGGAAGGGACAGAAATAATGTTCCCTTGCTAGTTTGCACCAAGATGTTTTATGTCTTTTAGCAAGTTGCTAATCAGATAAGAGAGACACCTTAAGGCTGAGGGAATTTCACCAGGCCTTGCTGGGGTCCAGCCCCCGCAGGATCCAGGGGAACCCAAAGGAGAAATGGCATCAGTAGACGATTTAGAGAAAGATAAGAAAAGAATGTTGTAGATAAGAATATAGAGGTGAGAAAGAGGCTGACATTCTTTGGTTTACACAGAAAGCTAATAAAGTCTTAATGCAGAGAGCCTCTGTGTTTCAAGGGATCAGCCTGAAAAAGAGAGGGAAGGAGAGGAAGAGAGAAAGAAAGAAAAAAAAGAGAAAAAGAAAAACACAGGGTGACCAAGCTTCTTCAGTGAGCAAGGCCCCTTATTTTTATTTTCAAAAGGGACTTTTATACATTAACTTGTACACAGAGGGAAATGAAAGATGCAAAGTCATACAGGGTCAGCCCAAACATTACATCTGTTTTGTCTTTATCAAAACCAGGATTTTTTCTGCATACCTTTCCCATAAACAAGATTGTGTACATTATCTTCTGGCCTTGGAGGCCTGTGAATAGTTTGACCCTCTTTTGATAAAGGCTGCTCAACCATAAAACTTATTTTCCCTTGAAATGTTTATTCTTTATATTTCTTATCCATGTCAGTCTCAGAAAATGCTAAACAGAGTTACATTTCTCATGGAGCAATGGTGCAGTTAGTTACAAAGAAAGAACCAATTAGCTCAAAATTCTGATGTGGTTAATTTCAAGGCTACATTTGTTTTTCTTAAGTTCCAACTATGTTAACTAATGCACTCCCAGGTGCACAGTAGATAAAAGATATGGGAACTTAGCAACAAGCATTGGCCCAATAATGAAACCCTACACCAGCACTACTCTAATAACTTTTAACTCTTTAAAAGGTTCTATGTTTTAGGCTTCCCGTGCCTCTCACTGTTGGGAGGCTGTGAACAATCATATGCGTAGCTGCAAGAGTCTAGAAAAACCTACCAAGCAAGCTAGAATGCTGAGGAGTTTTGAATTGAAATATTTCTCTCATGTCCAGGAGACTTACGAGCTAGAGCCCTAAGTTTATTTTCCCCAGAGAAAGGTGGTCAGGGATAGCCCCCTGTATGTCAGGAGAGTTGGTGAAAGGCACAAACTAGTAAGACAGACAGATTCTGGTTTGGGGGTAGATGCTTGAGCAGGTCTAGGGAGACCGCTTGAGTCCTGAAGCCTTGCTTAACAGTTCTCTTCCACATGACCTTGTCATGGGTGGGATCTCCCATGCTGGCTCCCAGCAAGGCCCTTCTCCCACAATATACATTTTTGAGATACAAAGGTATGAGATGTGTCATCCCCACCCATAAAACAATTGACATGAATCCTGGTTTGTTGAGCCATTATTAGTCCAAGGTTTGATAAAAGAAAACAAAAAAGTTAGTCTTAGGCAGAACTGCTTTCATCAGCAGAGAATGGGGGGAAAAAAGCTGCCATCTGTACTTTATCTCCTCTTGCCAAGTGGGGACCTCTGGCCTTCCTATCTGTTACCCTCTCAATGTGTTTAGAGGTTGGGCCAGAGGGATGCTTAGGTGGTTTGCCCATCCCTCTGGTGATGCTCTTGAGCTTCCCTTGTGGTTCAGCTGGTAAAGAATCCACCTGCAATGTGAGACACTGGATTCTACCCCTGGGTTTGGAAGATTCCCCTGGGGAAGGGACAGGTTACCCACTCCAGTATTCTGGCCTAGAGAATTCCATGGACTGTACAGTCCATGGGTCGCAAAGAATCAAACACAACTGAGTGACTTTCACACTTCACTTCACTGGTGGTGTTGAGTTCAGGAGGCCTTCTCAGTAACCTGCTATTATCCTGCTTTTGCTCTGTAGGCTCTTCAAAAGTGCCAGTGGATTTTTGTTTGTCTGTTTTTGGCCTCTGTACTTCTTGTCCAGAATTTACCCCAGCTGTGCCTGCATACAGTTATTTCAGTATAGTTTCATTGTTATTTTGTTCCTAGAGGAGCAAGCGTGTCCAGGTGTAGGTGACGCAGCTCTGCAGCAAATGATTGGTCCCAACATAGCTCACTAATGCATTCCTCTCCTCATCCCTCTCCAGCCCAGGAGCAGGGACTAAGTGAGATCAGGTTTCCAAAGAATGGAGCCATTGAAAAGAGCAGGGTTGAAAATGAGATTTTGAAGAAGTTTAGATTTAGTGTTTTCAAGATTGTGTATTAGAACTATAAGACTAATTGATACCTTTAAAGTTACCAGAAAAAGTGAAATATTTTCAGGACCAGAGTTTGATGAATAAATGTGATATATTTTTTCATTCAGATTTTAAAAAGAAAGAAAGAAACTTAGCTTTCATCTTGTGACAATAGAAAACAGACACATCCATGTATAAAGATGATTTTTTGTTGAACTAAACCAAAGCACAAATTGATAATGTGTATCATTGAATGGAGAACATTGAAAGACAGAGAGAAGGCACAATATCCTTCAGCACAATTTTACAATTAGTGTGGGAAAACTGTGCAATCATTTTTTGTTCTAAACCATTCCCCTATAGATAGAGAGTTTGACACTGAATTGTAGCTAAGCAAAGTCTAAGCTTTGAGAAGTGAAGATAAAGTTGTGCAGAAAGTTTGTTGTTCTTGGTCAAGCTTGAAGCAATATCAGAACTGATGCCTCTCTATTTTGGGTAATTAACACACTTGTCATGAAACAGATATCAAATATTAAAAATGTCTTTTGTGCATGTATTAGAGCTCATTCACTTTGGGTTCATATTCTATGAGAGCTCCTAAGAGTACAAATATTTTACACTTGTGTTGTGGTCACAGTGAAGCCCAATGATCAGATGCCCAACAGGAGGGAAGATGGATGAGATAGCAGACAGAGGGAAGTGGTTTGCCATTCCCTTCTCCAGGGAAGAGAGAATGCATGGCTTCTCCATGCATTCACCTCACATGCAATCATAATAATGCTCAAAATTCTAGGAGACATGGTCTAGCATGTAACGAAAATATTGCTGCAGCTCTGTGAAGGTCTCCAGTTAGCCTTGGAAGTGGAGGACTCATCCACATTGTCACCAGTCCCTCCAGGAGAATCATAATTCTCAAGTAATTTTCTGTTTCTCTATCAATCAATGTAGTGCTTAATGATGCACTCTTCATATGGTAGAACTTGATAATAAATGTGAACTGTGTATTTTATGGCTACATAGATCAACATGAAAAAATTTATTCTGATTGTGAATTTCTCCTAAAAGGGCTTTTCTTATGAATTTTAAGTCAAAGAATAGAAATTAAATAAAAAATATTTATATTATTTTGCCTTTTTGCATACATACATATATATATATACACATATATATCTCATATGAGATTTATCCTATATAATTTGTTACAAAGAATGCCTTATTTCTATTTTGGAGTCATGGAACTCAAATCTTGCTAAGACAGCACTTTATTAAATTATATTAGCTCCTCATTTTTTTCCCCAACATGGTTTTATGGCAGTTGAATAATGACTACTTTCCAAAAACAATGAGAAAAACATTACTTTGTTTACGAAAACCACTTATTAAGTAAGAGGCAATTTAAAAAGAACCAAAGAATTGGCTATAAAAAATGGTCACATTTTAAATACTAAAGCATCATCTTTATAGTTTGATATTTTTGTGTAGTTCTCTTCTAAAAGAAACCTTAGACATAAGATGACTCAGATATTTCATGGTGTCTGTGTGTGTATGTGCACACTTCTTTGTGTCCACACAATTTTTTATATAATTGATATGTTTTAGAGACATAGAAACCTGCTAGTGGCCAATTTTCATTAATTTCCTTTTAAACTGAATATTTGATTTAGAATATAAACATTTTATATAGTACATTCAGTAATTTTAGGTATTATTTGATACACTGCATGCTCTTAATGATTTATTTTTTAGTAGTGTGTTTTTTAATATATATCATAGAATTAATTGAATATTTAAAGCTCAATGCAACACCACTTGATTGACTATGAGTATAACTGCTTCAATATAATGTATTATTTAGTTTTGAAGTAAAATACATTCCTTCTATCCACACATCACCATAGTATATTTTCTCTCTGCTAAGTAAAATTGAGAACACTTCTTTATAAAATTTTTATTTTTTAAAATCTACTATTTAGTAAAGTGATCTCAGTCAAAACTGTAATATTGCTGGCAGAAACCACATAATCTATTAAAAGCCATTAATCTTTTTCGGCATTATTTACATGGTCTAGATAATTTCTGAGATTCTTTTGAGAATATTATAAACTTTTACGAAATTGTTAAGCTGTATTAAGATGTTTATGAAAATAAATAACAATTTAATTACAGTGCTATGTTGGTATGTTAGGAATAGCTATCAGAGTAAAACATAGACATTTATCAGCAGAAATTTGCTTAATGATTGGGGCACTGACCACCAAAAACTTAGTGCTCTATTTTCCTATTCAGAGGATTTAAGTTTAAAAATAAAACCTCTCATTCTGAAACTCACAGGTGGCATAGCTTGCTACAAAAAGAAATCTGAAAGAAGTATGTTTATACTAGATAGGATTACTTTAACAGTTGACATATCAGATTGTTGACATATCAGTCTGCCAGGCAATGACTTTGAAAATCATGTAAAACTAAATTAAGATTACTTGATTTCATATTCAAAAGAACGTATTTTTCTTATATATAGTTGGTTTCTCCACAGTTTGTTGTGATCCACACAGTCAAAAACTTTGGCATAGTTAATAAAGCAGATGTAGATTAATTTCTGAAACTCTTGGTTTATAATAATCCAATTGATATTGGCAATTTGACCACTGGTTCCTCTGCCTTATCTAAATCCAGCTTGAATCTGGAAGTTCATGGCTCACATATTGATGAAGCCTGGCTTGGAGAATTTTGAACATTATTATGATACCATGTGAGGTGAATGCATGGAGAAGCCATGCATTCTCTCTTCCCTGGAGAAGGGAATGACAAACCACTTCAGTATTCTTATCCTGAGACCCCCATGAACAGTAAGAAAGGCAAAAAGATAGGACACTGAAAGATGAACTCCCGAGGTAGGTAGGTGCCCAAAATGCTACTGGAGATCAGTAGAGAAATAACTCCAGAAAGAATGAAGAGATGGAGCCAAAGCAAAAACAACACCCAGTTGTGGATATGACTGGTTATGGAAGCAAGGACCAATGCTGTAAAGAGCAATATTGCATAGGAACCTGGAATGGTAGGTCCATGAATCAAGGCAAATTGGACATGGTCAAAAAGGAGATGGCAAGAGTGAACGCTAATATTTTAGGAATCAGCGAACTAAAATGGACTGGAATGAGTGAATTTAACTCATATGACTANTGGTTATGGAAGCAAGGACCAATGCTGTAAAGAGCAATATTGCATAGGAACCTGGAATGGTAGGTCCATGAATCAAGGCAAATTGGACATGGTCAAAAAGGAGATGGCAAGAGTGAACGCTAATATTTTAGGAATCAGCGAACTAAAATGGACTGGAATGAGTGAATTTAACTCATATGACTATTATATCTACTACTGTGGGAACGAATCCCTTAGAAGAAATGGAGTAGCCATCATAGTCAACAAAAGAGTCCCAAATGCAGTACATAGTTGCGATCTCAAAAATGACAGAGAGTGATCTCTATTCATTTCCAAGGCAAACCATTCAATATCACAGTAATCTAAGTCTATGCCCCAAACAGTAATGGTGAAAAATCTGAAGCTGAATGGTCCTATGAAGACCTACAAGACCTTTCAGAACTAACACCCCCCAAAAGATGTCCTTTTCATTCTAGGGGACTGGAATGCAAAAGTCGGAATCAAGAAACATCTGAAGTAACAGGCAAATTTGGTCTTGGAGTACAGAATGAGGCAGCGAAAAGGGCAGAGTTTTGTCAAGAAAACGCACTGGTCATAGCAAAAGCCATCTTCCAATAACACAAGAGAAAACTCTACACATAGACATCACGACATGGTCAACACAGAAAACAGGTTGATTATATTATTTTGCAGCCAAAGATGGAGAAACTATACAGTCGGTAAAACCAAGATTGGGAGCTTACTGTGGCTCAGATCATGAATTCCTTATGCCAAAGGCAGACTTGAAGAAAGTAGGGAAAAAACACTAGACCATTCAGGTATGACCTAAATCAAATCCCTTATAATTATACAGTGGAAGTGAGAAATGAGTTTGAGGGACTAGATCTGACAGACAGAGTGCCTAATGAACTATGGACAGAGGTTCATGACATTGTACAGGAGACAGGGAACAGGACCATCCCCAAGAAAAGGAAATGCAAAAAAGCAAAATGGCTGTCTGAGGAGGCCTTACAAATAGCTGTGTAAAAAAGAGAAGTGAAAAGCAAATGGGAAAAGAGGAAATATACCCATTTGAATGCAAAGTTCCAAAGAATAGCAAGGAGAGATAAGAAATCCTTCCTCNATCATGAGAAACACTGGACTGGATGAAGCACAAGCTGGAATCAAGATTGCTGGGAGAAATATCAATAATTTCAGATATGCAGGTGACACCACTCTTATGGTAGAAACTGAAGAACTAAAGAGCCTCCTGATGAACGTGAAAGAGGAGAGGGGAAAAGTTGGCCTAAAGCTCAACAAAATTCAGAAAATGAAGATCATGGCATCCGGTCCCATCACTTCATGGCAAATAGATGGGGTAACAGTGACAGACTTTATTTTCTGGGGACTCAAAAAGATCACTACATATGGTGACTACAGTCATGAAATTAAAAGACTCTTATGCCAAAGGAAACTTATGACCAAACTAGATAGCATATTAAAAAGCAAAAACATTGTTTTGCCAAGAAAGGTCTATCTAGTCAAGGCTATGGTTTTTCCAGTAGTCATGTATGGATGTTAGAGTTGGACTATAAAAAAGTCTGAGCATGAAGAATTGATGCTTTAGAACTGTGTTGTTGGAGAAGACTCTTGTGAGGCCCTTGGACTCTAAGCAGGTCAAACTAGTAATCCTAAAGGAGATTAATTCTCAATATTCATTGGAAGGACTGATGCTGAATTTGAAGCCCTTANAAAAAGTCTGAGCATGAAGAATTGATGCTTTAGAACTGTGTTGTTGGAGAAGACTCTTGTGAGGCCCTTGGACTCTAAGCAGGTCAAACTAGTAATCCTAAAGGAGATTAATTCTCAATATTCATTGGAAGGACTGATGCTGAATTTGAAGCCCTTATACTTTGGCCACCTGATGCGAAGAACTGACTCATTGGAAAAGACCCTGATGCTGGGAAAGATAGAAGGCAGGAGGAGAAGGGGACAGCAGAGGATGAGATGGCTGGATGGCATCACTGACTCTGTGGACATGAGTTTGAACAAGCTCTGGGAGTTGATGAAGGACAGGGAAGCCTGGCATGCTGCAATCCATGGAGTCGCAAAGAGTCAGGCACTATTGAGTGACTGAACAGAACTTATAGTGGTTTTTGGGCCTTGTGATAACTCAAATGGTAAAGAATCTGCCTGCAGTGAAGGAGACCTGGGTTCAATCCCTGGCTAGAAATATCCCCTGGAGTAGGGCATGGCAATCCACTCTAGTCCTCTTTCATACAGAATCCCCAAAGACAGAGAAGCCTGAAGTTTACAGTCGATGGTGTCACGAAGAATCAGACACGACTGAGTGACTAAGCACAACATAGTTGGTTTACAATGCTTCAGGTGCATAGCAAAGTGATTCAGTTATATATATGTATGCCTTTCTAGGGTCTTTTTTTTTTAATAGGGTATTACAAGATATTGAATATAAATCCCTATATTTTTTAATATACAGTTATTGTTATTGAGTCCCTCATTTGTCTCTGACCACATGGATGGCAGCATGCCAGGCTTCCCTGGCCTTCAGCATCTCATGAAGTTTGTTCAACTCATGTCCATGGAGCCAGTGATTCCATCCAACCATCTCAGCATCTGTCTTCCCCTTCTCCTCCAGCCTTCAATATTTGCCAGCAACAGGGGCTTTTCCAACGAGCTGGGTCCTGCATTAGGGGACCAAAAATTTGGAGCTTCAACTTCAGCCTCAATCCTTCCAGTGAACATTCATGATAGATTTGCTTTAGTATTGACTGGCTTGATCTCCTTGCAGTTCAAGGGACTGTAAGTGTCTTCTCAAACACCACAATTCAAAAAAATCAATTCTTTGGCACTCATCTTTCTTTATGGTCCCACTCTCACATCCATACATGACTACTGGAAAAACCAGTTTCAACTATATGGATCTTTGTCAGTAATGTCTCCTTTTTAATCTGCTCTCAAGGTTTGATGTAGCTTTCTTCAAAGGAGTAAATGTCTTTTGATTCCATGGCTATAGTCACCATCTGCAGTGATTTTGGTGCCCAAGAAAATAAAATCTGTCACTATTTCACTGTTTCCTCATCTATTTGCCATGACGCGATGGGACCAGATGCCATGATATACGTTTTTTCAATGTTGAATTTTAAGCCAGCTTTTTCACTCTCCTCTTTCACCTTCATCAAGATGATCTTTAGTACCTCTTCATTTTCTGTCTTTAGGATGGTGTCATCTGCATATCTGAAATTGTTGATATTTCTCCCAGAAATCTTGACCCCAGCTTATATTTCTTCCAGTCCAGTATTTCATATGATGTAATTTGCATATAAATTAAACTATCAGGGAGGCTGGTGTGCTGCAATTCATGGGGTCTCAAAGAGTCGGACATGACTGAGCAACTGAACTGAATCAGGGTGACAATACACAGACTTGATGTACTCCTTTCCATTTTGAACCAGTCTGTTTTTTCATGTATGGTTCTGTAGCTTCTTGACCTGCATACAGGTTTGTCAGGAGGTAAGTAAGATGGACTGGTATTCCCATCCCTTTAAGAATTTTCCACAATTTGTTGTGGTCCACAGAATCAAACGTTTTAGCATAGTCACTGAAACAAAAGTATATGTTTATCTGGAATTCTCTTGGTTTTTCTTTGATTCGATGTATTTTGGCACTTTGATCTCTGGTTCCTCTGCCTTTTCTAAAACCAGTTTGTACATCTGGGAGTTCTCAGTTCATGTACTACTGAAGCCTAGCTTGAAGGATCTTCAGTATTACCTTGCTACCATGTGAATTGAGCTCAATTATGTGGTAATTTGAACATTCTTTGGCACTGACCCTCTTTGAGACTGGAATGAAAACTAACCTTTTCCTGTCTTATGGCCACTGCTGAATTTCCCAAATTTGCTGAACTCTTGAATGCAGCACTTTACAAGCATCATTTTATGATTTGAAATAACTCAGCTGGAATTCTGCCACCTCCACTAACTTTGTTCGTAGTAATACTTCCTAAGGGCCACTTGACTTCACACTCTAGTATATCTGGCTCTAGGTGATTAATCACACCATCCTGGTTATCCAGGTTATTAAGACCTTTTTTGTACAGTTCTTCTGTGTATCCTTGCCACCTTTTCTTTATATCTTCTTTTTTTGGTAGTTCCATACATTTTCTGTCCTTTATTTTGCCCACCTTTGCATGAAATATTCCCTATGTATCTCCAATTTTCTTGAGTTTTCTAGTCTTTCCCATTCTGTTTTCTTCTATTTCTTTGCATCATTCACTTAGGAAGGCTTTCTTATCTCTCCTTGCTGTTCTTTGGAAGTCTGCATTTAAATGGATATATATATATTTCCTTTTCCCCTTTGCCTTTCACTTCTCTTCTTTCCTCGTGTAATTGTAAGACCTCCTCAGACACCCATTTTGCTTTTTTTGACTTCTTTTTTTAGGAGGATAGCTTTGATCATCACCTCCTGTACTATATGAACCTCCATCCATAGATCTACATGCATTCTGTTGATTGTATCTAATCCCTTGAATCTATTTGTCACTTATACTGCATAATCACAAGGAATTTGATTTAGATCATACATGAAAGGACTAATGGTTTCCCTACTTTCTTCAATTTAAGTCCAAATTATACAATAAGGAGTTCATGATCTGACCCACAGTCAATTTCTGGTCTTGTTTTTGCTGACTGTGTGGAGCTTCTCCATCTTTGGCTGCAAAGAAAATAATCAATCTGATTTTGGTATCGACCACCTAGTGATGTCCATGTGTAGAGTCATCTCTAATGTTGGAAGAGGGTGTTTGCTATGATCGGTATTTTCTCTTGGTGAAATTCTGTTAACCTTTGCTCTGCTTCATTTTGTACTCCAAAGCCAAACGTCCTGTTACTCCAGGTATCTCTTGACTTCCTACTTTTGCATTCCAGTTCCCTAGGTTGAAAAAGATGTTATATCTTCACTCTTCTCCAGTAGCATGTGAGGTACCTAAAGAGTTGGGGATTTCATCTTTCAGTCCTTGTTGTTTATCTATTATATAGATATAGATATATTAGTGTGTATCTGTTAATATCAAATTCACAGTTTTTCCTTTCCCCCTTTCTCCTTGGTAACTGTAAATTTTCTATGTTTAAAATAAGCAGATTATTAAGGACAAACCAGCTCTTTACAGTTTCAGCTATCTTTCAAATGATGTGCTCATTTGATCCTCACAAAGCGTTAATGATTCAGTGCCCTATTGCCATTTCTAATGTACAGAGGAAGAGGGAAATGAGAAATAGAGGGATAGTGTATTTCCTAAGGACTTATTGGAAGTCTCCCAACCCTTCTTCTGCTCTCCAGTGTGTGCACATAGGGGTGTCCATATGCAAGGGGGAAAAGTGAGACAGAAAATCCAGTCCCAGGCTCTCTCAAGCTGTGTCATATCTAATGTCAGCAGCTTCATCGTCAGAGATGGTAGTTGCTCTTGCTTGCAAACCTGAAAGAGGGTCAGAAATCAGACACCAGCTTCTCTGAGGACTGCTTGCCTCAGAATAAAAATGTACAGTTCTTTTCTTAAAGGATTGGATTCATATTATACAAAACTATAAAGTAAAACATATATACAAGTTAAATCCAAGACACCACTTATATTATTTTCCCTGTTATGACCAACCTAGATAGCTTATGCAAAAACAAAGACATTACATTGCCAACAAGAGCTACAAGGATTACCTCATTTACCAGGAAGGACTTTGAACCTGCTGGCATGGGAGGAGTCACCCCAATGTAGAGTATTTTGATACCAAGCATTCTGCTGACTGAGAATCAGGTTGACTTCAGCAACACTGATGATGTAACATATATACAAATATATGCATGTTGTTGTATAGTTGATCAGCAGTGTCTGATACTGTGACTCCATGGACTTTTCCTGGCAAGAATACTGGAATGGGTCATCATTTCTTACTTCAGATATAAATGTATGTGTACAAACATATATATGTATATTCATAAGTCTGTACATGTATGTATAGACATGTATATATAGGTGTGAAGATGTAGTTACATTTTTCACTATTCAATTTTCACTATTTTAGGTTGCCATTCAATTTGGTAAATCTCAGATTGCTACTTTAAATCAGATTTCAAATCTCTGATGGTTGCTTTCAATCTGATTGTTGCTTTCAATCTTTTTACCAAGAAAGAGTTTGCCAGTGTTTTCCAAGACTTTCATAAACAGTGAAAAATAAATCTTTGAAATTTTAAGGCTGAGATTCTGGGGTGTTTTGTCCAGCTTATACAGACCATCACAGTAACTCTACCAATATAACTTGTTGATTCCTTAAAATTGCCTTCTACCTGACCCTTCTAATACTATTCATTCTATCAAAATATTGGGTTGACCAAAACGTTCTTTTACTTTTTAAGTAAAAATGAAAGGCATATTTTTCATTTTCACCCAAAACCTTGTTGAACAATGTTCTTTGTTCCACTACTTTATTCCACTTTCCAAGCAACTTCATAATTGTTTCTTCCCCAAAACTATTTATTTTTTTGAGGAAATACCTGTTCCAGGTGCATTTTAGAGACTTCCATGGGATGGGAACTTTTTCCATTAAGAAACTTTTGTAAATTGTGAAATAAAAGAACACCCTAAGGTGCATTGTTAGATGAATATGATGGATAAATAAGAACTTTGCAGCCAAGCTGTAACAATTTTTGCCTGGACATCAAAAAAAAGATGTCATTTCAGCCACTCAGTCATCTTTGACTCTTTGAGATCCCATGGACTGCAGCACACCAGGCTTCCCTGTCCTTCGCCAACTCCCCGAGCTTGCTCAGACTCATGTCCATCGAATCAGTGATGCTATACAACCATCTCAACCTCTGTTGTCTATTTCTCCTCCTGCCTTCAGTTTTTCCCAGCATCAGGGTGTTTTCCAATGACTCAGTTCTTGGCACCAGGTGGTCAAATTATAGGAGCTTCAGATTTAGCATCATTTCCTTCCAATGAATATTCAGGTTTAATTTCCTTTGGGATTAACTGATTTGATCTTGCAGTCCAAAGGACTCTCAAGGGTCTCCTCCAACACTACAGTTCAAAATATCAATTCTTCAGGGCTCAGCTTTCTTTATGGTCCAACTCTTATATCCATACATGACTATTGTAAAAACAATAGCTTTGACTAGACAGACATTTGTCAGCAAATTAATGTTTCTACTTTTTAATATTCTGTCTAGGTTGGTCATAGCTTTTCTTCCAAGGAGTGTCTTTTAATTTCATGGCTGCAGTCACCATGTGCAGTGATTTTGGAGCCCAAGAAAATAAATTCTGTTACAGTTTCCATTGTTTCCCCATCTTTTTGCCATGAAGTGATGGGACCAGATGCCAAGATCTTAGTTTTTAAATGTTGATTTTTAAGCCACATTTTTCACTCTCTTTTTTCACTTTAATCAAGAGGCTTTTTCGTTCTTCTTTGCTTTCTGCCATAAGGATGGTGTCATCTGCATACTTGAGGTTATTGATATTTCTTCTGGCAATCTTGATTCTAGCCTGTGCTTCACTCATGATGTACTCTGCATATAAGTTAAATAAGCAGGGTGACAATGTACAGACTTGAGATACTCCTTTCCCAATTTGGAACCAGTCTGTTGCATGTCCAGCTCTAACTATTGCTTTTTGATCTGCATACAGATTTCTAAGCAGGCAGGAAAGGTGGTCTGATATTCCCATCTCTTGAAGAATTCTCCACAGTTTGTTATGATCCACATAGTCAAAGGCTTTGGTGTGGTCAATAAAAGAGAAATACATATTTTTCTGGAACTCTCTTGCTTTTTTGATGATCCAGCAGATGTTGTCAATTTGATCTCTGGTTCCTCTGCTTTTTCTAAATCCAGACTGAACTGAGGAAGTTCATGGTTCACGTACTGTTGAAGTCTGGCTTGGAGAATTTTGAGCATTACCTTACAAGCTTGTAGGATGAGTGCAATTGTGTGGTAGTTTGAACATTTTTGGCATTCACATGTAGTCTTGAGTTACCCTGATGGAAGTTTGTATGTTTACCATTAAGTTATTTTGGATGCTTTTCATCAAGTGCCACTTTCAGTTTGTCTAATTGTGAGCAGTACTTGTTGGAATTAATCACTTTGTTTTCCAGAAGGATGTTGCCCTTCCAATTCCACCTTCTTTGTATGAAGATGCATTTAGTGGTGGTTCATCTCACTTGCCCCATGATCTCTTCATTTTATTGTGCAGTATCCACTTTTCATTGCCTCTCACAATTTACTTTAAAAGAAGAACATTTTCCATGTATCCTGAAATACAGTCAAGATATTTTTCTTCCCTTAGATTATGTGGAACTCAAACATCAAAGCAATTAATATAACCAAGCTGGTAGAAATGATTTTCTCTGCTTTGTTTGAATTTTTTGAGTGTGTAGATTGTCATCTACATAGTAAACTGTTGATTGTTTTCGATGAATATCTTGATTTTATCTCTGTCAACTTCACTTGTCTTCCTGACTATGGAGCATTGTCCAATAAGAAATCTTCAGCACAGAACTTTGAAAAACACATTTGATCTGTCACAGCACTTTTTGCATATCCTGCACAAGTGATTTTTTCTGTGTGGTTCAGTTGCATTTTCGTCTTTCTTGCATCAGTAAACTATAATATGCTGAAATGTTGCTTTTTTGTCTTCCATCTTGAGTATTAAAATGACTACACAAAAATTGAAAATTTTGATAGTTTTTTTAAATGCATATGATATGACAGCTGTCACAATACAATCTAACATAATTGTTTTGAATGAAGTCAAAGACAACTAACTGCTACTAGAGACATAATACAGGAAAAAAAATATATTTTTCAACAATCCAATATCTTTTTTACTATATGGCTTTGTGGAATGTTTCTGTTTGTTTTTATACATACAAATTATGCTGCAAACTTCATGCTAAACTAGTTGTCTATTTAATTTCTTCTGAATATGTTAAATATATTAATACTATACATTTTGAGCCCAATGGCACAGTTTATAATATTGCTGCAAAGGCTTTTTTATGAATTATTTTAAAATATTTGAGAATATTATCGAAGAGGAATATGAGGAAGAATACACAGGCAAAACTCAAGATGTGTTAGGTGTGGATAACATGTAAGCATGTTAATAAGCAGCTTGTGAGATATAGTGATAAGGGGGATAGTAAGCTGAGCTGAAGATAGATATAAAAAATAGAAAGATCAAAAACTACTTCACATTTATGGTAAACTAAATATCATCAGGATTTTCCTGGTGGCCCAGACGGTAAAGAATTCACCTACAGTGCGGGAAACCTGGGTTCAATTCCCGAGTGTATCAGATCCCCTGGAGGAGGGCATGGCAACCTACTCCAGTATTCTTGCTTGGAGAATCCTACTGACAGAGGAGCCTAGCAGGCTGCAATCCATGAGGTCTCAAAGAGTCAGACATGACTGATCGTCTAAGCACAACACACAAATATCACATGCTGTTCATGAGATATTAAATATATATGTTAGCCATTGAGTGCTCATAAGATTTTAATTTGGCCTGTCCGTACTAATGGTCACTCATTCTGGCCTCATATGTTCTCTACTCAAGAAACACAGATAAATCCATAGTTCTCCATAGGCTGAGTCCAGTGATTAGTTGGGCACATTTGCCCTGCATGTCTCTGGTAGACCATATATGTGTGCTGGGCCCAGGCCTTTTGTATCCATTGAGTCTATTTACTGAATCCTCAACTCTCTGCTTGTAATTATACCCCTTAATAATTAAGGGGCTAGAGCAGCTCTGAAGAGAGAGAATAGAAGATTGAATAGAATTATAAGATAATACAGGGTTTCCCTAGTAGCTCAGTTGGTAAAGAATCCGCCTGCAATGAAAGAGACTCTGGTTCAGCTCCTGGGTTGGGAATATCCCCTGGAGAAGGGATAGGCTACTCACTCCATTATTCATGGGCTTACCTGGTGGCTCAGATAGTAAAGAAGCTGCCTGCAATGCAGGAGACCTGGGTTTGATTCCTGCGTTGGGAAGATCCCCTGCAGGAGGGCATGGCAACTCACTCCAGTATTCTTGCTTGGAGAATCCCCATGGACAGAGGAACCTGGACATGATTGAGTGACTAAGCTCAGCATATAAGATAATATAATACATATATCTGTATATATCCCTTATATACTGGAGTGGGTTGAAATGACAACCCACTCCAGTACTCTTGCCTGGAGAATCCCCAGGATGGGGAGCCTGGTTGGCTTCCATTTATCCGATCGCACAGAGTTCGACACGACTGAAGTGACTTAGCAGCAGCAGCAGCAGGAGCATAGTATAGCTGTTTGCCTGTCTATGAATCTATCTGTCTCATCTTTCTATCCGTCTATATGGAAAACATCACATTACCTGGAAGTTCAGTGATTTTCCACAGTATCTCAAATGTATTAACGTAGGTCATCTTTTTCTGTTCACTTCTCCTTATGCGTTTTAATTGACTAAATATATCATGTTATTTGAGCATTTAATTTTTTCTGTTAGCCTTTCTCTTCCAAGGCCTTTGATATCTTGCTGTGAGCAGATTTGAAGGACATTATAGCACCACGATAATTTACTGCATGACAGCAGTTTTCATAACAGGAAGTATTCTAAAGATGGACTGATAGATACTTTATCAGTACTAGTTTGACTGCTATATTTGATGATCATTAATTCTGCTGCACAGACTGTGAAATTTACTTGTAGAAAAACGTATTTACTTTATTTTTCTGAAAAGTTACCAAAAGTAAAATGCTCTGAATACTACAAAGCATCCTTCAATCCATAATCCTTTAAAAGAGCTGATATTCCAAACATTTTATGTCTCTTTCATAAACTTTGTTTAAGGGACTTCTATGTGAAGTATCATTATGTTGGATCACATGGAAATTATAGACGTGAAGATGCAATCTTTGTCTGCAAGAAATTGATGTTAAACAGGGCAGTTCAGTTTAGTTCAGTTACTCAGTTGTATCCGACTCTTTGTGACCCCATGAATCGCAGCACCCCAGGCCTCCTTGTCCATCACCAACTCCCAGAGTTCACTCAGACTCATGTCCATCAAGTCAGTGATGCCATCCAGCCATCTCATCTTCGGTCATCCCCTTCTTCTCCTGCCCCCAATCCCTCCCAGCATCAGAGTCTTTTCCAATCAGTCAACTCTTTGCATGAGGTGGCCAAAGTACTGGACTTTCAGCTTTAGCATCATTCCTTCCAAAGAAATCCAGGGTTGATCTCCTTCAGAATGGACTGGTTGGATCTCCTTGCAGTCCAAGGGACTCTCAAGAGTCTTCTCCAACACCACAGTTCAAAAACAGGGCAAGGAGTGTTCATATGCAGTGAAATAGTACAAAAAGTAAAATGTAAAAATATGCAGAGTTGAGTACTATAGGAATCTAGAGGAAGGATCCAGAAGAGAGAAAGATGCCATTTATAAAAAGGGAGTGTGAGGACTTTCCTGGTGGTCCAGTGGATAAGACTCCATGTTCCCAATGGAGAGGTCCCAGGTTCAATCATTTTTCAGGGAACTATATCCCTCATGCTGCAACTAAGACCTGGCACAGTCAAATAAATTTTAAAAAGCGTTAAAAAATGTAAAATTTAAAGAAAAGGAATATGGAAAGTCCTTGTGATTTGGGAATATAAGGCACATATAAAGATAAAAATTTGCCAAGAAAAGTCAACTCCCTGCTAAGGGGACTTATGTTTAGTTATTCAGTCATGTCCAACTCTTTGCAATCCCATGGTCTGTAGACTGCAAATTTCCTTTGTCCATGGAATTTTCCAGGCAAGATTACTGGAGTGGATTGCTATTTTCTCCTGCAGGGGATCTTTCTCTCTGTCTCCCTCCCCCACACGCTCCTCCACTCTCTTCTCTTCATGTCTTTGGGTTGGCATGCCCTCACGCTTCGAGGATGGATTCTCCTGCTATCTTCTAAATAAAATAGAGCTGTAACACTGATTTGCCTAAGAGCTATAACACAGTTTGTGCAAGATCCGAGAGCTGTGATGTGCCGAGGGCTTTAATGTCTGTCGCCCCAAATCTTTGTTGTGACGAGACAAAGAACCAAGGAACATACTCTCGCATGACATCTATGGTGCCATGACTCAGATTTAATCTGGCTGAAACAACCTCCTCACGGAAGAGGCCAAGCACATCAGAAGCCCAACTCAGCAAATCTCCTGTGGTAGAGACGGAATGTGAAGAATGCAGGGGAAGGCCCATCATGCTGGAAACCAGGACAGAGAAAAACAAACTCAGCAGAAAGCTTGCACAGCCCAGTCTCAGATTCCAGAAGACCTCCGGTTAAGGTAAGAGGTCCTCACTCCTATGGCTGGAGGGACATGCCTAATGAAATTTTAATTCCTTTAAAATCTCTTGTTTCTTGTTCCCTCGAACCTCCCGCAAAGAGGCGGGCGGCAGGGGGCACAACTGAGGGACTCTGGAGAGGCTACTCCTCAGCATGTCCCTAAGGTGCTATCTGTTGAGCCCCAGTAGCTGTTACACAAGCCAGTGGGGTTTCTTCTGTCCTTTCCCTTCTCTGTGCCAAGGGTCAGACCAAAGAAACTGTGAACACTGCTCAGATATTTAGCAAATTTTCTGCCAGGCTATGAAGGGGATTCCTTGGCACGTTTTTCCTACTGCTTTTTCCTCTTGTCCTTCAGCTCTCTCCCAGAACTCAAGCTCAGCCAAAACTAATGAAACTCAGGCCCTGATGTCTCATTGCAAAAATTCATTGAGAGACAAAGTGATAAGAGGTGAATTTGTTAGAATCCAGAGAGAAGCCACTCTTTAGGGTGTTAACCATTGCCAAAGGCAAGGGCTGGGGCCATGGAATTAGGCCTGGCTAGGTTCACTTTTCACTTTCACTCATTGGAGAAGGAAATGGCAACCCACTCCAGTGTTCTTGCCTGAAGGATCTCAGAATAGTGGAGCCTGGTACGCTGCCATCTGTGGGGTCGCACAGAGTTGGACATGACTGAAACGACTTAGCAGCAGCATTGTAAATAATGCTGTAATGAACATGGGGATGCATGTATCTTTTTGAATTAGTGTTTCTGTTTTCTTCAGATAAATGCCCAGAAATGGAATTGCTAGATAATTTAATAATTCTACTTTTTATTTTTTGAGAAAATTTCATAGTGTTTTCCACAGAGATTATATCAATTTATATTTTTATTAATAGTGTATGAGACTTCCCTTTTCTGAACATCCTCTGTAACACTTGTTATTTTTTGTCTTTTTGATAATAAATATTCTAATAGTCTGAGGTGATATCTCATTGTGGTTTTGACTTGTAGTTCTTTGATGATTAATGATGGTGAGCACTTTTTACATGTCTTTTGGCCATCTGTATATCTTCTTTGGAAAATATCTATTCAGATCATCTGTGCTGTGCTGTACTTGGTTCCTCAGTCATGTCCGACTGTAGCCCATCAAGCTCCTCTGCCCGTGGGGATTCTCCAGGCAAGAATACTGTAGTGGGTTGCCCTACTTTCCTCCAGGGCATCTTCCTGACCCAGGAATCGAAATGGGGTCTCCTGCACTGTGGAAAATTCTTTGCCAGCTGAGCTATAGAGAAGCCTATGTTTTAATCAAATAGTTTTTCCTTGTTGCTGTTGTTACTAAATTTTATGAGTTATTTGTAAATTTTAGTTATTAACCCCTTATCAGATACATGGATTGCAAATAATTTTTCTCACTCAGTAGGCTATCTTATGATTTTATTGATGGTTTCCTTTGCTGTGTAGAAGGTTTTGAGTTTAATGTGATATTATTTATTTATTTTCTTTTGCTGGCTTTGATTTTGGAATCAGATCTAAAAATTCTTTGCTAAGACCAACATAAAGGAGCCTACCATCTATGCTTCCCAC
>SJYA01000851.1:206692-249562 GCA_006410615.1 Neotragus moschatus
CATATTAAAACAATTGATTTACAATGCTGTGTATGTGTCTTTTTTTTATGGTAATGCCTTATTGTTTTGATTACTGTAGCTCTGCAACAGAGTTTGAAATCAGAAAGCCTGATGCCTTCAGATTTGTTTTTCCTTCTCTACATTGCCTTGACTAGTTATGGGTCTTTTGTGGTTCCATACTAATTTTGGGATTGTTTTGCTCTATTTCTGTGAAATGTGAAATTGCAATTTTTATAAAGATTGCATTAATTCTATATATTGCTTTGAATACATAACACATTTTAACATTTAAAAATATTAATCCTTTCAATTTATGAATGGGAAATAGCTTCTCATTTTTTTCTGACTTCTTCAATTTTTTTCATCAGTGACTCACAGTTTTCAGCATAGAGGTAGTTCATCATTTACGTTAAATTCACCTCCATGTGTTTTATTCCTTATGATCCAATTTTAAATGGACTTGTTTTTCTCAATTTGTTTTTCCAGTAGTTTGTGTCTAATATATGTTAGTTTTTTGTGTATTGATTTTGTACCCTGCCACTTTACTGAATTCATTTATTAATTCTAACAGATTTTCCTTCTTTCTTTCTTTCTTTCTTTTTTTTTTTTTTTTTTTTGGTAGTATCTTTAGGGTTTTCTATGTATAAAAGTATGCCATCTGAAAATAATTACAGTTTTACTTCTTCCTTTCCAATTTGGATACCTTTTTCTTTCTTGCTTAAATGCTCTGGAAAGCACTTCCAATACTCTGCTGAAGAGGAGATATTGGGAATCCTTGTCTTTTCCTGATCTTAGGGGAAAACTTTCAGTTTTCACCATAAAATATGATGTTAGTTAGTGTTAGTTGCTCAGTCATGTCAGACTCTTTGTGATCCCTGGATTCTAGCTTTCCAGGTTCTTCTAACCATGGAATTCTCCAAGCAAGAATACTGGTACGGGTATATCATTCCTTTATCTTCCAAACCAGGAATTGAATCTGGATAAATTCAAGGCAGATTCTTTACCATCTGAGCCACCAGGGAAGCCCAAATACGATGTCAATTTCTCATATATGGACTTCTGATATATGGCCTTTATTATATTGAGATAATGAAAGTTGAACTTTGTCAAATATTTTTTTACATCTATTCAGATAATCATATAATTTTTATCCTTCATTTTGTTAATGTGGTATGTCACACTGATTGATTTGCAGATGTTTAACCATCCTTGAATCCCTGGAATAAATCCTACTTGATCATGATGTATGATCCTTTTAACATATTATTGAATCTGGTTTATCAATATGTTGTTTTTCATTTGTGTTCATCAAGTATATTGGCCTATAATTACCTTTTTCTTTCTTTCTTTTTTTGATATCATTATCCGGCTTTGATATGTGGGTAATTTTGGCCTTGTAAAATGAGTTTGGAAGTATTCTCTCCTCTTGAAGAGTTTGAGAAAGATGGGTATTAAACCTTTAGGTGTTTGGTAAAACTCACGAGTGAAGCCATTTTTTGAACATTTATTTATTGTGTAAATTCGACTACTGACATAATCTCCTTACTAGTAACTTTCTATTTAAATTTTCTGTTTCTTCTTTGGTTCTGTCTTGGGAGGTTGTATGATAATAAGAAGTTATTAACATCTTCTAGGTTCAATTTGTTGACATATACAACAACATCTTTAAGTATGAACTTTACATAGTGTATAAGTTGTTATAAAATAAGACTTACAAAGCATTATTGTCAAATCATCACTCTCATGAATTTGGTCATTTTAAATATTTGAAGTTCCACTGCAATAAATTAATTCTTTAAAAATACTTAAGAAAATGCCAACATGCATTCTTTAGGTGCAACTAAAAATGTGGGAACAATATAGTACTTCTTTTTGCTTGAGCTATTTGCCTGCTATAAGTGTCTTGATTTCTTGTGAATAGAGTACTAACTGGTGCTATATAGACAAAAGTTAATGAAATTATATGTAACATGTGTGTAGTTTTACTCAAGTTTATAAAAAATACCAGGTTTCTTCTCATGTGTCTCTTTCCTGAAGAGGAACATGAGTGATGGAGTGTAGTTGAGAGTGGGGGACCGCGGGAGCGGGTTATCTGCAAAGTGCTGTCCATGATGTTGACCCCAGCTTCTTTGACACAAATGCAAAATTTCATCACGAATCAAGTAAAGCACTTACTCCTGCTGTACTACAGGTACCTCAACTGCATAACTTGGAAACTGCCATCAATTCCTTATAGATGGTTCACAAATTAAAACCTATCAGTCAATTCAACTCGAATTCATGTCTCAGATTTGTGTGTACTTCAGAACGTGTGGAAGAAAACTCATTTTAATATGTACACAGTTGACTCATCTATCAATTGGAATAAGTTTATTAATTTTCACATAAAAACTACTTGAAAGAATGATTATCAAGAGGATAAATAATCTCATTTTATTCAGAAATGAGATTTAACCAGTATTTAGTCTGTACTTGGCACTGCTTGAAGTGCTTCATATATATTGTGATAAAATAATCACAACAAATCTATAAAATAAATACTTATAATTTTTGTTTTATAAATAAGAAACTTGAATTACACAGATAGAAAAATAGGGAACCAGAATTCTGCCCCAAGAACCAATCTGTTCAAGAATATGGGTCAGTGTATTCCCTTATTTCTAATCCTTCTGTATGAATTTGTATGTGTGTGTGCTCACTAATAATTGATTCTGCTTGATATTTCTTTAAAAAAAGGCAATATTGCATACTGATTAAGAAAGATTAGAAGATAGACTTTCTGGGTTTTAAATATCACTTGTATCATCAATACTTCCATAACTTTTGCAGTTTGTTATCCATTCTTCATCTATTTTCTCATCTATAAAACAGGGAAATATTAATACCTGTTGAATAAAGTTGTGAAGATTAAATTAATTAATAAATATAAAGTTTCAGAAAAACACCTGGTACATAGCAGAACTCAGAATATGTTAGCTATCATTATTGTATGTTTTCATAACATTAATTAGATGCAATCAGATTTTGATAAACCTTATCTTGTTCACGAAAAATTTTGTGAATATGGTTTAAATATTTAATTTTATGTCATATGCATTACTTTTTTATAATTTAAAGATAGAAGTTTGGCTGCTTGTCCACATCTTCTAAATTTGGTCTATGTGGCTGGATAAACAAGAAAGCACAAATTACAAATGAAGACATCCAGATAAATAGTGTTTTTCACTTTGTAGCTGGTTTGCAATATATAATATTGTAATAGCATTATCATATGTGAAATAAGTCAATTAAACAACAGAAAAATTGACATTTCTTAGCACGTATGATTAGCTAATCATTAGTTAGCAACTAAAGAAAAAGTGGTCAGTTGCCACAATAAGATGGTCAGATGAGACACACTATATAAATATCAAGGCAGTATTGAATCAGGGATTTAAATGAAATAAGCAATTATAAGAATGTTAAAGGGCCACAATTTCCTATAGCTATTGTTTCATTTTAATAATGTCATTCATTTATAAAACATTCATTTTATTAAGAAGGTATTCTAGGCTTTATAACCAGATATTTTATTAATTTTGGTATGCAAAGGATCAATAAAAAATGAACAGACAAAATGCAAGATGGAGTTTTCATCCTTTAAACATTTGATGTCAACGGAAGAGATCAACACTAAGTTATGGAAATAGAGTATATGAGAAGTGTGTATAAACTGTCATGTGAATAAACAGAAGGAAAGGCCTGGGAGAGTGATTTCAAAAATTATAAAATTCTTCGATGTTCTGGAGTAGCATCTTAGGAGAGCATACAGTTTAGTTTCTTAGATGTAAGTGAAGTCAGGTTTTAAGTCTTAATTTCACACATAGTTGCATGAACTTGTGCAAAGGCTTTAAGCTTCATCTTAACTATTATAATGAGTATTAAGTGACACAATGCATTCTTGTCATTATTGTTCAGTATGTAAGTCATGTCTGATCATTTCTGACTCCATGGACTATAGAATACCAGGCCTTTCTGTCATTCACTATCTCCCTGAGTCTGCTCAAATTCATGTCTGTTGAGTTGGCAATGCTGTTGAACTATCTCATCCTCTGTCACCCCTTTCTTTTGCTTTCATTTTTACCCAGTGTCAGGGTATTGTCCAACAAGTCAGCTATTCCTATCAGATGACAAAATTATTAGACCTTCAGTTTCTGCATCAGTAATTGCAATGGATATTCAGAGTTGATTTCCTCTGGGATTGATTGGTTTGATCTCCTTGAAGTCCAAGGAACCCTTCAGAGTCTACTCCAGTACCACGATTCAAAAATATTAACTCTTCACCCCTCAGCCTTCTTTATGGACCAACTCTCACATTCATACATGACTACTGGAAAGATCATAGCTTTGACTACATGAACCATTGTCAGCAAAGTGAAGTCTCTGCTTTTTAATGAACTGTATGGGTTTGACATAGCTTTCCTTCCAAGGAGCAAGTGTCTTTTAATTTCATGGCTGCAGTCAACATCCTCAAGGATTTTGGAACCCAAGAAAATAAAATCTATCACAGCTTCCATTTTTTTCCCTTTCTTTTTGCCATGAAATAATGGAACCAGATACCATGACCTTAGTTTTTTGAATGTTGAGTTTTCAGCCAGCTTTTTCATTCTCCTCTTTCATCTTCATCAAGAGGCTCTTTACTTCCTCTTAATTTTCTATTAGGGTGGTGTTGTCCACATATCTGCGGTTGTTGATATTTCTCCTGGCAATGTTGATTCCAGCTTGTGAGTCATCCAGCCCAGGATTTTGCTTGATGCACTCTGCATATTAGTTAAATAAGCAGGTTGACAATATACAGCCTTGACTTACTCCTTTCCCAACTTGGAAGCAGTCTGTTGTTCCATGTCCAGTTCTAACTGTTTCTTCTTGATCTGCATACAGATTTCTCAGAAGACAGGTAAGATGGTCTGGTACTCCCATCTCTTGAAGAATTTTCAACAGTTTGTTGTGATCCATATAGTGAAAAGCTGTAGTGTAATCAATGAAACAGAAGTAAATGTTTTTCTGGTGTTCCCTTTCTTTTTCCATGATGCAACAAAGGTTGGCAATTTGATCCCTGGTTCCTCTGCCCCTATATAACACAGCTTGTATATCTGGAATTTCCTGGTTCACATATTGCTGAAGCCTAACTTGAAAGATTTTGAGCATAACATTACTAGTATGTCTAATGAGTGAAAATGTACTGTAGGTTGAATGTTCTTTGGTATTGTCCTTCTTTGGGATTAGAATAAAACTGACCTTTTCCAGTTGCACTCACATATCAATAAGTATTTCCTGTTTAAAACAAATTAGAGTATAACTAATTTACAATGTTGTGTTAGCTTCTGCTGTACAACCAAGAGAATTATCTATAAGTATATATTGATACTTGGGCCTCAAAAGGCCTTCCCTTTTGAGCTTCCCTTCTATCCTACGTGTCTAGGTCATTCTACCACAATCTCACTCCTCTAGGTCATCACAAAGCACTGAGCTAATCTCCTTGTGCTATACATCAACTTCCCATTAACTATCTATTTGACACATGGTGGTGTATATATGTCAATCCCAATCTCTCAGTTTGTCCCACCCTTCCCTTCCTCATCCCATGTCCATATGTCTGTTCTTTAAGTCTGTGTCTTTACTCCTGCCCCACAAATAAGTTTATCTGTATCATTTTTAGTAATTCAAATATATGTTAATATATGATATTTGATTTTCTTTTTCTGAATTGCTTCTCTTTGTATGACAGTTTCTAGGTCCATCTACATCACTAAAAATGACTCCTTTTATGGCTGAGTAATATTCCATTGTGTATGTGCACCACATCTTCTTTATTTACTTGTCTGTCAATGGCCTTTTAAGTTGTTTCCATGTCCAGTAGTTCCTTTACTAAAAAGCTTTGTAATAACTCTCCAAATATTGTGCTGTTTCCTATTGAGATACACTGGTACACAACCCTTCTTCAAGCCACAGAAATGGCCTCTAACTGATTTCATGCCTACAGGCTCATCCTCTCCCCAACATTTTTACAGCACACTCTTCAACCATGAACTCAAACATAAATATTACCATGAGCAAAATCTTCAGAGTTTTACATCGTCATTGGCATTGGTTTCTAACCAGACTTATTTCAAATGATCTACAAATGTTTATACACTTAGGAATTTTCTGTGAAATTATCAATCTCTCTATACACAAATCTTTTTAAAATTGAATTACTGTGATGAGTTAAACACCAGCTCATTTAAAACATGACTGACTTCATATTGACCTTGTTATTGTTTGTCCAGGCAACTAGATCTTCCTTTATGCATATTAAAATTGTTCTTATTCAAAATAAAGCTGAGAGTCTTTCTAATATCCTAGTTTATTTGTCTAATGCTCACTCATGTGTAATTCTATTTTACTTAAGTGCCATACTCTCTCCACATCTCTGCTTTATGTAATCTCCTTCCTATTTTTAAAAGGAACTCACCTATGCTCCATATAACACTTTCATGGCAAATTCTCTCAACTTTCATAATAGAAACATTATATTGAAAACCAATAGGCTAGAGTTTAAGTGCTTTGTATGCATTAAGAAAAAGAAATGCAAGAAGGCAAATTGGTTGTCTAAGAAGGCTTTACAAATAGCTGAGGAAAGAAGAGAAGTGAAATGCAAGGGAGAAAGGGAAAAATACCCAACTAAAAGCATGGTTTCAGAGAATAGCAAGGAGAGATAGGAAGGCTTTCTTAAATAAATGATGCAAAAAATAGAGGAAAAAATAAAATAGAAAAAACTATTGAAGAAAAACTTTCTTGAAGAAAGATCTCTTCAAGAAAATTGGAGACATCAAGGGAACATTTCATTTGAAGATGGGCACAATAAAAGAAAGAAATTGGAAGGACCTAACAAAAGCAGAAGGCATTAAAAAGAGGTGGCAAGAATATACAGAAAAACTATACAAAAAGGTCTTAATGACTCACCTAGAGCCAGATATCCTGGAATATGAATTCATATGGGCCTTAGGAAGCATTAATATGAACAAGGCTAGCGGAGGTGGCAGATTTCCAGCTGAGCTACTTAAAATCCTAAAAGATGATGCTTTTAAAGTGTTGCACTCAACATGTCAGCAAATTTGGAAAACTCAGCAGTGGCAACAGGACTGGAAAACCCCAGTTTTCATTCCAAACCCAAAGAAAGGCAATGTCAAAAAATATTCATTAGATGAGAAGAAAAGAATCATAAAGAAATTATAAAATATACAAAAATCTTTACTTGATACTTGAAAACTCTAACCTCAATTTCTAACTTTGAACTTTAGATTTTAATTTTCACACTTGTTTTGCTACAGGCATTTCTTTTTTTATAATTTCTTTATGCTTCTTTTCTTCTCATCTACTGAGTTTATAAAGCTTTTTATTGATCTGTACGAATTCTTTGTATATTTAACATATTAACAATTTGTTACATATATTTAATACAGTTTATTAAACTGTAACTTTTTCAAATATTCAAAAATGTCCTTGATTTTTTTGATATTCAAGAAATTTTGCTATTTAATGAAATGCAATACTCTTTCAATTTCCCATTTGCTTCAGTGCTTGTATCTTACAAATTATTTTCCTGCTGAGATAAAATTCCAGAAAGTCTAGCCTACTGAATGTATATCTACCTATATATTACCTTAATTTAATTTCAAATTTATTTTTTATCATGTTTTATGCAAATCCTTCCCGGTGTACTTTTGTACATAAACCAAATGGAGCAAGTGATTTAACCTTTTTTTGCATCAGCTATCTCTTCTACAAAATGAGAATAATAATCATACCTACCATAGAGATTTGTTATGATCTTTAAGTGAATTTACGTAAAGTGCTTAAAGCAAGACTTGACACATTGTAGGTACTCGATAAGTGTTATCCATTATCATTCATAATTTATTTACTAAATTCTAAAATCTAGAAATCTCTGAATATTGAAAATTTTTTCACAACTCATTTGGTACAGTCTGACTTGAACTGACTCAAGGCTCCTTTTACACTTGACGTGAAACTTCATATATTTTATTGCAGACATAATGCTGTGTAACCTAGACCTAGTGGGGATATTATACCAAATATATTATATATTCTCTTTTATTTTTAAACAAATAAATGAATAAAATGTGCTGACCTAGACACCTGTGGGGATATTATACAAAACGTATTATATATTCTCTCTTTTATTTCTAAACAAATACATGAATAAAATATTTTAGAATGTTATTAGTCTCCAGATCCAGAATTTGATGCTATCTTATTAGTTGTTGACTAGCGGCTAAGTACCAGACACCATCTTAGGTATCATCATTCTGTTATTTTACTTCATCATCATAATGATCCAGTCATATATTAACTCATTCAACTGAGAGTTCTCAGGTCCTGTTCAGAGTGTTTAGATATATCATTAATAAAATAATAATAACAATAATAATTTCTCCTTCCTTCTTTGAAATAACATCTTATTTCTTTGAGACTTCAACACCAATTCTTGCTATACTTAATAACTTTTTAGGAGTGGTGGAAAATAACAATATATTAAAATTACACTAGAAGTGCACATCTGGAGTTCAAAAACATTACACTAAACTAATAAAAATAATTTTACTTGCATTTGACACGAGAAACTGATGTTCAGAGTGATTAACATATTAATCAAGGTATGCTGCTGCAGCTACTGAGTCGCTTCAATCGTGTCTGACTCTGTGCGACCCCATAGATGACCGCCCACCAGGCTCCCCGTCCCTGGGATTCTCCAGGTAAGAACACTGGAGTGGGTTGCCATTTCCTTCTTCAATGCATGAAAGTGAAAAGTGAAAGTGAAGTTGCTCAGTCGTTTCCGACTCTTCATGACCCCATGGACTGCAGCCCACCAGGCTCCTCTGTCCATGGGATTTCCCAGGCAAGAGTACTGGAGTGGGGTGCCATTGCCTTCTCCATAATCAAGGTATGGTGAATGGAAAAACTGAGGTTAGAACCCTTTCAAAGGTCATTCTCTTTTCACTGCTTTATCTTTAGACCTATTGGAAAGCTCCTCCGCGGACCAAATCTTTCCTCCTCTTCCTTCTTCCCCTTCTTGTCCTAGTTATCAAAAATCAACCACACATGATTCAATGTTCATTCTATCAATACAAGACACAGCTCAGGAAGTTCCATTTAGATTTGTTAAAACTATTACCCTACCTTTATATCACACTTCCAACTCTACTTCCATTTATCTTCAAATCCTCTCAAGTTGGACAGGTGTCATTAACTTCCTTTCCCAAATGATAACGATAAGGTGGCTAGGTTAAATGAATTGCTTAAGCCATGAAAAAACTTAGTCACTGAGAGCGTCAGGTCCAGAAGCAAAGTCATAGCCCTCTGAGCCCCTTCCATATGGCTCGTAGTGTACGGTGTACTTCAGGAATTAAAGATGACTTGGAAAATCAAGAATGCCTATTAAGGTCTTTCCTTGGTAAATATGTTTGTTAGTGTTTTCTCCTACAATAGTTAAAAATGATACAGCTTAGAAAATTAGTTTACTGTAAAGATTCAGAACTATGACTCAAAAATCAGAAACCTATCACCCTGTTGTGAATATTTAATTCTATGTTATCCTGAATTACATGTCTATAAATGGGGTCAGCTGAGGTAATTGAAGTAATCTGAAGATATAAACATGATCACAGATTCTCGGTGGAAATATGGAAACAGATCACGTACGCTACTATAACATCTGAATGCCATGAACATTTGATTAAGAGAAACTAACATAAGCTTAGATAAATTGGTATCTCTACTTTTCAAATAGTTTTAGGAAAAATTATATATACATGCACTTTTTCAAAGCCTGCTACTGTTATATTAATATATAGCTCCCTTTTCCTTTTTACCAGCAGTGTGGTATTTCAGAGAACTTTCCCTCATTTTTGCCTCTACCTTTGAACAAAAGTGTTTCCTCTTGACCTTTTTCCTCTATGACCATTTTCGTGTCCTGTTAATTTCAATGAACTGCTACAGACACCGTAGAAGGAGCACCTGGAAAATGAGCATAAGACATGGGATAACCACCTGTTCTGTAAAATAAGCATGTATACTGAACTTTTCTATTTAAAGAAGCTTGGTTATACATTTGTGCCCAGGGAATATTGCTTTCTATGAGAAAAATGTGTGGGTCCTTTGAGATACAATTTATAAAATGATCTATTTTTCTTGCTAACATCCACAGAAAGGAGGTAGTCTCTGTTTGAATGAGTGGTGCAGTTTGCTCCCCAGATCTACTAGCACACCAAATGTACAGAGAAGACAGTTTCCGAGGTAGTCTCTATGTTTATTCATATTTTAATGTGTCTTTCTTTTAAATTTTCACCTTACAGTTATCTGTCTCCCAGTATGAATTCACTGCACCTTGCTTTCTGTCCAAAATGCTTTAAGGATACTTTAGAAGCTAAAATGCATTGATATCCTGAGTTACCTTTACTTTGTATTAATAAATAACCTTGGAAGGATTTCCTTAACAGGATGATGAAAATAAATTTTGTAATGAATTTAGTAATTGATAGCAAAGATCACAAAATTGTATTCTCCACCTCACTAAATAGGATATGTATATAGAAAATCATCATGCTTTTACTTTTCCAGAGGAAAATTATATAAAAGTTGCTAGCATGCATTATGAAGGTTAGCTTTGTGTACTTAGGCTAATAGAATACATTTTTAGCTTTGACTTATTACTTATTTTGTTAACTGGCCAATTTTTGTAACCCTTTTAGGTATCTGTTTCCTCATATTCAAGAGAGGTTAATAAGATATTCATGTCATGAGTCAGTTTTAAAGATCAAAGGGACATATATATGTAAACGGCACAGTATCTGACATTTAATAAAGGCTTAATAATATTAGCTTTGTTTATTATATATTAACAAATTCATATCTATCAAATCTTGTTTTAAAAAGTCATTATTATTTTACCAGTGTAAAAATGTTATATTTCTTGAAATTCACAAAGGAAAATACTAAAATGTGTTTATTTCCCCCCTGAACATTCATTGTTTTGTGAAGAGAATCATGTCTCAATATAAAAAGGGTGCAACCAAGCATCAATAATTCGGGCAAAGTTAATATTTCCACTCAGAATCTTCAGTTTCAGCATTTTATATATTCATCATTTGAATGGAACTAGAACGTAAGTTTTGTAAGATATGAATTTAGATGTATTTTTTCTAAGAATTGTGATACTCTTTTCAATGTAATAATTGAATATTTTGTTTTAGTCATGTACAGCCATTTGTTTGGATAAAAATATCTTAAAATAAGGCAAGAATACTGGAGTGGGTTGTCATTTCCTCCTCCAGGGCATCTTCCCCAGCCAGGGATCGAACCTGTGTCCCTTATGTCTCCTGCATTGCAGGTGGGTTCTTTACCACTAGAACCACCTGAGAACCCCATGAAAGTTCTGTAGAGATGTAGTTAATTCACTATAATAAGATCAAGGGCCCCAGAAAAAGTGACAACACAGTAATTTTAATTCTCAAAAAGGTGAGAATCATATAACTGAAGAGTTTTCCATAGGACCAAATAAATGAACACATACAGAAACAGTTCATTTTTCTTAAGAGTTTTCACTGTAACCCTTTATAGCAGCATTAATTAAAAAAAAAATTGAGAGATACATTTTCTTATTTTTTTAGTTATTTGGCTCAGTCCCTCAGATATGCTTCGGTCCTATGAACTTCTTCTGTCTCCTTATTTTTGTACTAGTCCCTGTTCTTTCAGATGAAGAACAGCAAGATAAACAGAGACAATGAAGATAGATGAGGCATCAAAGAAGCAATCTAGGACTTTCTGCTACACTTAGAACAGCATCATTCGCAGTTCTAGTTACCTTCTTTCAAGCAATGAGATGATTTTTTTCAAAGATAGCCATTGCTTACATTACCAAATTCTTACCTCTCAGTTTTTTTTTTCCATCTAGTTTATTTCCTAGTTTCCCTGAATCTTAAAAATCTTCAGCATTTGTCATTCAAAAATACTTGTTTCTAAAAATTGCTCATACACTTTATATGTTTTTTCATACTTTGATTTGAAGTAAAGAATAAGTGATTATCCTTAAAAATAATTTTTTTAATCTTAAAAAAGTAAGGATGTTAACAGGGATGGTAAATATATAATATATAGATTAAAATATTTTGAGTATTACATATATATATATATAGTTAACATCCTTACATATATATATATACATGATACCCCACATATTTTAATTTTAAAGTAAACAAACGTAAGTTAACACATAGATTTCCTATATTATTTACATGCCATGTGCATCATGACCTTTTTGATATTTTATTTTTAAAAATAATTTCTGATGCAGATTCTCACAATTTATTAACCTTTTCTATGAGATGCCCCAGTGGACTTCACAATTTCATAATGCATAATAACACCTGTTTAATGCAGCAAATAGCTATCAGGTTGTTATAACGTTGAGTCCTCTTCCTTGTATTTACAAAGATTAAGGAATTCCTCATTGTACCTATACTTTCAATAAATGCTGTTCCTACACTCTCTTTCTAAAGGGAAGGTTGAGACCAGGAGGAAAAGTGCGGGTTCTGCTGCAAAGGTTGAAAAGGTTGAAAAGAAAGATGGTGGATGAACCTGCCCGCAGAGTTGTTCTTGCCCAGGCACACCCAGGACAGCCTGTCTCCCTAGTACTGGCTGTTGGCGGTCATCTGCTTTGAAATTTTAGCTTCTAAAAAGGATAAACTCCCATCCTGGGAGGTAGGCAATCCTGGGAGCTTCAAGAGATAACAACACAGCGTATCACTTGTTCTGAACATTGAGAGTTTTTAACATGATTAATGTAGGGCTAGGTCTCAGGTGTATTTGGGTGCATATCCATTCATACAAGGGAATTCAAAAGTACTGAAGCTGTTTTCCTATTTCCCTAATAAAATCTTAATTGACATTATAGAGAATATTAACCAAAAATGATTGACATTACATTTTTATGGCTCTTAATGAGCCTCTTTAATTTAAACGGTTTTATCAGCTAAAGTAGTGCTTGAGAGGCCACGAGGAAGTCACCTCTAGAGTGCCCAACAGTATTTGGAGAGGAGACAAGGAGCAACAAACTAAGGCCACGGGCGAGTCTTTATTATTGGCTTCTCCCTTGGGAGCCAAGGTCTTTTCAGTATTAGTTTCCTGGGTCATTGCGTCCCCAGTTGCTTCCCAATGCTTTGTTTCAGAGTCTTTCTCCCATAAACAGTGCACGCCTTTCTTCATCCTTTTAGCTGCTTGTCAGTGAAGCTGCCAACAGCCAGACATCCTAAACTTTCACACTGAGGTTAGGGCTCCAGAATCCCAAGGATTCTGGTCAGTCTCCAGGCTGCAGCAAAGGTGTCCATCAGTGTGCTGGGGCTCATGAGCTGCTGAGAAGCCAGAAAACTTTTTCACCCTCAACATATACAGTCACTCTGAATATTAATACAGAAACCTTTACAACAGTACCTGCACTTTTCCTCCTGGTTTTTACCCTCACCCGGCTTGCTCATACCCTCGGAGCCACCTTTTGTCAGACCCCTCCCTGTACTGTCCTTGACTCCCGCGATCCTGGTCGTGCGGACTCTGGGCGCGTCTCGGGTTCCACGCCGCCTCCGCCCGCGCTGCGTCCCCGCGTGCGCGCCGGGTTATCCAGTCTTTGAGCATGGCAGATTTTCACCAGATGACATCATGGGAGCTAGTGAGTGCCGGCTCCACAAGGGGGACGGAGAAGGGGAGGGAGGAGGGGAGGGGAGAGGCTGGGAAGCCGCGCCAGAGCAGTTGCCTGCTGCCCGGCGTCCTTCCGCCAGCCCGGGAGGAGCGCTCCGCCGGTTACTGACAAAGAATGGGAGGATGCCTGCGCCCCGAGATGAGCACTGTGCGCAGCCCGGCGGCCTCCTGAGCAGCTTAGCCCTTCGCCGGTGAGTGACCACGAAGATCCCCCAGGAAGCGCTGCTGCGAGCCCGTAGCTCTTCAGTTAGCGGTCCCAGAAGCCTGGGTCTTCCACCCGAGCGAGGCTCGCCGTGCCGTCAGCTCAGAAGCGCAGGCAGCAGGTGCCCTTGTCCGGTGGGTCTGTATGAGAGCTCAGGGTCGGCTTTTGCGCTAGTGCTGGGACCCACCTCGTCGGCGGCTGCCAGGGCGGTCCCCAGCCTGTCCGCCGGCGCTCTCCTTGTGCGCCAGCCCTTTCTGGTGGGTCCCTGGTGCGCGGCAAATGCGGACCCTACCTTCGTGTTAGGGCCGAATGGCGCCGCTCAGACAGCACTAAATAGATGACAGTCCCTTGACAGGCTCGAGTGTGGGCTTGAGGGTCGGACAACGATTCCCCGAAGAGGCGCGCGCAGCTGGTCGCGGAGCGCAGCCTTTGTTTCGCGTTTGCGCCGGAGCGCTCAGCCCCGCGGGTGTTCTCGGCGATTATCCAGGGGAGAGCGGGTCCCGGCTCCGCCCGCCTAGAGGAGTGCTGTCGCGTTCTTTCCGCGGGGCAGGACTGAGACTCCAGAAGGATCTTGGGCGCACAGGTGAGAATCTCAGTTCTGCAGAGCGAGCTTCTTAAGCTCCAGGAAGTGAAGTGACCAATCCAGGCAGAAAGACGTCCAAGTTCTGTCCCCAAGGGGTAAGAGTGAAAGAGCAAACTTAGGGGGACTCACTCTTTTTTTTTTTTCTTTTTCCCCTGCTTGTTACCGAAGAGCTGTTTTGTCGAGGATTCTTTGTGGCAAGTGAATGGAGTTAGGGAGGCATATCCAATATATCATTAGCGAGACCCACGTTAACCCGGCAATCCCTTTTGTTTTTCAATAGTTCCGGAAGAGATTTGCTTCTTAAATATTTTTGAAGTCAATATTTGTCTTAATACAGAGCTTTGTGGGCTAGCAGAAAAGTCCCTTAGTTTAGAAAAGTCGCTGGCTGCTCAAGTCCCTTAGTTTAGAGTTGGGCTGCCTCTGAAAGCTGAAAGCCACAGTGCCCACGCCCACGCTTGCTCGCTGCCTGTCTGTTCCACACACGTTGTACTAGTGAATTCGTGTTTAGGAAGAGTCAAATTTTCTGATGACAAAGCACGATACCTATTGGAATATTTGGTTTTAATGTCAGTTTATTTCACTTTGTGAAAAAGATGAAAGACGATAAAGTTTGCTAATTTGGATTCAGTTACTTTATTTTAGAGTTCCATATACTGCCATTGACGTCTGAAAATATTTAAAATTTTAAGAGTTAGTTCATATTCATGAATTTAATGATGATAAATGATCTCTGAGTAGTAACGAGATTCTTGGTATACACATTTGATATTCCAACATCTAACGTAATAGGAGAGTCTGAGAAATTCGGGAGGTCATTTTGTTTTCTTTTTATTATAAAAAGATTTGCTGCTTTTTGTTTGGACAGGTGTTCCTAAGTAAGCTTTTCCAAACTAGAAGTATCAAGGTATATTTTGTTGATCAGTGCATGCTCTTCTGATAAACATAAGGTCTTTTCAGAACAGACTTGATTAAAAAAAAAAAGTTATTGGAATATGAAATGCTGTGGAAGTGAAAAAGGAACTGGTTGAGACTCATAGGCAGGTTTTACTAAATAGAAACGGTGGGAGGAAGATGGGTTTCAGAGGATGTCATATGAGTTTTTGTTCATTGTAGCTTTTGCATAGTTAAATATTTGATGGTTATGTTGAGAGACCAGTGATATAAACAGAAAACCTATCTTTATCCAAAACTTCTGGGTCTAAAAACAAGGTTTTCTCCTGTTGATTCAGAAATGATTTTTACCTCATTATTTGTTTCCCGACTTAACAGAAAGGGCTCCACCAGTTTCTTCAAAAGTTTTATTTCTAACTTTGTTATACTCATCTATTTATAGTAAAGTTTAAGGAACTTTCCATGAAAGTTCTTAAAGAGCCCGCTTCTCACATCAGCTGTTCTCCTGAAATACAGGAATACCAGAATCTGTTTGAAACTAGCCTAGTGAATGACCTTCCTGATGTGCTTATGTGATGGCATGTACCAGACAAAATAGTATACATTTATGTCAAGTATATAATTCCAATCTGACAGTCAGCAAGCAGTGATAAGCAGGAGGTGTATGGTATTTGGCAGATTACATTTCCTTTAACAATAAGATACTTTACCCCTCCCCCTTTATATGACAAATTAAGATGTATATTAAGATAACAGGTTATACTTTAGGTCTGAAATCTTTTATGTCAAAAATATTTATCCAAGAAGCTAAAAATGCTCTGATGCTTTACTACACATAAAATAGAATATGTGAGGAAAGTGTAAGCATCTCATAAATCAATATTATTTAATGTATTTGATAGGCAGTACAACATAGATTTTAAATATATGAAGTAATATTCTCATAATGTTCTTTAATATGTTTCACAAATATTTGAAACTGTTTTATTACACAGGACTCTGAATTTGGAAAGATTAGGGGAAAAAGAGGAAGTTGTAAGACAAAAACAGAGCTATACTATATTGCCACAAGTAGTCAGCAGTGGTGTTTCAGGGTCATGGAAAAGAGCATTATGTCAGAAGACAGGAAGATTCCTGAGAAAAAATAACATATGAGGAATAAGTCTATAGTTTTTGGTGACCTCTTGGTTTGTTATTTCAGTTGCTTGAGATGAACAGATAATATAAGATTTCTTTAATATGGTAAAACTCTCTTCACCTTCCTTGAGGCAAAATTAAATCTTGAACTCATTCAGAAGTTTGTTTTATTGTCTTAAGGATGCTTTATAAATCATAAAACATCGTGACTTGGGTATTGAAATTGATCAGTAAATGCTTTGTGGCTGAAAGGTTTTTGTATTTCAGCCTTTAATGGAATTAAAATTTAAGAGTGAAAACCAAAAGTTATGAAATTGTTGAAAATACTCAGGGAGGTGATGATATTTGGAGCTTCCTAGGTGGCTCAGTGCTAAAGAAACTAACTCCCTGCCAATGCAGGAGACATTGGTGTAATCCCTGGATTGAGAAGATACCCTAGGGAAGGAAATGGCAGCCCACTCTAATATTTTGCATGGGAAATCCTATGGATAGAAGAGCCTGGTGGGCTACAATCTATGAGGTTGCAAGAGTCACGTATGACTCTTTCAGCAACTAAAAAACAACAATGATGATGTTTATAAGAGAAGATAATTTTGTTAATGAGGTTTTTAAAAATAGTTTTTTAAGAAATTGAAAAAAAAAATTCTCAGAAGCCAAAATTATTCCTTTGTTGTATATTGGATACATTTTGCAACTTAATGGACCCTTTTGATACTATTAATTCATTTTCTACTTCCCAGTGTAAGAATGTTGAGGAAAAGGTAAGAAAAATGTGTTCTAGCTTTAACTTTGTCATCAAATTGAGGATGAGTCTCTGAATCTCCTAACAATTTTTTCTTACATAAAATAAAGATGACAACAACAAAAAAAAAGATGACAGCATCTGCCCTGTATTTCTCACAGGAAGTGCTATATAGTAAATGAGCTAATATGCAAATATGATTTTTAAAATAGAAGAAGAACTAAAGATTATGTGTTAGTTAACTTTTAAACTTTAGATATTTTCAGTTAAAGAAGTAAATTTATATAAAAGTTAATTTAGTTTGTGATTTCTATTTTAAACATCTAGTGTTTTTAATTAGAGGCATTCTTAACAATTCACTTATTGTACTCTTCATAAAAAATTTTAAGTTGATTTTTATAAAGTTGTCAACTAACAAATTCTCTCAATTTTTGTGTATCTGAAAATAGATGCTTCCCTGGTGGCTCAGAGGTTAAAGCATGTGCCTCCAATGCAGGAGACCTGGGTTCGGTCCCTGGGTTGGGAAGATTGTCTGGAGAAGGAAATGGCAACCCACTCCAGTATTCTTGCCTAGAGAATCCCATGGATGGAGGAGCCTGGTAGGCTACACTCCATGGGGTTGCAAAGAGTTGGACATGACTGAGCGTCTTCACTTTCACTTTCTTTCTCTTTCTTTCTTTCTTTCAACACTTACCTTGTTATTCTTTGATTCTGGAGTCCATCAGATCTGTCAGTCTTGTTGTTGCTTTAAAGATACTGTGTCTTTGCCTCTGACTGATTTTAAGATTTCCATTTGTCTTTTTTTCTCACATCTACTATGATGTTCCTGGGTATTCTTTTGATTTAACTTCTTTTAAGTTTGCACAGCTTTTTGCATGCGTGGATAGACATCTTTCATCAGATGAAATTTATAGTGAATTCTTGATACTCTACTCCATTTTGTTTCTTTTCCAGAAATCTCAAGTATATTTTTAATACATGATTTCACTGTGCCCAACATGGCTGTTTTACATATTCAACTATTTTCTACTCAATGCTTATTTGGAAAATTTCCTTGACTTTTTCTTCTAATCTTTTCCTACACCTATACTACGGTCTTTAAACTATTGAACTTATCTATGGGTTTCTATTCTAGTGTAGGTTTTCAGTTTTCAAATGTATATTTAATTCTTTTCTATGAATATCAATTTATTTTCACTATCTTTTCCTGTTATTCTGCACATACTAATTAAAATTATTTATTTTTTTCTGCTAATGCCAATAACTGGATTATTGTGAGCTTCTTTTCAGCATCTCTTTACTTTCAATTTTAGTAATTGTGTATAAAATTTTTTATGTCTCTAGACAATTCATCCAAGACCAAAGAGTCATCAACATTTCTTCTGCTAAGTAGATAAAATGGAAGTGAAGTGAATTCGCTCAGTCATGTCTGACTCTTTGCAACCCCATAGATTGTAGCCTATTGGGCTCCTCCATCCATGGGATTTTCCAGGCAAGAGCTCTGGAGTGGGTTGCCATTTTCTTCTCCAGAGGATCTTCCGAACCCAGGGATTGAACCCATGTCTCCCACAGTGTAGGCAGATGCTTTACTGTCTGAGTCACAGGGGAAGCCCTGTAACATGCTAGGAACAGATAAAAGGGAGAGGTGCACAATCATTGCAATCCAATTGATGATGGAGCTGGCTCCAGTGTAAATGGATTTCATCCCAGGCAGGGGTACCTAACTGCCAAGGAATAGACATCCAGAGCCTTCCACCAGTGCATTCACAAATACTAAACACAATTACTCAGAGCAAGACTTCTGAGCATCCTGCTCTTCTTTTCAGATGCTTTCCTGTTAGCCTCTTAGCCTCCAATCATATGCATAACATTATATGAGCAAACATCATGTGGGTAAAACCAGGCATATGCCAGTTTGGTACTTCATCATTTATTTCTTACTGGAATCTCAGCCTATTCTAAATTTAATCTTTTATCTTTCACTCCAAAAGCCTTTTTTTTTTTTTTTCCTGGATTCACTACCCTGAATCAGGAGTCCTTTGCCCAAGCAAAGCCCATATTCTCAACCTCTTGCTGTGTGTTTAGGCTGGCAAATGCCCCCATTCTCTGTTCCAGGGGAGAAGAGCTCCTTCCATAGTTCTGTTTACCTCTGCATGTTTCCTTTATTTGGAGTCTTGAAGCCTCTAGTCTTGGCTTCTTCAGAAGCTCTTCAATATTTTTTAACAGGTTTGTTTTCTGGCTTTTCTTCTTGTTCCAGGTGGTAACATTGGTCGTTGTGAGTTACTCCACTATAACTGTCAGGTGTATTGGGTCATTACTTTTCCCTGATTACGAAAACAGATATGTAGAGATGTAAGATAATTACTTGGTGATAAAGATGGAGTAAGTAATCTCAGTAATCTCAATTTGTAGGCTCCTAAGCAATAGAGCTAACTTGGAACCCATTTGATTTTAAAAAGTCTTGTTATAAAAAGAGGTCAGATGGTTTGCGAAGATCCTCTAGAGAAGGGAATGACTATCCATTCCGGTATTCTTGCCTTTAGAATTCCATGGACAGAGGAGCCTGCCGAGTTACACTCCATGGGGTTTCATGCAAAGAGTCAGACAAAACTGAACAACTTTCAGTTTCAGGTTACAGAGCTAACTCTGAACCTATTTGATTTAAAAAAAAAAATGGTTTTACTAAAAGAGGTCAGATTCTACAATACTATGCAGTTTTATTATGTACAGTATGATTTGGAAACTTTTTATTTCCTTTTTGAGGTAGAATTTCACAACAATGGAATCCAGTAATTCAAATAGTAAGTATATTTACATCCATGGTAAATAAACACAGTAAACTGGCAAATTTTTTTCTCTTAGGTGTGATGCAACACATATACATATGTGTATTAAAAAAGCACTCCTTTCTGAACATAAGCATCCCATGATTTAGGAATCATCCTAACTCACATAAGTTCTACATATGAGGAGTAAATAGGGAATCCTCTGGCAGCCTGGTGATTAGGACTGACTGTTCCCACCGCAGGGGCCTGTTTCGATTTCCAGTAGGGAAACCAATATGCCATGTGATGAAAAAATAAATAAATAAAAATAAAAGAGAGTGAATAATGTAGGAAGTCTAGAGCCACTCTCTTTGTAGAAACAACTGTCCTTTGTTATCCAGATTGTTACTTCAGAACAGGAAGCTACAGATTTAGCTTGTTATATGCATATAATAGAGTTAACAAGTTAATAGTACATCAATTTTTGTTCTCTTTGTTATATGGTTGACACTCAATATATTTCCTCCAGAAGAAATGTTACAGATGATTGTCAGTTGGTTTTGAAATGATGTCTTTAACAATATACTTAAAGCATGACCTAAGTTAACTCTACTTATATGCATTAGCCTAGAAATTTTGTTGAATCTGTTTATGAATGGGTGGATACTCAAAGTGAACTAAAATATGTAATGATATTTCTAAGTGATTATAACATATTAGAAACCACTGACTTTTGTGTAGAAATTGGAGAATCCAATTCTATTAGGGGGAAATTGGAGAATGCTGGGAATGGACTTTTTGCTGCCTTCAGTTCAGGGTCCTGAAGTCCTTTAGGAAATTGAGTGATACCGGTAAGAATGATGTGTCAGTACTTGTTCACTATTAGGAGCTGACACTGATGATCAGTGAATTGGTTCTTACGGCACATCACATGCTTTAAGAGTCCCTGCCTGATATACTTTCAGCCTCACTCTGCTTCTGTCTGTGACTATGGCAAGCACAGTAGCCAAGCTATGACTCAGTTGTATTGATTTCTCACATTCTCCTCTGTAACTTACCATTGTGTCTTCCCTCTGCCCCTGGAAGTGCAGCCTAGAAGCTGGAGGCGTGAGACTGAGTGGGCAGTTTTGAGAGGCTTTCTATGGGGACTCAGAAGTTCCTGGGTAGAACTTCAGGTGGCCATGATCATGACCTGAATCCATACATCTGTATTAGCTTTTATTTGCCTGTTTCACTTTACCTGGTGTTTCATTCTTATTCTCTGGGATCACCTTTTATTATATGCGCATTAGTTTTTATTTCAGACTCTGCTTTAGAAGAAAACTTGGCCTAAATTATGTGATTAGTTGACTTTTCTTCTCTACAGGAAAATGAATAACAGAAAGAGGAAAAGAATCAGGGCTGAAGCCTAAGTGAAGTGAAGTGAAAGTTGTTCAGTCATGTCTGACTCATTGCCACCGTACGGACTATACATTCCATGGAATTTCCCAGGCCAGAATACTGGAGTGGGTAGCCTTTCCCTTCTCCAGGGAATCTCCCCAACCCAGGTCTCCCATATTGTAGGCAGATTCTTTACCATCCGAGCCACAAGGGAAGCCCAAGAATACTGGAGTTGGTAGTCTATTTCTTCTCCAGCAGATCTTCCTGATCCAGGACTTGAAGCTGGGTCTTGTGGCTCAGCTGGTAAAGAATCCACCTACAATGCAGGAGACCTGCGTTCAATCTCTAGTTTGGGAAGATCCCCTGGAGAAGATAACAGCTACCCACTCCAGTTTTCTGGCCTGGAGAATTCCATGAACTGTATAGTCCATGGTGTCACAAAGAAAGAGACACAACTGAGCAACTTCCCCTTCACTTCCCTTCACTCCTGCGTTGCAGGCGGATTCTTTACCAACTGAGCTATCGGGGAAGCCAATAAGCCACATTCATTTACAATAAGACAAAGTGATAAGGAAGAAGATCAAAGTGTGTTTCTCAAAGGTATTTAATTTACAAAGTCGTAATTTTTAGATCACCAAATGGAGTCCTCTGAGGTCATCTGTTTACTTAATGATTAATTCCCTTACTTCCTCCCTTCTTTTCTACTTCCCTTTAATATATAATTACTGGTCACCTACTTTATAGCTTGTACTCAGCTAGGTCCTGGTAATATAATGACTGGAAAATGTGGCATGATCCCTGCCTCTTCAGAGAGTTTTATTTTGTGAAATGAATTAAACACTTACCCAAGCAGATACACATATGGGAGAGTGAACGTATTGAAGGACAGCTATACACTGATGAGAAAGCCTGTATTTGGGGTCTTTGACTTAGTTCAGTTTAGAGGGAAGGTCTAGGCAAGTTTTCTTGAGCCCAGGACATTTGAGCTGACAGCAAAAGGGTGAGTATGAATTAATCAGGCAGGAAGAGGAGGGAAGAGTCTTCTAGTAGAAGGGCAAGTGTACTGTGCTCAAGGCCCTTGTTGTTGGGAGAAGTCTGAACAAATTTCAAGGTACCATTGGCATCTTGAAAGAAGGAATGTGATGTGGTTGAGCAGTTGGGCCAGACATGAGGAGCTGTTACAAAATATTTCAAATATTGTAGAATGAAGTGTGTGTGTGCATCTGTGTGTGTGATTGTGTTTGTGTGTGATGGTGGCAGTAAGGAGGGTGCCTCACAAATAAATGAGATGATGCATTAGCAAAAAACAAATATATGAAGCCTCTGGGTAAAACACTGTATAATAATACAGTCTAAAAACTATTTAAAGTTATGAGCATTTGAAAGATATGGTATGGAGTCTAATTACTTTACAATATTGTATTGGTTTTGCCATACATCAACATGGATCTGCCACAGGTATACAAATTGTAAAGTAATTAGCCTCCAATTAAAAAAAATAAATTTAAAAAATTAAAAAGAATAAATAAAAGTGACAGTTTTAAAAAAAGAATAAACATTTGTAAATTTGATAAGAGTAAAAAAAAAGAAAGATATGGTATGAATGATAGGATTCCTTCTATGTTAGTCCATTTCTGAATAGAGTTGAATAAAAGAGAATGAAGTATTCATTCTTTTTTTTTTTTTTTTGCTCAATTTATTTGTCCTAGCTCATGTTACCTTAAAAACTGTAAAAATGATTTTTTTTAAGTTCTAGATATCTAAGTAGTTTTATATTGCTATAAAATTTATATATCTTTGCTAGCTATGTGTTAATGTTTAGGGTGGTAGAAATATCGGTAGACTTTTCTCTTTGAAGAGTATTTCAACTAAAATGTTACATGAGGTTGCTTTTAGTAGTGAAACACGGAAGGCATCTACTTGGATGCACGGTAGCATGGTGCTTGGCCATGTTTAATTATCCAGTCCCAAGTCAGCTCCTGCACTGAGGTTTTAATAAACTTAAATTACCTTTTTACCCACACAAGTTTGGATCCTGGATATGCTAGTTTTTCTTGAATTTTAAATTCAAGGGACTAAAGACAAATGATTTTGCAATTAGAGCTATATTTCCTTTGGTATGTCTTGGCATTAATTTTGCCTTAATTGAACACAAAGTTATATTCCAGACTCAGTGCGAAATGACCCTTTAAGATTTAGCATAATATATACAACAGCTCTTGCTAGCTATTCTCCCTTCTTGGTGAGATAATGTGGTTTATTTTTATAGCTTACTTGTAAACTTAATCTTTTATGAAATCTCTTAGTCACATGAGCATGTCTTATATTTTTTAAGTTTAATAAATAAATGGTTAAGCAAGTACTGATTTAGAAAGTACAACATGAAAAAAGACTTGTGCCAGGAACAAAGACAAATAATTAGACAGAAATGGGGGAATTAATTGGAACATTATTAAGATAATGAATAACAAGTTTAAATGGAAAAGCCTGGGCCTGTTTGATTTGTTCTTTATGATGTTCATCATGGAGGATAACCACCCCTAGATTCAGAAAAGCAAACTTAGAAAACTCCCCTCCCCTATTTTTTCTAGACCAAAAGTTAGAAAAAAATATCTGAAAAGCAGTGATAATAGACACTATTTTCATGGACTTTTGTTACAGGGATGAACCATAGCTGTCAACTTATAGAAATTGTTCAAAATGATGCAGTAAGTATTAACTTATTTTTCATCACATATTTCCCAGTAACCCAGAAAGCCCAAAAATCTATTTTGGGGCTATGTAAAAGAGACCTTAGAATTTGCAGTCTAATTATAATCATCTATTTTTCTTTAAATAATAAATGAAAATATTTCAAAATATTGGCAGTAGTCATAGGAGTATGGTTAGTTTATTTCTTTATTTTTAACTGTATTTTCATATAATCATGATTTATTTTTATAGAGAAAAGGAAATAAATACTTTTTGAATGGAAAAAATAAGTATCTGAAGCAAAACTTCAAAGTGATAAATTCTGTTAAATTTGAGTTGTTTTGTAGATGTTATTTTTAATACTTTTATCCACGTGTGTGTGTGTGTGTGTGTATATATATTTATGATAAATTTATTTATAGAGAAAAATGATGTAAAAGGAATCTTCTATTTCATGCTAAGTTACACTCTATATCTAGTGCAAAAATTTCTTTGAATAACGTGCTCAACAGTATAAGTGACAACATACGTTTGGCAGTTTCTTACTGGGCTCCCAGATTTTTTGTTTCAAATAAATTGTTCCAAGAAATTGTTGATTATCCTCACTAACTTGTCTTAAAAAATAATAAAGAGAACACTTTAATATTGTCAAGTTTTGCTTTTTACTTTTATATATTTTCCTGAGGAGCAAAGAGTTATCCACATTTCTTGCCTCTCTATTTTTTATGGTAGAAACATTTGTCTGGATTCAGCACTCTAAGCTCACAGCCACTTACACCTGCATGGGCTCCTCCCCCTCTAGCAACCACGGGGTCATTTACTCATGTGCAGTTTATCATGTGCATGCCAGTGGTGTCTGTGCTTTTAGGAAAGAAATAATTTTGTGTTAGTTCTTCCTCAATGAGTGAAAAACTGCTATATTCAATTTGTACACTTTACTTAAGGAAATATTTGTTATATAAAGGCAATTTGAAAGTTGATTTTAAACAGAAAGGCCTATTAGAGGAATAGTAAGCAGCAGTAGTTGGAAAAAGCTCAGATTTTAAATCATATGGAAGTCCCCACTCACTAGTGAAGTACATTAACGAAAATGCTTAACCTGTTTGAATGTCAGCTTCCTTATGTGCAAAAGAAGGATAATAACCCCTCCCCATTAGGGTTGTTGGGCTTCCTTGGCATCTCAGTGGTAAAGAACTCACCTGCCAATGCAGAAGACATGGGTTCAATCCCTGGTTCAGAAGATTCCCTGGAGAAGGAAGTGGCAACTTATTCCAGTATACTTGCCTGAGAAAGAGGACAGCACAGAGGAGCCTGATGGGCTGCAGTCCATGTGGTTACAAAAGAGTCGGCCATGATTTAGTGATTAAACAACAGCAGCTAAGGTTTTAGACATTATTTTTCCAGACAAAGGTTTGTCTAGTCAAAGCTATTGTTTTTCCAGTAGTCAAAAATTGGATTATAAAGAAGCTGACACTGAAGAATTGATGCTTTTGAACTGTGGTTGGAAAAGACTCTTGAGAGTCCCTTGGACTGCAAGGAGATCGAACCAGTCAATCCTGAGGGAAATCAGTCCTGAATATTCTCTGGAAGGACTGATGCTGAAGCTGAAACTCCAATATTTTGCCCAACTGCTGTGAAGAACTGACTCAATGGAAAAGATCCTGATGCTGGGAAAGATTGAAGGCAAGAGGAGAAGGGAACAGAGGATAAGATGGTTAAGTGGCATCATCAACTCAATGGACGTAAGTTTGAGCAAGCTCCAGGACTGGTGATGGACAGGGAAACCTGGCATGCTGCAGCCCATGGGGTACCAAAGAGTCAGACACGACTGAGCAACTGAACTAAACTGAGGGTTTTATGAGGATCAAAAGTAGTAAGTAAATTCCCTAATAAATATTAGATATTTAATGCAAGTTCTTCATGCTATTATTAAAGCCAATATTATATACTATCTATAAACTCTCAGGTAGATATTTATCTATCTATCTATCTATGCCTTTCCTGGTGACTCAGACTGTAAAAAATATACCTGCAACTAAGGAGACTTGGGTTGGATCACTTGGAAAGGGAGTGGCTACTCCCTCGGGTATTCTTGCATGGAGAATTTCATGGACAGAGGAGCCTGGTGGGCTACAGTCCATAGTGTTGCAAAGAGTCAAACACAACTGAGTTACTAACGCTACTTTTGCTATTATATATGTTAGATATGATACACATTATGCATTTTAATCTTTGAATTATCTTGGTACTTACTAGGTGTAGATGAAATTTGAAGATTAAATTTAGTTACGTGGAAAACTAAGAAAATTGCCAGCAGACACCAGCATCATGACTTCCAAATGAATGAATGAGTTAATATATAAATATTATTTTTACATGGCATCAATTTATAGTGAGTGCTCTTATTTTTCCTTTTTTTCTTCCTTTGTTTTAAAAGTTTTCAATGATGAGAGCATATCACTTTGATAATATAAATAGAAAGGAAACTTTACTTTTTAAAATGAGTTCTTACTAGTTTGTGAATCATAACAATATAAGAGTTCAATCTGATTTCTAACATATTGTTAATATATCATAGTAGGGTAATAAACATAATACAAAACAAAAGAACAAATATGGATTTTTTCAGTGTTTTTGAAGCTAAAACACTATAAAAACAGGTTTGTTGTAAAAAATTTAAACAGTATGCAAACATGTGAGTGAAAAGTGAAAGTCCCTCTTTAGTTCTTTCCAAGCTCAAAATTACTGACTTTCTTCCTGAGATGTGGCCAAAATGCTGACATTTTATGTTCATATATATCATGTATATTTAAGTTCATATATATTAGAACACATACATTTTAATAAATGTGTATTGTGTTGTGCCTTGTCTTTTATTATATCTCTCAGATATCTTTTTCAGGTATGGAATTATATTTCTGGACATATTCAGCAATTTAACTTTTAGAAAAATCCTAGCATGTGGGCACAAAAAGACACGAGTTAATGAAAGTATCTTTGTATTAATTTAAAAATCTAAAAAATCATAAAATTATAGTATATTTATGTAGCTGAACACTACATATAAGTTAAAATGACTAAGCTAAAATATATGTGTTGGCATAGATCAGTCTGTAAAATTTAGCTTGAATGAAAAAGAAGATTGTAAAAGATGATTATAATGTTACATCATTTTTATAATTTTATAATTAAAAAGATAATTCTGTATGTTACATATGGTTTCTTAAATATGTAGTAAAGTTTTGAAAATGTGCATTGTTTTGAGAGAGTGGTTTCTGTTTTCTATATATCTTTGCAGATCCATCTCTCTTCACAGTTATCATGAAGTTACTCTTCATAATTGTTGTATCAGTACATGCCCTTCAGAAATGTATTATTAGACTTCTTAGTTTTGCATATGTATGCTTAAATATCTCATTGATATTTTATTTTCTTTCTTCTGAGTGGTATGTTAAGCATATTTATATAAGGACTATTCAATTCTTCTCTTTTGTAAATTATCTTTTAAATATGTTATTGTTTTTACCCTCAGTTTGGATATTTAAAATTTGTACACTTTGGGTACTAACTTTTTATCATTTATATACATTGAAAGCATTTACTTTGCCAATGGCCCTTTTAAAAATATTATAATGTTATTTATGTATAGAGATTTTGAAATTTTATTACTTTCAGTTTTATTATTAATTTCCTTTATGAATTTTGGTTTTACTTGTTTGGGTAGTCTTTTCTTAGGGATTATAAAGCTATCCTCTAGTTTTCTCCTGAAGCTGTAATTGTCTTTTGTACTGAAATCCAAAATAGTTGAAAGTTGATATTTACTTTTGTAGTTATTTGAAGTATGAATCACCAATCTCCTCCCCCCTCAGAGCACCCCCATCCCCACCCATGTATATAGCCAGTTTAATTTTTTTGCATTGATTTGTAAAGCTAATTTATAGGTTTGTTCTAGATTCTCTATTCTGTTACATTGGTTCATTTGTCCAATCCCATGTCAATTCAGTATTTAATTCTTTAATCCTTTACACATTATAAACAGTCTTTAATCCTTATATCTTTTATTAAGAACTCCACTTCCATGAAACTGAGAGTAGTTATCAGTTAGCCATTAATAAACAGTAAACTGTTTTCACTAGTCAGGCTCTCTTTGTTTCTGTAAAAACTTGTGTGCCTTCTACATTTCATGTAGTGTAAACAATAAAATGTTTGTCCCAGGTTTTTTTTTTTTTTTTTTTTTTAGGAACTTGTAGTCAGTCCTGTTTGAGCTGGAGCCAGTTAAGACCATCAACCCTCCAACTGGGCATGCTCCAGTGTCCATTTGTGACTTTTTGATGTCAAGGGCCAAAAACTCCACCCTCAGAGTATCTTAATGCTGCTATTTTCTGAGCATATATCCCATGGAAAAACCTATAAGTTATGTCTTCATAGTATGATGATTACGTCACCTTTTTCTTACCTCCAGTTACCTTTCCCCTTGCCTCATCTTTATCCCATAAATACCCTAAGCCCCTCACCTTCAGGGAGGCAGATTTGAGACTTGTTCTCCCATCTCTTCACTTGGCTGAATGAGAGCAGCTGATGGCCAAGTAGCATTCACTGCCACTTATGTCCTGCAAGTCCTATATGGTAGTCCCCCTTTTCCAAGATTTTGCTTTTTGCAGTTTCAGTTATATGTTTAACCTCTGTAATAAAATATTAAATGGAAAATTCCAGAAAGAAACAATTTATAAGATTTAAATTGTGTGTCATTCTGAGTAGTATGATGAAATCACGTGTCTCCCTGTTCCATCCTGCCTGGGACATGAATCATCCCTTTGTTCAGTATATCTGCACTGTATACACTATCCATCTGTTAGTGCTATAAGAAAAAACAGTATCTGTGAAGTTTGATACCATCTGAGGTTTCAGGCATCCACTGTGGGTTTTGGAACATATCCCATGTGGATAAAAGGTGGCTACTGTGCTACAAAGCTCCAGTTTCATCTACTTTCTGTAATTCTGTATCTTCCCCTTGCCCCATCAAGCCTGGGAGACAGTGGTGGCAAAGGGGTGGTTAACAGCATCCTTCTTTTAACTATCATCATGCCTCAGTAGCTTTTCCCTTTGGTTATGATATCTTTTTTCCTCCAAGCTTTTGACATACAGCTTGGTGGGATTGGAAGGGCATTCATTTTACAGTTATTTAAGAGAACTGTCATTTTTATGATTAGAGCCTTTCTACTTATATATATGTTATACATCTCTGTTTACCTAGTTCTTCTGTGTGCTTCTATCATGTTTTAATTTATTCTATAAAAATATTACTTAGATTTTTTGAAATTTATTCCAAGAATTATTCTCATGTTTATTATAATATGAATGAGACATTTATAAATATATAAGGCTATTGTTGATAAATATTGATTTTTGCATGTTGATTTCCCATCCAAAAACTTACTAAGCTATTCTATTTCCTCTCATAGATTCTTTTGGAGATTCTCTTCCATACTCTAGGTAGAGAATTATATTGTCTTTGTATAATAAATATAGTAGTAATAGTCATTACTAAATTTGCATTGACAATATAGTAGAGGACAGAGGAGTCTGACATGCTAATCCATAAGGTCTCAAAAAGTCAGACACAGCTTAGTGATTGAACAACAACAAAAGTATATTGTGAGAGTATTGTGTGCATGTGTATACTCAGTTGCTCAGTTGCGTGGTTTATTTATTTTGTGTGATGAGACATTTAGGATCTTATCTCATAGCAAGTTTCACATGTACAGTGAAGTATTATTAATTATGGTCATCTTTCTGTATATTAGATCTCTAGCAGTTATTTAATTTATAATTGAAAGTTTCCACACTTTTACACATTCACCTATTTTTTCTAACCCTCAGGCTCTGGTAGCCATCATGCTACTATTTACGTACATTTGGGTTTTTTAGATTCTGTATATAAATGAGAAATTATAGTATCCATTTCTCTGACTTATTTCACTTAGTCTTAAATTTTTGGCGGGATTTACTTTTTAAAAATACTTCCAACTCAAAATGGATTAAAGATCTAAACGTGAGAACAGAAACTGTAAAACTCCTAGAGGAGAACATAGGCAAAACATTCTTCGACATAAATCACAGCAGTATCCTCTATGATCCACCTCCCAGAATACTGTAAATAAAAGCAAAAATAAACAAATGGGATCTAATTAAAATTAAAAGCTTCTGCACAACAAAGGAAACGATAAGCAAGGTGAAAAGACAGCCTTCTGAATGGGAGAAAATAATAGCAAATGAAGCAACTGACAAATAACTAATCTGAAAAATATACAAACAACTTACGCAGCTCAATTCCAGAAAAACAAATGACCCAATCAAAAAATGGGTCAAAGAACTAAATAGACATTTCTCCAAAGAAGACATATGGATGGCTAACAAACACATGAAAAGATGCTCAACATCGCTTATTATCAGAGAAATGCAAATCAAGACCACAATGAGGTACCATTTCACACCACTCAGGATGGCTGCAATCCAAAAGTCTGCAAGCAATAAATGCTGGAGAGGGTGTGGAGAAAAGGGAACCCTCTTACACTGTTGTGAGAATGCAAACTAGTATAGCCACTATGGAAAACAGTGTGGAGATTCCTTAAAAAATTGCAAATAGAACTGCCATATGACCCAGCAATCCCACTGCTGGGCATACACACCGAGGAAACGAGAATTGAAAGAGATACATGTACCCCAATGTTCACTGCAGCACAGTTTGTAACAGCCAGGACATGGAAGCAACCTAGATGTCCATCAGCAGATGAATGGATAAGAAAGCCATGGTACATATACACAATGGAGTATTACTCAGCCATTAAAAAGAATACATTTGAATCCATTCTAACGAGGTGGGTGAAACTGGAGCCGATTATACAGAGTGAAGTAAGCCAGAAAGAAAAACACCAATACAGTANCTTAGTTTTCTGAATGCTGAGTCTTAAGCCAACTTTTTCACTCTCCTCTTTCACTTTCATCAAGAGGCTTTAGTTCCTTCTCTCTCTCTCTCTCTTTTTTTTTGTTTGTTTGTTTGATAAAAACAAAAACTGAGAGCTAAACAGCTTTATTATCATTTTCTATTTTCATAAATCTTACACTATAGTCTTAAACTGGGGAATACATATCTATTTATTTATCTACCTATCCTCTCCTCCTTTTCTCTGTAATTTTAAGATGTGTGTTACCATTAGGTTTGTGCCAATTTTCATACAACATGTACACTTCATTCTGTAGAAGTGATAATATTTGTTCATACTAGTGTAAGTGAATAGGTGATATACAGGGGGGCTGGGGCCACTGTGATGTGGTGAAAAAAGGAAGGGAGCTGGCCAGGGAGATTGAGCCCTGGCCTTCAGGCTCCTGCTTTGCCCAGACACTCAGGGCTCCATGATTCACTCTTGATCCAGTAAAAAGGGCTTAGAAAAGCCCTGTTAGCAGCCTGGCCAGGAGGTCTTCCCATACTTCTCTCTATTTACATCATGGGCATGGAGTTCCCTCAAAAGTCTTCAAAATTCTGGGTTCTTCTGATTTCTTTAGTCTTTACTAGTCTTCTTACTAGTAGAANTCACTCTTGATCCAGTAAAAAGGGCTTAGAAAAGCCCTGTTAGCAGCCTGGCCAGGAGGTCTTCCCATACTTCTCTCTATTTACATCATGGGCATGGAGTTCCCTCAAAAGTCTTCAAAATTCTGGGTTCTTCTGATTTCTTTAGTCTTTACTAGTCTTCTTACTAGTAGAAGAAGGCAATGGCACCCCACTCCAGTACTCTTGCCTGGAAAATCCCATGAATGGAGAAGCCTGGTAGGCTGTAGTCCATGGGGTTGCTAAGAGTCAGACATGACTAAGCGACTTCCCTTTCACTTTTCAATTTTATGCCTTGCAGAAGGAAATGGCAACCCACTCCAGTTTTCTTGCCTGGAGAATCCCAGGGATGGGGGAGCCTGGTGGGCTTCCATCTATGGGGTCACACAGAGTTGGACACGACTGAAGTGACTTAGCAGTCTTCTTACTAGGGATGTCACTAACTAAATCAGCCTATATATTATCAATATAAGTATTGTTATATTAAAATAATAATACTAACCATATTCAACATTTTATTTACATTATATATACACATCATTTATATAGTATTATGTTCCTCTGTCCATGGGATTCTCCAGGCAATTATACTGGAGTGGGTTGCCATTTCATTCTCCAGGGGATCTTCCCAATCCAGGAATCCAATCCAGGTCTCCTGCCTTGCAGGCAGATTATTTACTGACTGAGCTTTGAGGGAAGATGGATGTTATAATAAGTTAAATTAATGTCTAATTAAACTAATATAATAAGTAATATAATATGAATATATATTATGCCTGGGAATCAATCCTTTGCCTTTTCATGGTCAGTTCTGTCCCCTGACTGTATATTGTTTGCCCCCCACAAAAAATGAAGACTTGAGACCATAGTTAAGAATGAGAGGGAGATGGGCAGAGAAGACCCAGCTGGAAATTATAAGGAAAGCACAGGAACTAAATTACACAAGTGAAGCATGAAGTGTGTTATAAGAACCAACTTGAACTGCATAGTCTTAGTGAAAGGAGTGGATGTAAACTTCCTCTCCTGACACATGCACCCTTTCTGGAGTGCGGGGGTGGGGTGCAGAGGAGGAAGCATCCTCCAGATATTTCTTCTCCAGCCCCTCCCACAGGACCCTGTTTCTCCTTCCCAGTCCTGCTCTGACCCTTGTGTTTGGCTACCTAGAAGTCAAGTTACTGTCTCCCAACTGTTTTCCTCCTTCCTCTTTCTTTTCCTTACTTTCCTTGGTTCTTTCTGGCTGGTGCCACCCAAGCTGGGGGCATAGCCAGGCATATGCACCTTCCTTCCAGTCAGTGAGCTGTTCTTTCCCCTATCCTCTTTTAGAGCTGGCTGGAGATCCTGGATGCCTGCTCTCATTTTCCTCCCTTCCAGATGGTTGGATGTGCAGACCAACTGAGGGCATTTCTGAATTCCCCAAAGTGGGGATGCTAGAATGGATTGGAAGTCATTAATACTTTCCACTTAAGCACAAACAGTGAGTTGGTTTAAGCTATAGTTCATAAATAAAATAAGAAAACTCCCTTGATAAAAGTAAGATGATTTAATAAATTCAGAATTTGAGTGAGCCTATTCTCATACACTTGGTTTTCTAGTTTTAAAGTAAGAGATTTCTAACTTCTACAGAGATTTGCAAAGATTTGTCATTGGGAAATTTATTAGCTGCCATTTTTTCCAGATGACAGACTAAACAGGAATCTAACATACCTACCTAAAGAAACTAAAGACCTATATATAGAAAATTATAAAACACTGATGAAAGAAATCAAAGAGGACACTAATAACTATACCATGTTCGTGGATTGGAAGAATCAATATAGTGAAAATGAGTATACTACCCAAAGCAGTCTACAGATTCAATGCTATTCCTATCAAGCTACCAGCGGTATTTTTCACAGAGCTAGAACAAATAATTTCACAATTTGTATGGAAATACAAAAAGCCTCGAATAGCCAAAGCCATCTTGAGAAAGAAGAATGGAATGGGAGGAATCAACCTGCCTGATTTCAAGCTCTACTACAAAACCTCAGTCATCAAAACAGTATGGTACTGGCACAAAGACAGAAATATAGATCAATGGAACAAAATAGAAAGCCCAGAGATAAATCCACACACCTATGGACACCTTATCTTCGACAAAGGAGGCAAGAATATACAGTGGATTAAAGACAATCTCTTTAACAAGTGGTGCTGGGAAAACTGGTCAACCACTTGTAAAAGAATGAAACTAGACCACTTTCTAACACCATACACAAAAATAAACTCAAAATGGATTAAAGATCTAAACGTAAGACAAGAAACAATAAAACTCCTAGAGGAGAACATAGGCAAAACACTCTCTGACATAAATCACAGCAGGATCCTCTATGATCCACCTCCCAGAATACTGGAAATAAAAGCAAAAATAAACAAGTGGGATCTAATTAAAATTAAAAGCTTCTGCACAACAAAGGAAACTATAAACAAAGTGAAAAGACAGCCTTCAGAATGGGAGAAAATAATAGCAAATGAAGCAACTGACAAACAACTAATCTCAAAAATATACAAGCAACTTATGCAGCTCAATTCCAGAAAAATAAATGACCCAATCAAAAAATGGGCCAAAGANTATAAAACTCCTAGAGGAGAACATAGGCAAAACACTCTCTGACATAAGTCACAGCAGGATCCTCTATGATCCACCTCCCAGAATACTGGAAATAAAAGCAAAAATAAACAAATGGGATCTAATTAAAATTAAAAGCTTCTGCACAACAAAGGAAACTATAAGCAAGGTGAAAAGACAGCCTTCTGAATGGGAGAAAATAATAGCAAATGAAGCAACTGACAAATAACTAATCTGAAAAATATACAAACAACTTACGCAGCTCAATTCCAGAAAAACAAATGACCCAATCAAAAAATGGGTCAAAGAACTAAATAGACATTTCTCCAAAGAAGACATATGGATGGCTAACAAACACATGAAAAGATGCTCAACATCGCTTATTATCAGAGAAATGCAAATCAAGACCACAATGAGGTACCATTTCACACCACTCAGGATGGCTGCAATCCAAAAGTCTGCAAGCAATAAATGCTGGAGAGGGTGTGGAGAAAAGGGAACCCTCTTACACTGTTGTGAGAATGCAAACTAGTATAGCCACTATGGAAAACAGTGTGGAGATTCCTTAAAAAATTGCAAATAGAACTGCCATATGACCCAGCAATCCCACTGCTGGGCATACACACCGAGGAAACGAGAATTGAAAGAGATACATGTACCCCAATGTTCACTGCAGCACAGTTTGTAACAGCCAGGACATGGAAGCAACCTAGATGTCCATCAGCAGATGAATGGATAAGAAAGCCATGGTACATATACACAATGGAGTATTACTCAGCCATTAAAAAGAATACATTTGAATCCATTCTAACGAGGTGGGTGAAACTGGAGCCGATTATACAGAGTGAAGTAAGCCAGAAAGAAAAACACCAATACAGTATACTAACACATACATATGGAATTTAGAATCATGGTAATGATAACCCTGTATGTGAGAAAGCAAAAGAGGCACAGATGTATAGAACAGACTTTCGGACTCTGTGGGAGAGGGAGAGGGTGGGATGATTTGGAAGACTGGCACTGAAACATGTATACTATCACATAAGAAACGAATCACTAGTCTATGTTTGATACAGGATACAGGATGCTTGGGACTGGTGCACAGAGATGATCCAGAGAGATGATATGAGGTGGGAGGTGGGAGGGAGTTCAGGACTGGGAACTCATGTACACCCATGGTGAATTCATGTCAATGTATGGCAAAACCTATACAGTAAAGTAAAGTAAAATAAAAATTAAAAAATAAATAAATAAAACAAAATAAAATACTTCCAATATGCTACTGGAGAAGAGTGGAGAAATAACTCCAGAAAGAATGAAGAGGCTTCACCAAAGTGAAAACAACAACCAGTTGTGGATGTGTCTGGTGGTGAAAGTGAAGTCTGATTCTGTAAAGAACAATATTGCATAAGAACTTAGACTGTTAGGCCCACGAATCAAGATAAATTGGAAGTGATCAAACAGGTGATGGCAAGAGCGAACATTGACATTTTAAGAATCAGTGAAATAAAATGAGCAGAATGGGTGAATTTAATTCAGCTGACCGTTATATTAACTACTGTGTACAAGAATCACTTAGAAGAAATGGAGTAGCTCTTATAGTCAATAAAAGAGTCTGAAATACAGTACTTGGGTACAAACTCAAAAATTACAGAAAGATCTCCGTTTCCAAGGCAAGCCATTCGATATCACAGTAATCCAAATCTATACACCAATCACTAATGTTGAAGAAATGGAAGATGAATGATTCTATGAAGACCTCCAAGACTTTCTAGAACTAACACCAAGAAAATATATAATTTTAATCATAGGGGCCTGGAATGCAAAAGTAGGACACCAAGAGATACCCAGAGTAACAGGCAAGTTTGGTCTTGGAGTACAAAATAAAGCAGGGCAAAGGCTAACAGAGATTTGCCAAGAGAACTCACTCATCATAGCAAGCACACTCTTCCAACAACACAAAAAACAACTCTATACATGGACATCACCAGATGATCGATATGAAAGTCAGACTGATTATATTCTTTGCAAGCAAAGGTGGAGAAGCTCTATACACTTATCAGAAATGAGACCAGGAGCTGACTGTGGCTCACATCATGAACTCCTTATTTCCAAATTCAGACTTAAAATGAAAAAAGTAGGGTAAGCCACTAGGCCATTCAGGTATGCTGCTGCTGCTGCTAAGTCACTTCAGTCGTGTCCGACTCTGTGTAACCCCATAGACAGCAGCCCATCAGGCTCCCCAGACCCTAGGATTCTCCAGGCAAGAACACTGGAGTGGGTATGACCTAAAGCAAATCCTTTACAATTATAAAATGAAAGTGACAAATAGATTCTAGGGATTAGGTCTGATACACAGAATGCCTGAAGAACTATGGACAGAGATTCATAGCATTGTACAGGAGGTGGTGATCAAAATCATCCCAAAGAAACAGAAATGCAAAAAGGCAAAATGGATGTCTGAGGAGGCCTTACAAATAGCCGAGGAAAGAAGAGAAATGAAAAGCAAAGGAGAAAGGGGAAGATATTCACATGTGAATGCAAAGAATAGCAAAGAGATAAGAAAGCCTTCTTAAGAGATGAATGCAAAGAATTAGAGGAAATCAATAGGGAAAGACTAGAGATCTCTGCAAGAAAATTAGAGACACCAAGGGAACATTTCATGCAAAGATGGGTACAATAAAGTACAGAAATGGTATGGATGTAAGAGAAGCAGAAGATATTAAGAGGTGGCAAGAATACACTGGAAAACTATAGAAAAGAACGCTTCATGACTCAGATAACCATGATGGTGTGATCAGTCACTTAGAGCCAGACATCCTGGAGTGCAAAGTCAACTGGGCCTTAGGAAGCACCACTATAAACAAGGCTAGTGGAGTTGATGAAATTCCAGCTGAGCTAGTTCAAATCCTAAAAGATGATACTGCTAAAATGCTGCCCTCAATATGCCAGCAAATTTAGAAAACACAACAGTGGCCACAGGACTGGAAAAGGTCAGTTTTCATTTGTATCCCAACGAAAGGTGGTGCCAAAGAACGTTCATACTACCACACAATTGCACTCATTTCATATGCTAGCAAGGCAATGCTCAAAATTCTCCAAGCTAGGCTTCAACAGTACATGAACTGAGAACTTCGTGTTCAAGAAGGATTTAGAAAAAACAGAGGAGTCATAGATCAAATTGCCAACATCTGTTGGATCATAGAAAAAGCAAGAGAATTCCAGAAAAACATCTGACTCATTCGCTGATACACTAAAACCTTTGACTGTGTGGATCACAACAAACTGTGGAAAATTCTTCAAGAGATGGAGTACCAGACCACCTTACCTGCCTTCTGAGAAACCTGCATGCAAGTCAAGAATCAACAGTTAGAACTGGACATGGAATAGACTGGTTCCAAATTGGGAAGGAGTGCCTCAAGGCTGTATATTGTCACCCTGCTTATTTAACTTATATGCAGAGTACATCTTGCTAAATGTCAGGCTGTATGAAGCACAAGCTGGAATCAAGATTGATGGGAGAAATATCAATAACCTTGCGTATGCAGATGACAACATCCTTATGGTAGAAAATGAAGAAGAACTAAAGAGCCTTTTGATGAAGGTGAAAGAGGATAGTGGAAAAGATGGCTTAAAAACACTCAGGAAAAAAAAAAACACTCAGAAAATGAAGATTACTTCAAGGCAAATAGGTGGGGAAACAATGGGAATGGTGACAGACTTTATTTTCTTGGGCTCCAAAATCACTGTAGATGGTGACTGCAGCCATGAAATTAAAAGACACTTGTTCCTTGAAAGAAAAGCTATGCCTAACCTAGACAGAATATTAAAAAGCAGAGACATTATTTTGTCGATAAATGTCCATATAGTCTTTCCAGTAGTCATGTATGGATGAGAGTTGGACCATAAAGAAGTCTGAGCACCAAACAATTTTCTGAGCTGTGATGTTGAAGAAGAATCTTGAGAGTCCCTTGGATTGCAAGGAGATCAAACCAATCAATCCTAAAGGAAATGAACCCTGAATATTCATTGGAAGGACTGATGCTGAAACTAAAGCTCCAATATTGGCCACCTGATGCGAAGAGACTCATTAGAAAAGACAATGTTACTTGGAAAGATTGAAAGCAAGAGGTGAAGGGGACAACAGAGGAAGAGGTGGTTGTTTGGCATCACCTACTCAATGGACATGATTTTGAACAAGCTCCTGGAGACTGTGATGAACATGGATGCCTGGTGTGCTGCCTTCCATGGGGTCGCAAAGAGTCGGACGTACTGAGTGACTGAACAACAACAACTTCTTTTATGACAACAATATTCCAAATACATACACATATATAAATAGCTATATATTTATTAATATATACTTGTCTATTTCACATTTCTTATCCATTTGTCTATCAGTAGACACAGGCAGTTTCCATGTCTTGACTCGTGAGTAATGCTGCAAGGAACACAGGATTTACATATCCCTTTGATACAGTGACCACATTTCTTGGATTGCTGGATCACATGATGGCTCTACGGTCAACACATTTAAGCTGCTAAATTCTAGGGTGTTTTATTGTATAAAAACAAGTAGCAAAATGTTCCATGGATTCTTTCTCCCTACGTTTTATTTTGGCTTTTACATTGCTGCAATGGCTTTTAATTTGTTTAGATATGTTTCTTTCTTATTTAAAATTAATATTTATAGGAGTACAGTTGTTGACAATTGTACATTAACAATGTTGAGTTAATTGCTGCTGTAAAGTAAGGTGAATCAGATACACACACACACACACACACAAATATATTCTCTCTTTTTTGGATTTCTTTCCCATTTAGGTCATGATAGATCAGTGAGTAGGGTTCCCTGAGCAATACAGTAGGTTCTCATAAGTTATCTACTTCATACATGGCATCAATAGTATATATATATATATATATCAGTACCAATCTCCCAATTCATCCCACTTCACCTGTCTCCTTTTATAACCATGTGTCCATTCTCTTCATCTGTGTCTCTATTTCTCTTTGCAAATAAGTTCATCTATATCATTTTTCTTTTCCTCTTTCTGACTTACTTCACTCTGTCTCTAGATCTGTCCACATCTCTGCAAATACCACTATTTTATTCCTTTGTATGGCTGAATACTTTTCCATTGTATATATGTACCCCAACTATTTTATCCATCCTTCTGATGAGGGGCCTTTAGGTTGCTTCTGTGTCCTGACTATTGTAAATGGTGCTTTAATGAACATTGGGGTGCGTGTATCTTTTTGGATTATAGTTTGATGTTGAGCACTTTTTCTTGTGTTTTTTTCTTTTTTTATTTTTTATTTTTGGTCATTTCCATGTCTTTGGAGGAATATCTATTTAATCTTTCCTCTCATTTTTTCATTGGGTTATTTGTTTTTAGATATTGAAGCTGCATGAGCTATTTGTATGTTTTGGATATTAATTCGTTGTCAGTTGCTTCATTTGTAAACTTTTTCTCCCATTCTAAAGGTTGTCTTTTTGTCTTGTTTATGGTTTTGTTTGCTGTGCAAAAGGTTTTTAGTTTAATTAGGTCCCATTTGTTTATTTTTATTTTTATTTTCATTACTCTAAGAGTTGGGTCAAAAAAGATCTACTAAGATTTATGTCAAAGAGTAGTCTACCTGTGTTTTCCTCTAAGAGTTCTGTAGTGACTAGCTTTACATTTAGGTCATTTATCCATTTTATTTTTGTGTTAGAGAGTGTTCTAATTTTATTATTTTACACATAGCTGTCCAGTTTTTCCTGTATATCCTTGCATCCTGTATCATAAATGTGGTAATCATAGACAAGTGGGTTTAGCATTAGGTTTTCTTTCCTGTTACATTGATCTATATTCCTGTTTTTGTGCCAATGCCATATTATCTTGATGACTGTAGCTTTGTAATATAGTATAAAGGCAGAGAAGTGTGATTCCTCCATTTACATTTTTTTTTTCCTCAAAATTGCTTTGGGTATTCCAAGGCTTTTATGTTTCCATACAAATTGTAAATTTTTTTATTCTAATTTTGTGAAAAGTTTCCTTAGTGATTTCATATGGGATGTATTAAATCTGTATATTGTTATGGGTCCTATAGTCATTTTTTCAATATTGATTATTCCAATCCATGAACATTGATTTCTTTCATCAGTATCTTATAGTTTTTGAGTACATATTTTTTTTTTTTTTTTTTTGCCTCCTTAGGTTGGGGTATGACTAGGTATCTTATTATTTTTGTTGCAATTGTAAATTAGATAGTTTCCTTAATTTCTCTTTCTGATCTTTCATTGTTAGTGTATGTTGCTGCTAAGTCACTTCAGTCATGTCTGACTCTGTACGACCCCATAGACGGCAGCCCACCTGGCTCCCCCTTCCCTGGGATTCTCCAGGCAAGAACACTGGAGTGGGTTGCCATTTCCTTCTCCAATGCCTGAAAGTGAAAAGTGAAAGTGAAGTCGCTCAGTAGTGTCCGACTCTTAGCAACCCCATGGACTGCAGCCTACCAGGCTCCTCCGTCCATAGGATTTTGCAGGCAAGAGTACTAGAGTGGGGTGCCATTGCCTTCTCCCAGTGTATAGGAATGTAATATATTTCTGTGTATTAAATTGACATCTGCAAATTTAACAATTTCATTGACTAGTTCTGCTACTTTTCTGGCGGCATATTTATGGATTATCTATGTAGAGTATCATGTCATCTGCAGACAGTGAAAGTTTTACTTTTCTTTTCCAATTTGTATTATTTTACTTCTCTGATAGCCATGGCTGGAATTTCCAAAACTATTTTGAATAAAAGCAGCAAGAAACGACATCCTTGTCTTGTTCCTGATCTTAGAGGATATGGTTTTACTTTTTCACCATGAAGAGTGATGTTTGCTTTTTTTTTTTTTTTTTTTTTTTTTTTAATAGCCTTTATTATGTTGACATAGGTTCCCTCTATTTCCACTTTCTGGAGAGTTTTTATCATAAATGAGTGTTGAATATTGTCAAAAGCGTTTTCTGCATTTGCTGAGATCATTGTATACTGTTTTTGTTCTTTCTTTAAAAAATTTATTTACATATTTATTTGGCTGTGCTAGGTCTTAGTTGCAGCTTGCAGAATCTTCCATCCTTGAAGTGGTGTGTGGGATCTTTAGTTGTGGCAAGTGAACATTTAGTTTTGGCATTTGGTATCTAATTCCCTAACCAGAGATCAAACTTGGGCCCCTTGCACTGGTAGTGAAGAGTCTTAGCCACTGGACTGCCAGGGAAGTCCTTGCTGTTATATTTTAATTTGGTAATATGGTATATCACATTGATTTGTATACACTGAACACTCCTTGAATCCCTGGGGTAAATCCCACTTAATCATGGTATGTGAATGATGCTTTTAATTTGTTGTTGGATTATGTTTATTAGTGTTTGGTTCATTTTTGCATCTATGTTCATCAGTGATATTGACCTGTAATTTTCTTGTTTGTGTATGATTTTTTTTTAAGGGGCGTCTGGTTTTGGAATGAGGGTGATAGTGGCTTCATAGAATGAGACTGAGAGTATTTCTCCTGCAATTTTTTGGAAGACTGAGGAGGATAGATGTTAGCTGTTTTCTAAATGTTTCATAGAATTTGCTGGTGAAGCCATCTGGTCCTAGCTTTTTGTTTGCTAGAAGATTTTTAATCACAGTTTCAATTTCATTACTTGTGATTGGTCTGTTCATATTTTCTATTTCTTCCTGGTTCATTCTTAAAAGGTATTGTATATTTCTGAGAATTTGTCCATTTCTTCCATGTTGTCCAACTTTTTGGCATATAACTGGTTGCATTATTTCTTTATATTTTGTGATATTGGTTATTACATCTCCCTTTGCATTTATAATTTTACTGATTTGAGTCTTCTCTCTTTTTCCATGATAAATGTGGCTAATGGTTTATCAATTTTGCTTATCTTCTCAAAGAACTAGCTTTTATTTTCATTGATCTTTGCTGTTGTTTTCTTCATTTCTATTCCATTTATTTCACCTCTTATCTTGATGATTTCTTTCCTTCTACTAACATTGTATTTTGTTTGTTATTCTTTCTCTAGTTGTTTTATTTTTTATTTTTTTTAGTTTGTTTTGCTTTACAATACTGTACTCATTTTGCCATACATTGACGTAAANTTTATCCTGTGTTTTCTTGTTTATCTCATTATCTTTCTGGCAAATCTTGGAATGATTATTTTAATCAGGTTGGATCCCCAACTGCACACAGCCATGTACTTTTTTCTCAGCCATTTCTCTTTCTGTGACCTCTGCAATTCAACAGCAATTGGTCCCAAGATGTTGATTGCTCTTTTAGCCAAAAACAAATCAATCCCCTTCTATGGTTGTGCTCTGCAATTCTTGGTCTTGTGTATCTTTGCTCATTCTGAGTGTCTCCTGCTGGCGGTGATGGCTTGTGACCAGTACAAAGCCGTCAGCAGCCCCTTGCTCTATGCGATCACCATGTCCAGTGGGGTGTGCTCCCTG
>SJYA01000851.1:249656-277590 GCA_006410615.1 Neotragus moschatus
CAGTGAGAGCTTTTCCTGGCATTTGGAACCGCCTCTCTTCTTAAAACTCTCTTCCCGGGACAGGACTCCCTTCCCGGGACAGAGCTCCCTCCCTAGCTCCTTTGTCTGTTTCTCCGTCTTTTGTATTCTTCCTACCTGTTTTTGAAGACAATGTTCTGCTATTCTGGATGCCTGACGACCTCTGCCAGCATTCAGAAGTTGTTTTGTAGATTTTCCTCCGTGTTGAAATGTTCTTTGGATGAATTTGCTGGGGAGAAAGTGGTCTCCCCGTCCTATTCCTCCGCCATCTTCTCCGAATCCCCTCTCTAGTTGTTTTAGGTGTAAGTTTGGATTGTTTATTTAAATTTTTTCTTGTTCCTTGACGTGAGAATGAATTGCTATATACTGTCCTATTAGAACTGCTTTTGCTGCATCCCATAGGTTTTGGGTTGTTGTGTTTTCATTATCATTTGTTTCTAGATATTTTTTTAATTTATTCTTTGATTTATTCAGTGATCTATTGGTTGTTTAGTAGAATGTAGTTTAGTTTCCATGTGTTTGTATTTTTATCATTTTTTTTTTAACTCAAATTTCATAATACTTTATGTAAGGTCTTTTGAAGATGAATGTCCATTTTCTCAGTTTCTGTTTTTGGCATAATGTCAGTTATTTGCAGTGGAATTAAAACCCCATGAACCCCCCTCAGCATTATTTAAAATTTGAAATTCCTCTATTTCTGGGTAAAATATCTATTCACAAATGATTTGTACAATTCAATTACCTTTCTTTTTCAAACTTTTCTTTGCAAAAATTAAACATTACAACACCAACCTTTCCTCCATAACCTTCATCTATAATACCATCTCCCACATCTGTGGAGTATTTTGTAGCTTAACCAAAATGTGGAGCTACTCTTCCATAGCACCAAGAAGGAAGAATTATCTGAATGTTGGTTTTAATGAGGCCTTTCTCCACTGGTGGTACTGTGTAATTATAGGCACTATACTGATCATAGCGCACAGACTGTGTGGACCCTTTGGTGGGGTGGTACTGTGTCCTGAGAGCTGGGTCAAATGGGGCTGCATGCTACACTCTGCTGAAGTCTGAGCCCATTTGCTGGGGAAGATGAATTGGGTCTCTTGAGAACAGGGAATGGCAGGGAAAATTGTGAGCTCAAGTCAAAGCAGGGGAACAAGAGAACAGAGTGAACTTAGCACACATGATCTAAACTTCCCACCAATCACTCCCTTTCTGTGGTTGATTTCTAATCTCATAGCATTGTGATCAGAAAAGATGCTTGATTCCATTTCACTTTTCTTAAATTTTCTGAGGTTTGAGTTGTGATCCAAGATGTAATCTACCCTGAAGAATGTTCCATGTGCAGTGGAGAAGAAAGTGTATTCTTCTGCTTTCAGATGGAAGGTTCTATAAATATAAATCAAGTCTATCTGGTCTGTTGTGTCATTTAAGGATTGTGTTTCCATATTAATTTTCAGTTTGGGTGTTCTGTCCATTGGTGTGTGTTTAATGTTAAAATCCTCAAGTATTGTTGTATTACTGTTGATTTCCACTTTTGTGTATGTTAATATTTAACATTTTAATTTTTTTTATTTGTACTTGAGCTTTGTTATTTTGATTATATAGGTCTTTACATGTATCTCCTTGGGTTTATTCTGTGTGGGATTCTCTGTGCTTTTTGGACTTGTTTAGTTATTTTCTTTCCTATGTTAGGGAATTTTTCAACTATAATATATTCAAAGATTTTCTTAGACTCTTTCTCTTCTTCTTCTGGAACCCTTATAAGTCAAAAGCTGGTATGATTAACATTGTGCCAGAGTTCTCTGAGATTGTCCTCTTACCTTTGCATTTTTCCTCTTTATTCTGCTTTGTGGCAGTTATTTCTACCGTCTTGACTTCTATCTTATTTTTTTTCCTGCTTTAGTTTTTCCAGTGTACTTTTCATTTTAGTTATTGTATTGTTTGTAATTTTTTTTTTTTTTTAGTTTTACATCCTTGTGTTTTCTCCATTCATGGCTATATTCTGTTTCTAAGATCTTAAATCATCTTAACTATAATTACTCTGAATTCTTTTTCAGGTAGGTTGCCTCTATACTCTTAATTTATTTGGTCTTGTGGATTTTTACCTTGCTTCATTGTCTGTTGGATACTTCTCTGTCACCTAATTTTGTCTATCTTACTGTGCTTGTATTCTCCTTTCTTCAGGGAACTGGGTCATAGTTCCTCTTGCTTCTGCTTCTTGGTGAGGGAAGTTGGTCCAGGAGCTTGTGTAGGTTTCTTTGTGTAGGGACCAGTGGGTGGAGCTAAATCTTGTTCCTCTAAAGGGCAAGGCTGAGTCAGGTGATGTGTTTTGAGGTGTCTGTGAGCTTAGTGCAATTTTAGACAGTCTGTCTTCTAATGGGTAAGGCTGTGTTCCTGTCTTGCTAGTTAGTTATCAGGGCACCCAGCACAGGAACCTGAAGGCAGTTAGGTGAGCTGGATCCTGATGTAGCAATGGAGACCTCCAGAGCTCATATTGATTAACATTCCCTGGAACTGAGGATTCTCTTGTGTTCCAGCATCTTGGGATTCAGAATTATTACCAGAGGCTCAGGCCCAACAACTGGCCAGGGAACCAAGGCTCTGCTAACTGTGCAGCATGTCCAGAAGGAAAAAAAAAAAAAAAGCAAGACAAACGATGAAAGCAGAGGCAAAGAAAAGACAAGTTAAAAAAAAGAGAGAGAGAAAATCAAGAGAACAACTTTAAAAAAAAAGACCCCAAACACAAAAACAATAAAAACAAAAACAACATAAACAGAAACCAAACTCAAAGAAATCAAAGAAAATATTAAACAAACACAAAATAATGTAAAAAGTGAAACAGAACAAAAACACAAAACAACAACAAATAACAAGAGAAAAATAAAACATATTGAAAATTAAACGAAAAACAAATGCAAACCAAAAATGAATGGAAAAAAAGTAAGAAAAGACAAAAACAAACAACAGAACAAAATTAAACAAAAAAAAAAAAGAGAAAGAAGAGAAAAAAAAATGATAATAACAATATTTTCCCCTGAGTGTCCATTATCTCTGTTCTTGCCTCCACAGTCAACCCCTGCCTCCTCAGGCAATCGTCCAATACCTCTATGTAGGTCACTGGTACAACTGCAGGCATTGTAGGGACAGATCATGTTCTGACTTGGCCCAATTCCTGTGTATCAGTTCAGTTCAGTTGCTGAGTCGTGTCCTACTCTTTGTGATCCCATGAATTGCAGCATGCCAGGCCTCCCTGTCCATCACCAACTCCCAGAGTTCACTCAGATTCATGTTCATCAATACCTGCCCCCAAATTCTACAACTGCCAAAGCTAGACTGGTCTCAGTTTGGGAAGCACTCCTTGTCCTTTAACATGTTCCACAGATGCAGTTTACTAAACAGATCATGAGGATTTAATCTGCAGCTTGCAAAACTGCATGGAGAGATCTCCATTTCTTCTCCTTAGTTGCACAACCCCTGGGACTCAGCTTTGATTTGACCCCATCTGTGTGTGGGGTATGTTCCCTACCCAGACAAGAAGCAAAATAAGTAAAAGAAGCAACTAATTGAGTCTCTCCAGATGATTAGAGCACTTATTTGCATAGGCCAGGAATATATAAGGTGGCCACAACTGGGTCCTTCCCTGTGGCTCAGCTGGTAAAGAATCCACCTGCAATGAAGGAGAGCTGGTTTTGATCCTTGGGTTGGGGAGATCCCCTGGAGAAGGGAAAGGCTACCACTCCAGTATTCTGGCCTGGAGAATTCCATGGATTGTATAGTCCATGGGGTTGCAAAGAATCGGACATGATCGAGTGACTCTCACTTTCACTTTTCAACTGGGGCATGTGTGAAGTATCTGTAGTGGGAGAGACAAGTAGAAAGATGCAATAGACAGAGACACACTTACTGTAGTGGAAACCCCTTCCGGTGCCCATGGAAGCAGGACTTGTGGGTCGGGAAGTGGGTTGCAGTGGTAGTTCCGGCTCTTGCACACCACTCATCAATGGTACCTTATTTCCTAGGCAGATGACGTATCCTGTAGGAGCATCCCTGGCCATGGAGACCCTCACTCCTGTCTGCTCAAGTTTTCTCTGTGAAGCCAATAGAACATCTCCCTGGATATGTTCTCCTAATTCCATCCTTTAGCATTGGCAGCTTCCTGTCTAAGGCTGGAGCACCAAGAGATGATTCTAAAGAGTGTTTTTGGTGGCAGTGCTCAGGACCCCAGAGCCAATATGAGTGGAGGAGGCTTTGGTTTGAGGGGTGGGCAAGACTGCTGAGGTCAGAGCCCTTCCCACTGTCAGTGGGCAGGGAAGGGGTTAGCAATGGTAACTATATTGCTTTCACATGACTCAACAATGTTTTCCTGGTTCTATGGTGTCCCACACTCCTTCAGAAATTTCTCTGGATGTATAGTTCCTTAGTCCTGTCCGTTCACAGACAGTAGCTGTCCCTACCCAGGGTCTATACTCCAAACCTCACTTTTCAGGACCTGCCCACCACCACCCTGATACATCCAGAGACACATAACTCCAGCTGGGGTGTGCAGGGCAATGACACAGATCATGTTCACAGTTCTTACTTTGTCCTTCCTTCCACAGACTGGATGCTGTGTTCCCCTCCAGTCTTCCAAAGGTCCCTTTCTTCCCCAGCTGATGTCCCTACTGTGAATGTGCTTTCCTGAGTACAGGAAATTGCCTCACCTTCAGTTCCCTACAAAGGGAGCTGGTCCCTTCCCATTTCCTATTTTCTTCTTCCTTTTTGTCCTTCTTTTGTCCTACCCAGTTGCATGGGGATTCATCTTGTCCTTTTAGGTGTCTTAGGCTTCTGCTAGTGTTCAGCAGGTGCTCTATGAGTATTGTTAATTTTTACATGTATTTTTGATATACCTGTGAAGAAAAGTGTATTCCACATTCTTCTATTCCACCATTTTAACTCCTTTCCCTCCTATTTTTAATTTTTTGAGGACCCTACATAGTGTTTTAAATAATGACTCTTATCAGTTTACATTCTCACCAATAGTATCAGTTCAGTTCCTTTCAGCCACTCAGTCATGTCTGAATCTTTGTGACCCCATGGAATGCCACACACCAGGCCTCTCTGTCCATCACCAACTCCCGGAATTTACTCAAATTCATGTCCAGTGAGTCGGTGATGCCATCCAACCATCTCAACTTCTGTTGTCCCTTTCTCCTCCCACTTCCAATCTTTCCCAGCATTAGGGTCTTTTCCAAGGAGTCAGTTCTTCCTATCAGGTGGCCAAGATGGAACTTCAGCTTCAGCATCAGTCCTTCCAATAAATATTCAAGACTGATTTCCTTTAGGATGGACTGGTTGGATCTCCTTGCTGTCCAAGGGACTCTCAAGAGTCTTCTCCAACACCACAATTCTAAAGCATCAATTCTTTGGTTCTCAACTTTCTTTATGGTCCAAGTATCACATCCATACATGACTAATGGAAAAACCATAGCTTTGCCTTTCCTGGCAAAGTAATATCTCTGCTTTTGAATATGCTATCTAGGTTGGTCGTGGTTTTTCTTTCAAGGAGCAAGCCGTTTTTAATTTCATGGCTGCAGTCTCCATCTGCAGTGATTTTGGATCCCCCAAAAATAAAGTCTGTCACTGTTCCCCCATCTATTTGCCATGAAGTGATGGGACCAGATGCCATGATCTTCATTTTCCGAATGGTGAGTTTTAAGCCAACTTTTTCACTCTCCTCTTTTACTTTCGTCAAGAGATTATTTAGTTTTTCTTCACTTTCTGCCATAAGGTTGGTGTCACCTGCATATCTGAGGTTATTGATATTTCTCCCGGAAATCTTGATTTCAGCTTGTGCTTCATCCAGTCTAGCATTTCTCATGATGTACTCTGCATCTAAGTTAAATAAACAGGGTGACAATATGAAGCCTTGATGTATTCCTTTCCCAATGTGGAACCAATCTGTTGTTCCATGTCCAGTTTTAACTGTTACTTCTTGACCTGCACACAGATTTCTCAGGAGACAAGTCAGGTGCTTTGTTATTCCCATCTCTTTAAGAATTTTTCACAGTTTGTTTTGATCCACCCAGTCAAAGTCTTTGGCGTAGTCAATAAAGTGGAAGTAGATGTTTTTTTCTGGAACTTTTTTGCTTTTTCAATGATCCAATGGATGTTGGCAATTTGTCTCTGGCTCCTCTGCCTTTTCTAAAACCAGCTTGGACATCTGGAAGTTCATTGTGGGTGAACTGTTGAAGCCTGGCTTGGAGAATTCTGAGTATTACTTAACTAGTATGTGAGATGAGTGCAATTGTGTGATAATGATGCTTCCTAAGGCCCACTTGACTTTGCATTCCAGGATGTCTGGCTCTAGGTGAGTGATCACACTATCGTGATTATCTGGGTCATGAAGATCTTTTTTGTACAGTTATTCTGTGTACTCTTGCCACCTCTCCTTAATATCTTTTGCTTCTGTTAGGTCAATACCATTTCTGTCCTTTATTGTGGTCATCTTTTCATAAAAAATTCCCTTGGTATCTCTAATGTTTGAAGAGATCTCTAATCTTACCCATTCTACTGTTTTCTTCTATCTTTTTGCATTGATCACTGAGGAAGGCTTTTTTATCTTTCCTTGCTATTCTTTGGTACTCTGCATTCAAATGGGTATATCTTTTCCTTCTTCTTTGACCTTTTGCTTCTCTTCTTTTCATAGCTATTTGTAAGACCTCCTCAGACAATCATTTTGCCTGTTGCATTTCTTATTCTTGGGGATGATCTTGATCTCCTATAAAATAACATGAACCTAAATCCTTCAGGCACTCTATCAGATCTAATCTCTTGAACCTATTTGTTACTTCCACTGTATAATTGCAAGGGATTTTATTTAGGTCATATCTGAATGGTCTACTGATTTTCCCTTTTGTCTTCAATTTAAGTCTGAATTTGACAATAAGCAGTTCCCTTTTCTCCACATCTATGTCAGTACTTTCTGCCTCTTGCTTTCTTTATAACAGAAATCCTAAGAGGTATGAGTTGCTATCTCATTAGGATTTTGATTTCCTTTTTCCTGGCGATTAGTGAGGTTTAGCATCTTTTGCCAGGAGAAATATCAATAACCTCAGATATGCAGATAACATCACCCTTATGGCAGAAAATGAAAAGGAACTAAAGAGCCTCTTGATGAACATGAAAGAAGAGAGTGAAAAAGCTGGCTTAAAACTCAACATTCATAAAATGAAGATCACAGCATCCAGTCCCATCACTTCATGGCAAATAGATGAGGAAACAGTGGAAACAGTGACAGACTTTATTTTCTTGGTCTCCAAAATCACTGCAGATGGTGACTGCAGGCATGAAATTAAGACACTTGCTCCTTGGAAGAAAAGCTATGACCAACATAGATAGCATATTGAAAAGCAAAGACATTACTTTGCCACCAAAGGTCCATATAGTCAAAGGTATGGTTTTTCCAGTAGTCATGTATGGATGTGAGAAATGGACTGTAAAGAGAACTGAGTGCTGAAGAATTGCTTCTGAACTGTGGTGTTGGAGAAGCCTCTTGAGAATCCCTTGGACTGCAAAGAGATCAAACCAGTTAATCCTAAAGGAAATTGGTCCTGAATATTCATTGGAAGGACTGATGTTGAATCTGAAACTCCAATACTTTGGCCACCTGATGTGAAGAAATGACTCATTCAGAAAGACCCTAACGCTGGGAAAGATTGAAGGCGGGAGGAGAAGGGGATGACAGAGGATGAAATGGTTGTTTGGCATCACTGGCCCAATGAACATTGAGTTTGAACAGCTCTGGGAGTTTTTGATGGAACAGGAAGCCTGGAATGTTGCAGTCCATAGAGTCACAAAGAGTTGGATATGATTGAATGACTGAACTGAACTGAATGGCCATTTGTATATTTTCTTTGGAAAAATATCTATTCTTCTCTGCCCATTTAAATAATTGGATTATTATTAGTATTGTTGTTAAGTTCTATGAGTGTCTTACATATTTTGGATATTACCATCTTGTAGGATAGTTGGTTTACAAATATTTCTATTTCAAAGGATGTTTTTTTGTACATTCAATTTGTTATTTCCATTGTTGAGCAGAAGCTTTTTAGTTTTAGTCCCACTGGTTTTTGCTTTTGTTGCTTGTACTTTTGGTTTGATTGGGATGGTGTTGTTAGCTGCATCTTGTACAGTATTACAGGCCACAGTTCATAGTTTTTCAAGGACAGTATTATCTAGGTATAGTCCCTTGAATCTGTTCATTGCCTCTACTGAATATTCATACTGGATTTGACTTAAGTCATATCTGGCTGGCCTAGACTTTTTCCCAGTTTTATTATTATTATTTTTTAAGCTTGAATCTTGCTATGAGAAGCTGATGATCTGAGCCACAGTCAGTTCCAGGTATTGCTTTTGTTGACTGTATACAGTTTCTCCATCTTCGGCTACAAAGACTGTAATCAATTTGATTTTGGTATTGACCATTTGGTGATGTCCAAGTGTAAAGTCATCTCTTGTGTTGTTGATAAAGTGTATTTTCTATGACTAGTGCATTCTATTGACAAAATTCAGTTAGCCTTTGCCCTGCTTCATTTAGTTCTCCAAGGCCAAATGTGCCTATTACTCCAGGTATATCTTGAGTTCCTACTTATGTATTTCAATCCCTAATGATGAAAACAACATCTTTTTTAGGTGTTAGCTCTAGGAGGTCTTCTAAGTCTTCATAGAACAGATCAGCTTCAAGAAGGCACAGTGGTTGTGTGAAGTGTCGCTATGAATAGCAGAAAAAACAAGGTGAAGTGAAATGCAAGGGAGAGAGGGAAAGTGAAGTCGCTCATTCATATCTGACTCTTTGCGACCCCATGGACTATAGCCTATCAGGCTCCTCTGTCCATGGGATTTTCCAGGCAAGAGTGCTGGAGTGGGTTGCCATTCATTCTCCAAGGGATCTTCCCAAGCCCCGAATCGAACCTGGGTCTCCCACATTGCAGGCAGACGCTTTACCATCTGAGCCACCAAGGAAGCCTGATGAGAGGGAAAGGTACATCCAATTAAATGCAGAGTTTCAAAGAATAGCTAGAAGAGACAAGAAGGTCTTCTTCAATAAACAGTGCGTAAAACTAGAAGAAAACAACAGGAGAGGAATGACTAGAGATCTCTTCAGGAAAATGTGAAATATTAAGGGAATGTTTCTCCCAAAGATAGGCACGTTAAAGCACAGAAACTGTAGAGACCTAGTAGATGCTGAAGAGATCAAGAAGAGATGGAAAGAATACACAGAAGAACCCTATATATATAAAAGATCTTCAGATTACTGAAGATCTTCAGATTACTATGATGGTGTAGTTAGTCATCCATAGCAAGACATTCTGGAGTACAAAGTCAAGTGTGTCTTAAGAAGCAATGCTGTTAATTAAGCTAGTGGATGTGATGACATTCCAATAGAACTATTAAGATCCCTAAAGGAGGATGCCATCAAAGTTTTGCAGTCATTATGTCAACAAATCTGGGAGACCCAACAGTGGACACAGGACTGGAGAAGGTCAATCTTCATCCCAATTTCCTTGAAGAGTGTAACCAAAGAATGTACTAACCATAAGAAAGTTGCACTCATCTTCAATGCTAGAAAGATCATGCATAAAATCTTGCATGCTAGGCTTCAGCATTGTTGAACCAAGAACTTCCAGATGTCCAAGCTGTGTTAGAAAAGGGATAGTAACTAATTGGATCAATTTGGATTAAATTGACAACATTCACTGGATTATAGAGAAAGCAAAGGAATTTCAGAAAAAAAAAATCAATCTCTGTTGAATCGACTATGCTAAAGCCTTTGACTGTGTGGAACATGACAAACTGTGGAAAGCTCTTAGAGATGGGAATACCAGACCATCTTACCAGTCTACTGAGAAACCTGTAAGTGGGTCAAGAAGCAACATTTAGAGCCCTGTATGGAACAACTGATGGATTAAAGATCAATAAAGGAGTACGACAGGGCTGTCTATTGTCACCCTGTTTGTTTAACAAGTATGCTGAGCACATCATGAGAAATCCAGGGCTGGATGAGTTGCAAGCTGGAATTAAGATATTTAGGAGAAACATCAACAACCTCAGATGTATGGATGATACCACTCTAATGGAAGAAATCAAAGAGGAACTAAAGAGCCTCTTGATGAGGATGAAGGAGGAAAGTGAAAGAACTGACTTAAAACTAAATATTAAAAAAAAAAAAAAACTAAGATCATGACATCTGGCCCCACTACTTGGTAAATAAAAGGGGAAAAGGTGGAAGGAGTGACATATTTCTTCTTTTGGGATCCAAAATCACTGCAGATGGTGACTGCAACCATGAACTCAGAAGGCAATTGCGTCTTGGTGGGAAAGTGATAACAAACCTAGTCAGTGTGTTGAAAATCAGAGACATTGCTCTGCTGACAAAGGTCCATATTGTAAAGGCTATGGTCTTCCCAGTGGACATGTATGGTTGTGAGAGCTGGACCGTAAAGAAGGCAGAATGCCAAAGAATTGATGCCTTTGAACTGTGCTGGAGAGGACTCCTGAAAGTCCCTTGGACAGCAAGGATTAACAGCAAAGATTGACAACAAACCAGTCAATCTTGAGGGAGATCAATCCCGAATATTCATTGGAAGGACTGATGCTGAAGCAGAAGCTCCAGTATTTTGGTCATCTGATTCACACAGGCTACTCATTGGAAAATCCCTGATGCTGGGAAAGATCGAGACGAGAGCAGGAGAAGAGGCCATCAGAGGATGAGATGGCTGGACAGCAACACCAATGCAAGGAATATGAACTTGGGCAAAGTCCAGGAGACGGTGAAGGACAGGGAGGCCTGGCATGCTGCAGTCCATGGGGTAGCAAGAGTCAGATATGATTGGGTGACTGAACAACATCAATAGCAACTTTTGGTTTCACAACTAAAATTCTTGCCAAGACCAAGACCAAGAGCTTTTCCCCTGTGTTTTCTTCTGTTTTATATTTTCAGATCTCTTACATTTCAGTCTTTAATCCATTTTAAGTTAATTTTTATGAGTAATGTAATATGTGAAGTTTTGATTCTGACTAATCAAGAAAATAAGAGAGAAGATTCAAAATAAAAAATAAAAAAAAATTTAATTGACACTACAGAATTACTTCTGGAACCTGAGACGACTATAAACAACTATAGGTCAATAAATTGGATATTTCTATATAATGACTGTTGTTGTTAAAACTCAGAACAAAATATAAGAAACAACATATATGGGCATATTGAAACAGTAAGAGTATTATGAAATAATTGGATTATTTCTATGGGTATAGTGAAAGTTTACTTTTGTATTAACTATTAATATAATTCATCCAATGAACATTTTAAGAATAAAATTGGGAGAAATTTTTGATAGATGCTCTGGTGATTTTTGAAAATAAACAAAGACATTTTTTGTTAAAACCATTAGTAAAACAATAAAAGGAAATTTTATATCAGATATAAAATCATGTCTAACTGGTTATAATTTCTGAATGTCTTCTGTGAAATATTCTAAAGAATATAAAAATCTCCATTATCACAATTGTTGTTTAGCTGCTCAGTTGTGTCTGACTCTTAGCGGTCCCATGGACTGCAGCATGCCAGGCTTCCCTGACCTCCACCATCTCCCAGAACTTGCCCAAACTCAGGTCCATTGAGTTGGTGATGCCATCCAACCATTTCATCCTCTGTCGTCCCCCTTTTCCTCCTGCCTTCAATATTTCCCAGCAACAGAGTCTTTTCTAGTGGGCCAACTCTTCACATCAGGTGGCCAAAGAATTGGAACTTCAGCTTCAGCATTAGTCCTTTCAATGAATATTCAGGACTGATTTCCTTTAGGATGGACTGATTGGATCTCCTTGCAGTCCAAGGGACTCTTAAGAGTCTTCTCCAACACCGAAGCTCAGAAGCATCAATTCTTTAGTGCTCAGCTTTCTTTATGGACCACCTCTTACATCCATACCTGGCTACTGGGAAAACCATAGCTTTGACTAGACGGACCTTTGTCAGCAAAGTAATGTCTCTTTCTTTTAATATGCTGCCTAGGTTAGGCATAGCTTTTCCTCCAAACAGCAAATGTCTTTTAATTTCATGACTGCAGTCCCCATCTGCAGTGATTTAGAGCCCAAGAAAATAAAATCAGTCAATTATGTCACTATTTCCCCATCTATTTGCCATGAAGTGATAGGACTGAATGCCATGATCTTACTTTTTTCAGTGTTGAGTTTTAAGCCATCTTTTTTACCCTTCTCTTTCACCTCCATCAAGAATCTCTTTAGTTCCTCTTCACTTTCTGCCATATGGGTGGTGTCATCTGCATATCTGAGGTTATTAATATTTCGCTCAGCAATCGAGATTCTAGCTTGTGCTTCATCCAGTCTGGCACTTCTCATGATGTACTCTGCATATAGTTAAATAACAGGGTGACAGTATTCAGCCTTGATATACCCTTTTCCCAATTTGGAATGTGTCCATTTTTCCAAATCTGGTCCTAACTGTTGCTACTTGACCTGCATACAGTTTTCTCAGAAGGCAGGTAAGGTGGTCTGGTATTCCCATCTATTGAAGAATTTTCAACAGTTTGTTGTGATCCACACAGTCAAAGGCTTTATAGTCAATGAAGCAGAAATAGATGTTTATTCTGGAATTCTCTTGATTTTTTCTATGATCTACTGGATGTTGGCAATTTGATCTCTGGTTCCTCTGCCTTTTTTAAATCCATCTTGAACATCTGGGATCTCTCAGTTTACATACTGCTGAAGCCTAGCTTGGAGAATTTTGAGCATTACTTTGCCAGCATGTTAATGAATGCAATTGTGCAGTAGTTTGAACATTCTTTGGTCTTGCCTTTCTTTGGGACTGGAATGGATACTGATCTTTTCCAGTCCAATGGCTACTGCTGAGTTTTCCAAATTTGTTGTCCTATTGAATGCAGCACTTTCACAGCATCTTCTTTTAGGATTTGAAATAGTTCACCTGGAATTCCATCACCTCCACTAGCTTTGTTCATAGTGATGCTTCCTAAGGCCCTCTTGACTTCACATTCCAGGATGTCTGACTCTGTGTAAGTGATCACAGTTTCATGTTTATCTGGGTCATTAGATCTTATTTCTTTTTTTATAGTTCTGTGTATTCTTGCCACTTCTTAATATTTTCTGCTTTTATTAGGTCCATATCATTTCTGTATTTATTGTGGCCATCTGTGCATATGTTCTCTTGGTGTCTCTGATTTTCTTGAAGAAATCTCTAGTCTTTCCCATTCTACTGTTTTCCTCTACTTGTTTGCACTGATTGTTTAACAAGGTTTTCTTATCTCTCCTTGCCCTTCTTTGGAACTCTGCATTCAGATGGGTATATCCTTCCTTTTCTCCTTTGCCTTTCCCTTCTCTTCTTCACTCAGATATTTGTATGGCCTCCTCAGGCAACCATTTTGCCTTTTGGCATTTCTTTTGCTTGGGGATGGTTTTAATCACCACCTGCTGCACAATGCTATGAACCTCTATCCATATTTCTTCAGGCACTCTGTCTGTTAGATCTAATCCCTTGAATCTATTTGTCACTTCCACTGTATAATTATAAGGTATTTTGCTTTAGGTCATACCAGAATGGCCTAGTGGTTTTGCCCACTTTCTTCTATCTAAATCTGAATTTTGCAACAAGGAGTTCACGATCTATGCAACAGTCAGCTCCTGGTCTTGTTTTGGCTGACTGAGTTTCTCCATCTTTGGTTCCAAAGAATATAATCAATCTGATTTCAGTATTGATAATCTGGTGATGTCCATGTGTAGATTTGTCTCTTGTGATATTGGAAGAGAGTCTTTTCTATGATCAGTGTGTTCTCTTGGCAAAACTCTGTCTTTGACCTGCTTTATCTTGTACTCCAAGACCAAACTTGCCTTTTACTCCAGGTATCTCTTGACTTTCTAGCTTTGCATTCCAGTTCCCTATGATGAAATGGATATCACTTTTAGGTATTAGTTCTAGAAGTTCTTGGAGGTTTTCATATAAGCAGTCAGCTTCTTCAGAATTAGTGGTTGGAGCATATACTTGGATTACTGTGATACTGAATGATTTGCTTTGGAAACAAACAGAGATCATTCTGTCATTTCTGAAATTTACTCGAGTACTGTACTTGAGACTCTTTTTGTTGATTATAAGGGTTACTCCATTTCTTCTAAGGAATTCTTGCCCAAAGTAGTAGATATAATGGTTATCTGAATTAAATTCATCCATTCTGATCCATTTTAGTTCACTAATTCCTAAAATGTCAGTGTTCACTTTTGCCATCTCCTGTTTGACCACTGACCACTTCCAAATCACCTTGATTCATGGACCTAACATTCCAGGTTCATGTTCAATATTTTCTTTTACAGCATTGAACTTTACTTTCATTACCAGACATATCCACAGCTGGGCATTGTTTCTGCTTTGGCTCAGACTCTTCATTCTTTCTGGAGCTTTTTCTCTGCTCTTATTCAGTAGCATATTGGGCACCTACCAACATGGGGAGTTCATCTTTCAGTGTCATATCTTTTTGCCTTTTCAAACTTTTCATGCAGTTCTCAAGGAAAAAATGCTGAAGTGGTTTGCCTTTCCCTTCTTCAATGGACCACACTTTGTCAGAACTCTCCACTGTGACCCAACTGTCCTCGGTGTCCCTATACGACATTGCTCATAGTTTCTTTGAGTTAAACAAGGCTGTGATTCATGTGATCAGTTTGCTTAGTTTCCTGTGATTGTGGTTTTCATTCTCTCTGCCCTCTGATGGATGAAGATAAAAAGCTTGTGGAAGCTTCCTGATGGGAGGGATTGGCTGTGGGAATCTAGGTCTTGCACAGTAAATCTTTAATCCAATTATCTGTGGATGGGTGGGGCTGTGTTCTCTGCCTAGAGTTTGACCTGAGTAATTTTACCATAGCTTTAACAAAGGTATTCTACTTTTTCTTTCAAGCCTTCTTCCCCAAGATGTTTTGAAGTAAAAAATAAATTAAATAAATAAATAAATAAATAATAGAAACATAAAGATCTACAAATGCCGGAAATGTTTGTTATGGATTCTCTGGAGATGAACTCCTCTTCTTCTCCTTCAGCAGGGGACCAGATGTCTGAGAAGCCTTCTGCCCCTGGAAGTATGGCAAGTGGGCATCTGCTGTGTTAAACATGTTGCAAAACTTGAAAAGAAAAAAAAAAAAACATGATTTTTTTTCCCTGTTTGGAGAAAGCTTACAAGCTTTATCTTGTAAGATAAAGCCATTGAGAGAAAAGCCCGGGGTTCTTCTGGGTCACAAAGTCTTCATTATGATGCTCTCACTAATGACCACGCAGGACAGTTAATGAGTTGACCTGAAGTGAATGGTACAGCAATTGATGCCTGATATCTGCTTGGGATGCTGATCACATGAATGGTCCTGGGATTCTGATCACATGGATGGTCCTGGGATCCTGCTCATATTGGCTGCTAAAATATGCCACTTCTGAACTAATGCCATCTTCAATTAAAATCTTTACCATTGGTTCTCAGATTTTGGTGTGAATCACAAAAACCTGTATAATACCTAAAGATCCAGATTCCTGGGTTCCACTGACAGGAAGTTTGACATTTTGAGTGAGAGGAACAATCTATCATTTTTCTAGTGGTCTGTGTCTCCCAGAAAGATGGACTTCCAGCTACAATGTAAGCACCTATGTTGTAGTACTATCTGTACTTGTGAAGCTATTTAAAAAGAAAAAAGATAAAACAGACATTATTATAGCTATGATCACGCTGTAGGAAGAAAAATGAAGTTCTAGATGGCCCCTTATTTATTTCATAGCACAACTAATACGTTGAAATTGCAGCATAAATAATTTGAATGTTCTGTGGCTGGTACAGCTGGTTAAACTGTATATTCACAATGTATAGATTATGGACTTCCATAGTTTACTTATAGTGTACCATAAATAAGAACTTCAGAGAGAATCTTTCTTCTCCATAGAAGCAGCAGCTAAAGTATGTATCTTGGTATGTATCAGAAGTAGTAACTTGATTGAAGAGTTTTACTTCAGACAGATCTGATGAAGTTCAGAGCTTTTAAATACATCAGAAAAGAATACTGAAAACTGTGGCAAATGAAAGAAAGAATGAATTCTTCCCCAAACATCATTTCTTGGTAGAACTGATGAATATGTGATGACACATCCGCACATCACTGGAGTTAATAGAATGCTTAAAGGCAAAGTGCAGACGCCCACATCTTCCAAATGTTTTATAACAGTTGGGTGCAAAGGAATAAAATTGCCTTCCTTTTAAATTCACCTATTGTTTTAGCAATGGTCACTCTGAATCTCCAGGAGAAACCAAAAATCTTTTTTTTTTTTTTTTTGTTTGAGGTTAGGTTTTGTAGAGTAATTAGAGAAATTCCTTTCTTAAATGGATTGAAGTATCAGAATATATTGACATATCTTCCTCCAAACACTTTAAAGAAAAGTGCTATTGCTATAAAATACTTGGAAAAAGATTAAAGGACCTTTGGAGCTTCTGTTACATGTCCCTGCTTTTTTAATTTTTAAATATCTGGTTGCTGAATGCCAGATACTCAGAAAAAGCTAGTTTTGAAATAACAAATACTCAAAAGCATTATCTACTTCATAAACTATGCTGACCTTGATTTAATATCCAGATAATAGGTTTACCTTTCTTGGGATGATATTAGTAATATGAAACTAACTATAACTTGTTTTATAATCTGATGATCTTATTCACTGACTTTTTTCTTTAATGATAGCTGGGTAAATGATAAGCTGCTTATATTAACCAGGTCTCCCAATTCTCATTTGCCAAGGGTCCTATCAATGTACACTGTCTTTGTACTCTTTTTATGTCCCTAAAGCAAAATCCATGTTGAAAATGTCATTTATTTTTGAGAAATTAATTTCAGATATTCTGTTTCAGTTCAGTTCAGTTCAGTTGCTCAGTCATGTCCAACTCTGCGACCCCATGAATCACAGCACACCAGGCCTCCCTGTCCATTACCAACTCCCAGAGTTTACTCAAACTCATGTATATTGAGTTGGTAATACCATCCAATCATCACATCCTCTGTCATCCCCTTCTCCTCCTGCCCCCAGTCCCTCCCAGCATCAGGGTCTTTTCAAACCTGTCAACTCTTTGCATGAGGTGGCCAAAGTATTGGAGTTTCATCAGTCTTTCCAATGAACACCCAGGACTGATTTCTTTTAGAATGGACTGGTTGGATCTCCTTGCAGTCCAAGGGACTCTCAAGAGTCTTCTTCAACACCACAGTTCAAAAGCGTCCATTCTTCAGCACTCAGCTTTCTTCAAATCTTACTTGGAAATGCATGCTGTTGTTTTTTATCTGTTATTTTTCTTAAACCTAGTCAAAGTTTTTTTTTTTTTTTTTTTAATATTCTAATTCTTTCTCTGGTGCAAAAGAATCTTCCCTTTGCTTCATATTCAGTGCTACTTGGCTAGCATCTTTCTTGGCCCTTATACCCCTCAGTCAAATTGACTGAGGCTTTCTGCTTGTGACCTCTGTCTATTTGTAGTCATGCCAAGAGATCCCGGGGATCCCAGGCACCTATCTAAATCTTCACTCCCCCTTGGGATCCTATTCCAAGCAGCAGATATTTACTAGCAGAGGATGCTCTGTAGAGTCTGTTCTGAGTCACATATGGGCTCCAGTTGTGACTGAAGTCTGTTCCAGAGTCTCATACAGGCTCTGCTGTGGACTGATGTTTATAATCTCAGTGTTGATGTGGAGGAGAGTGTTGTTCCTTCCTTGGGGGAGTAATTGATATTCCATTTATTATAAAAATATAGCCACAGTGTATAATTTCTGCATTCTTTCCCTCTTATGATTATATTGCCATCTGTCACCTGAACACTGGTGGTTTAGAGAATATATGGGAAAATCTGAAACTCTTCCTGAAGTCATAATCCCTTCTAGAAAATGGATGTTTCTTTTTTCTTTTGGAGAAAGGGAATGGCAACCCATTTGGAAGAAGGCAATCCATTTTGGAGAAGAAAATGGCAACCCATACTGTTGCCTGGAGAATTCCATGGATAAAGGAGCCTGGCAGACTGCAGTCCATGGGTTTGCAAAGAGTTTGAGTGATTTTCACGATAGCAATTTTCACTCACTCACCTTTTCTTTTGAGGTTTTGCATAAAATTATTTCTCAAATATGTTTCCACTCAAAGTTATATCTAACAGAAAGTTTTATTTTGTCTAAATTGATGAGGACAGAATAAAACTAGTTTTTATCAATCATAAGATACTGATGACACTCAGTACATATGATAAATAATACCTCATTCATTTGTTAAATTCCTCTGGCACTATAGGGTTCTGAATTTTCTCTGATTGAAAATTGAACTACAATCAGAAAAATTTTATGTGTGTTTTATTACATTCTGATTTAAAATTGTTATTTAATATATACTTTTTAAGTTTTTATTTTATACTGGAATATAGTTGATTATGGAGTAAGGAATGGCAACCCACTCCAGTATTCTTGCTTAGAGAATTCCATGGACAGAGGAGTCTGGTGGACTACTATCCATGGGGTCACAAAGAGTTGAACATGACTGAGCAACTGAGCATGCATGCATGTTCAATATTCTGATAGTTTCAGGTGTACAGCAAAGTTATACATGATTCAGTTATATATGTATCTATTCTTTTTCAAATTATTTTCCAAAATAGATTGTTATATAATGTTGATCAGAGTTCCCCGTGCTATACAGTAGGTCTTGTTGGTTATCCATTTTAAATACAGCAGTGTTACATGTTGATCCCAAACTCCCTAATTATCCTCTTCCCCCACCCTTCCCCTCTGATAACCATAAGTTCATGCTCTAAGTCTGTGTTTCTGTTTTGTAAATGCATTCATTTGTATCATTTCTTTTTAGATTCTGCATGTAAGTGCTGTCATACAGCAGCTCTTTTTTTTCTCTGACTTACTTTACTCAGTATGACAATATCTAGGTCTATTCATGATGCTGCAGATGGCATTGTTACATTCTCTTAAATGGCTGGGTAATATTCCACTGTGTATATGTACATCTTCTTTATCCATTCCTCTGTTGATGAACATTTGGGTTGCTTCCATTTCTTGGCTATTATGAACAGTGCTGCAATGAACATCATGATGGATATATCCTCTAGAACCATGTTTTTCTCTGGATATATGCCCAAGAGTGAGGCTGTAGCATCACATGGTAGCTCCATTTTTGTTGTATAAGGAGCCTCCATACTGTTCTCCATGGTGGCTGTACCAATTTGCATTCCCACCAGCAGTGTCGGAGAGTTTCTTATATGTTTTATGTGGGTGTGGTGGGCAGAATAATGGCTCTGAGGCCCCAGATCTCCACTTCTTAATACCCAGAACTGGTGAAGGTTATTTTATATCACAAAGGAAAGTTTGTAGATGTGGTTAATTTAAGGATATTGATAAGAGGATACTATCCTGGTTTTTAAGAGTTGGCCATAATCCTTATGAGAGGGAGATAGGAAGAATATAAGTTAGAGAAAGAGGTATGATGACAGAAGCAGAGAGTTAAGTGATGGGCTTTGAAGATGGAAGAAGAGGCTGCAAGCCAAGGACTATAGGTAGCCACCAGAAACTGAGAAGACAAGGAAACGGGATTTGTCCTCAGAACCTCCAGAATGACAGCCCTACCGACACCTCAGCTACAACCCAGGGAAGCTGATTTTAGATTTCTGACCTCTACAATTATAAGGTGATAAATTTGTGTTGTTTTAAGATGTTAAATCCATAATAAGTAGTAGCAACATTATCTAATGCAATCAGCATAAGTATTAGACTTGCCTCTCCCGGAAGATGACAGACAGTATTTACTGCACGTTGGTTTGATGTGAAATTGGATCAACACAAGAGATTTTTTAAATGCAGCCTCTGTGCACAGGCAGTTTGGATATTTGTAGTCTCAGAGTGTTGCAAGTAATAGTAACTTTTTCTTTTGAAATTATGATTATTGAAAATATGTGTATGTGTTTGCTTAAATATTTATTTGCTTATTATGAAACATGAATAGGTTTTAAATGCATTAGAAAGACTACAAATTAATCATCACAGTTCTTTGAAATAAATACTACCACCTCAGTTTTATGAATAAACTGAGGTTTAGTTAATCAAAGCCATTTAATCACTAAGTGACAGAGTCAAAATTCCAGCTTTGATATTTCTGATATCAAAAGCCAAATATTTTACTTAGCAACCACATGACATTGTCTTCAGTATGTTTGAAATTTCTTGAAACCTTTGAAAAATATAAGGTGATAAATTTGTAATGCAGGTGACTTTACAGTTTTACCTCAAATGCTAAAAAAGTATTTTTCCTTCTTCATCCTTAATGTTATATTCTTTTACAAGTATCTGCTGTATACTGATAAAACATGTCTATAAGTATTAGTGATTCTGATTCTGATATTCAAGTTCTATAAATTATAAAGTATTTAAAGCCTTGTGAAAACCACTACTCTCTAAAATTGCATTAATTCCAGAAGCATTCCTATCAGTTCAGTTCAGTCGCTCAGTCGTGTCCGACTCTTTGCGACCCCATGAATTGCAGCCACGCCAGGCTTCCCTGTCCATCACCAACTCCCGGAGTTCACTCAGACTCACGTCCATCGAGTCAGTGATGCCATCCAGCCATCTCATCCTCTGGTGTCCCCTTCTCCTCCTCCCCCAATCCCTCCCAGCATCCGAGTCTTTTCCAATGAGTCAACTCTTCGCATGAGGTGGCCAAAGTACTGGAGCTTCAGCTTTAGCATCATTCCTTCCAAAGAAATCCCAGGGCTGACCTCCTTCAGAATGGACTGGTTGGATCTCTTTGCAGTCCAGGGACTCTCAAGAGTCTTCACCAACACCACAGTTCAATTGCTTCAATTCTTCAGTGCTCAGCCTTCTTCAGAGTCCAACTCTCACATCCATACATGACCACAGGAAAAACCATAGCCTTGACTAGACGGACCTTAGTCAGCAAAGTAATGTCTCTGCTTTTGAATATGCTATCTAGGTTGGTCATAACCTCCTATAAAAGGGTATAGTGAAGTGAAGTGAAGTGAAGTAGCTCAGTCGTGTCCGACTCTTTACAACCCCGTTGACTGTAGCCTACCAGGCTCCTCCCTCCATGGGATTCTCCAGGCAAGAATACTGGAGTGGATTGCCATTTCCTTCTCCAGATATAAAACCTATAATATTGGACAATAAGTACTATGCTCTAAAAAGGATATATGAGGAAAGAAATACCACCAACATTTCTTATACCTAGATTGGTTGTTTGAATAAGTTTGTTAGTGGAAAAAGGGTACTTCAAAATTGAGAGCTATTGAGTGGCTAATGGTTAGATATTAACTTTGTGCTTTATTTTAATATTACTATCAGAGATGAGAAGAATGAAAATGCAGAGCCCTTGTAATGTTCTTAAACTTCTATTTAGAAGTTGAACCAGAAGATATTCCCATAGTTCATAGTTGACTGCATTTTGAAAAGTGTGAATAACTCTTTTAAGTCACTGGTATTGTTTTTAGAAGACATACATTAGATACTATGAAGTTAAACATGAACTTCTGAGTAGGAGTGCAGATAATTTTTGGTAACTAGCAGTAGATTGCTTGCCAGAATTGATTCAAGAGCTCTGGCTAGAAGAGGCTTTCATCTTCACACCCCCATTATTCCACTCTGCTGTGTGAGCATCAGTACTATTCCTGTGTGTCAGAAAGAGTAAAACCCCAGGTCAAAGATCATCTGGGGTACAAAAGGTTTACTTACCTTTAAGACCTCAAAGCAGGTTTTGTTGATCATAAACTGTCCTCACTAGAGTTTAAGATGCTCTAAAACAGTAAGCTTAGCTGACTTATTCTTTGAGATGGTATCTTTAATATCTGGAAAGGTAAATGAAATATAGTAGTATCTGAATAAGTAATATTTAAATGTATGAATGAATTGGCCAAACATCCACCACATGGTCACATACAACTAAGGTCAAGAGGTCATACATTTGTTAAGGTGAGAATCACTTCTCATTTCTTTTTTGCTTTATTTTAAATACTTACTTTATTATTATTAATCCAGTCTCTGATCCTAGTCTCATTTCTGTGTAACAATGATATTGTTATTATCCCCCATGTCATTTACAGCTTCATGGCTCTCAAATCAGGTTCTGCATCTTCTCTTCTATTTGGGTCATCTGTGAAGATCTTAGCACAGCAATGTCTATTTATGAACAAGCTATCTTGTAACTGTGTCTATGGCTCCTCCAGATCATAGGAACATTATGAATCACAGAAGACATTGGTATGAGACAAATCCCAACTTTATTGTAGGAAGTAGAAGAGCCTTATTTCTCAAAAGTATTTTAATTACATGAAGATTATCCCTCTACTCCTCATTTCTTATTACTACAATAAGAAATATGATCTCCTCCAGTTTCTCCCAAATAAAAATAACTTATAAATCAACACTGGTTGAAGTGCAGTCTAGGTTGCTGAGAAGCTTTATGCTTGTAAATAAGGCTGGTATTCTATAAAGACAGTCAGACCACTTTGCTTGATGCCAATTATTAAGCAAAATGTCTACATTTTTATCTCTTCTCTTGTACCTCCTTCTAGAAAACTGCTGCTGCTGCTAAGTCGCTTCAGTCGTGTCTGACTCAGTGCAACCCCATAGACAGCAGCCCACCAGGCTCCCCCGTCCCTGGGATTCTCCAGGAAAGAACACTGGAGTGGGTTGCCATTTCCTTCTCCAATGTCCTAGAAAACTAAAAATATCATATTACCACTCCCCACCCCACCCCAACACAGGCAAGTGTTTAGTTCACTCTCAGTTAATTTAGTTTGTTATTTAACTACACCTTTTCTTCCTTTTAGAGATAAAATTTTAAAATCTAATGGGATTAGAGAAAAGACTAGATTCTTAAATGGTCGGTTCAGTTCAGTCACTCAGTCGTGTCCGACTCTTCGTGACCCCGTGGACTGCAGCACGCCAGACCTCCCTGTCCATCACCAACTCCCGGAGTTTACCCAAACTCATGTCCATTGAGTTGGTGATGCCATCCAACCATCTCATCCTCTGTCATCCCCTTCTCCTCCCACCCTCAATCTTTCTCAGCATCAGGGTCTTTCCAATGTCAGTTCTTTGCATCAGCTGGCCAAAGTATTGGAACTTAAGAATCACCATCAGTCCTTCCAATGAATACTCAGGATTGATTTCCTTTTGAATTACTGGTTTGGTCTCTTCTCAGTCCAAGGGACTCTCAAGAGTCTTCTCCAACACCACAGTTCAAAAGCATCAATTCTTCAGAGTTCAACCATCTTTATGGTCAAACTCACACATCCATACATGGCTACTGGAAAAATCATAGTTTTGACTAGGTGTGAATCTTTGATAAAGTATTGTCTCTACTTTTTAATGTACTGTGTAGTTTTGTCATAGCTTTTCTTCCGAGGAGCAAGCATCTTTTAATTTCGTGGCTGCAGTGACCATCTGTAGTGATTTTGGAGCCCAAGAAAATAAAGTCTGTCACTGTTTTCATTGTTTCCCCATCTATTTTTAAGTGATGGGACTGGATGCCATGATCTTCATTTTAAGAATGCTGAGTTTTAAGCCAGCTTTTTCACTCTCTTCTTTCACCTTCAATCAGTATGTTAAATGAAAAGAAAATAAAAATAGCTAAGAATGGGCAAAGGAGATAAATTCAACATCATTCATTAACATGACACAGGAGGGACAGTAGCCCTTTGGAAGACAGGAGTGATTGAGAATAGCATCTGTCTCTGTTGCAGAACTCACCTAGTTTTCCAATGGCCTGCCTCTGCAGTCCATTCCTCAGCTGATAAGTCACCAGGGGCAGCTTTTGCTCAGCTGCATTTGGAAGGACACATAGAAGTAATGTGTGGAGTTTCTGTGATGCAAAGTGAAGGATTAAATAAAAATCAAGATATTTGAAAGAGGTTTTCTAGAAAAATAATTTAACGAGTCACTGAAACTGTTTAAAAATGTCACTTCTTCATTTAGCTACGTTCAAAATCAAACTACTTCCCACTATTTATGTGTTCTTCATTTATTCATTCAACAAATGTAAAGCATTTAGGACTGGCCAGACACAGTTCAAGGAGCATGGGAAACATCAGTAAATAAATAAAGTTCCCGTTTTTTCCCAAAGCACACTCACTTGGAAGGTAATCCCAGCTGTGACTGCCAAGACAGAATGAGCTTAAAACAAATCTAGAAATGTGAATGCTGGCTTATAAAATAAAAGTGGAAAAATTTTAAATTTAGAACTAAATTCGTTTTTACTTACTTTTTTTTTTTTTTTTCTTTCTTACAGATATGTAAGAATAGTCCAGAGTCACTTAGGCATTATGAAAGTCACTGTAATGTTTATGTGCTAAGTCACTTCAGTCGGGTTCCAACTCTCTGTGACCCTATCTACCTTAGCCCACCAGGCTCCTCTGTCCATGGGATTATCCTGGCAAGAATACTGTAGGGGGTTTCCGTGCCTCTCTCCAGGGGAACTCCCTAACCCAGTTATCGAGTGTGTCTCTTACATCNACTGTAATGTTTATGTGCTAAGTCACTTCAGTCGGGTTCCAACTCTCTGTGACCCTATCTACCTTAGCCCACCAGGCTCCTCTGTCCATGGGATTATCCTGGCAAGAATACTGTAGGGGGTTTCCGTGCCTCTCTCCAGGGGAACTCCCTAACCCAGTTATCGAGTGTGTCTCTTACATCTCCTGCAATGGCAGGTGGGTTCTTTACCAGCAGTGACACCTGGGAAACCCAAAAGTTTGGGAGAACAACCTCCCAACACTGGGCTCAAACCCATGACCCTGGGATTAAGAGTACCGTGCTCTACTAACTGAGCTATTGGAGCAGCTCAGTAATATATTCATCAGTTCAGTTCAGTTTGTCCAACTCTTTGCAACNAAAATTTTTTTTCTGTTCCGTAAGTGATTTCCATTACTCTGTCTCCAAGTTTGCAGCTTTATCTGTATCATCTAATCTACTGTTGATTCATCCTAGTGTATTTTTGGCTTCAGTTGTTATATTATTCAGCCATTGGGCTCTTGATATTTTCCAATTTTGTTAAAGGCTTCTAGCTTCTTACTCTCTTCACCCATTCTTCTCCCTGGTTCTTTGAGCCTCTTTATGATCATTGCCTTGTGTGTTTAATCAGGTAGATTGCTTATCCCCACATCACTTCATTCTCCTTTGGGGATTTTATCTCATTCTTTCATTTCAAACATATTCCTCCATCACTTCATTTTGTGTAATTCACTATTTTTATTTCTATATACTAGACATAAATAAGAGAGTCATGGTCTTGGTGGTAACCTGCTGTTTGATGGAGCTGAATCGTGTGTGATAGCTATCTATAGAGCCCCAGGGGATCCTGGAACTAGTGAGGGCCCACTGGTACGCAGAGCTGGGTCCTGAGTTGGCTTGCTCTGAGACCAGGGTCCTAGAGCTAGTGTTGGCCTGCTGGTGGGCAAGACCATGGACTGTGGGTGTCTGAGGGTTGTTGTTGGCCCCCTGGTGAGTGAGTTGGATCTGAGGACTCCTGGCTGAAGGAGCCAAAGTGTCCTGGAGCTGGTGTTGCCCTGTTATTAGCACAGTGAGGGCTCAGGATGATCCCAGCCTGCTGGTGGACAGTTCAGTTTTAGACACAGCTGATTGCAGGTTTGTGGTGATCCCCAGGGCTGGTGTTGGCCTGCTGTTGTATGGGGCTTGGGCCGTGGTATTCCAGGTCAGGTATCTGCCCACTAGAGGATGAGGCCAGGTCCTAGAAATTGTGCCTGTCTGCTAGTGAGTAAAGCTGGCTCCATCCCCTAGGTGTGGGACCCCAGGGCCAGTACAGACCTGCTGGTGGATGGGGCTGGATCCTAGTCTCTCCGGTAGGCAGGGCTAAGTTGTGGGTTGGCTAGAGGCTCAGATGTCTTATGGTAGCCAGCTCGCTGGAAGGTGGATCTTTGTCCCCACCAACCTAGCTGGGTGTCCCAGGACTGGTGCTGAGCAGCTGGTGGGCAGGGTGAGGTTCCAGAACTACTAAGCTAGAGGGGGGATTCTAGAGTAGTGTTTGCCAGCCCCAGGGTCCCCGTGGTGGGATGCGCTCCGCATAATGGCTGCCAGCAGCTATCATCACAATGTGTTTTTCCTTGTTTCCTGCATCTCCATGAGGCTTTCCAAGATCGTCAGATGATCTGATGCAGGATTCTTTCAAATGATTGCTTATGCTCAAGATCCTAGAACACATGAGACTGTGTGTGTGTTAAGTAGAGTTTCTGTTGCCCATAGCTTTCTGGCTCTCCCACTGGCCTTGAAAGCCAAGCCTTGTGGGGGCTTGTCAGCCCAGAGTAGGACTACCAAGCTAGGGAGACCAGTGTGGGCCTTGGATCCCTCGCTGCATGAGGAGAACCTCTACAATCAGGCTTGTCCTCCACTTTGTGGGTCACCTACTGCAGGATTATGGATCTTTACTATTAATATATTGTATCTCCACCCCTCTTGCCTATCTTCTTGTGATTCTTACCTTATATCTTCAGTTGTAGATAATCCTTATGCTAGTTTTGGGGTCATTCTTTTTGATAGTTGCTCCATAAATAGTTACTTTTGGTGTTCTCATGGTAGGTGATGAGCTCAGGCTTTTCCTATTCTGCCATCTTTGCAACTCCCCAATGAGTCTTTTATCTTTTTTCATTAATCTTACTCTTTTAATCTGCAGATTGGTGTTTTCCTTCACTTTTTGCAAGTTGTATGTCTACACTTATTTAGCACTTTATTCACCTCTGACTTCCTTTTCTGTCCTTTTTGAATGCATTCCAGGACTGAGTCTCAGTTTTGCGTAGTTGTGTCTTTGCATGATTTGTTCATTTACTCAGCACGTATTTATTTATTTATTATTAAATGTAGTTGTTATGTACTTGTTATATGAATTACTGGTGTACAGTGTAGTGATTCACAATTTTCAAAGGTTATACTCCATCTGTAGTTATTATAAAATGTTTGCTATATTCCCCATGTTGTACAATATATCCTTGCAATTTATTTTACACCTAAAAGTTGTACTTCTTAATCCCCTACCTCTATATTGTTCTACCCTCCTTCCCTTTCCCTGCTGGTAACCACTAGTTTTCAACACATGGTTGAAAACTAGTTCACTTACTTCAGTTTTAAGGGCTTGTCTAAGAAATTGGGAACATGGTAATAAGCAAAACAGATAAAAATGCCTATGCTTGTGAAAACGATCTTCTAACATTCTTGCACTGTGTTTTCTATGAATTCATCTTCTTAATGAGTTTAATCTTTTGTCAGTGATTTGTTCTTATTTCTCGATCTTCCCTTTTCTTTACATTCTATTATTCTTAACCACTGAAGTATGTCCTAGAATACTGTTTCCTGAGTGATCTGTTTTCCCTTTATAGTTATTCTTCTTATTCCTGCTTTTTATTTCTCATAAATTATTCTCTTCCTCTCCATTGATCTTGATTATCTGTTCACATTATTGATAAAGTATAGCATGATTATTCTTGAAAACGGATATGATTTCCTCTTGCTGTTGTGTGTCTAGAGTTAAGTCCGTGGCAGACTTCTCCTTTGGAAAGTTACCTTAAGGGTACATATGCCTGGAGCACAATTTGAGACTCAGCACTTTCTGAATTGCAGAGTGAGGAAGGATTTTCTCTGGAAACGTACCAGTATCCATATTAGAAGCCATTAAAATAGAGTCCTCAGGCTTTCCATCTGAAGATAAAAGTGAATCTACAAGAGAGTCTGGTAATAAGGGTATGGAGACGTGGGGAGAAAAGATGTGGCAACTGATTTATATAACTGTCGTGCAGAAAGACCTTCCACTAATGACTACCTTTTGTTCCTCTTCTCACTCTTGAAA
>SJYA01000852.1:0-34564 GCA_006410615.1 Neotragus moschatus
GCTGATGGCCTTATGTGAGTTTCCTTGTGTATGCCTCTCTTCCTCTCTTGCTGCCTTTAGAATTCTCTTTAACTTTTGCCATTTAAATTATGATATGTCTTGGTGTGGGTCTGTTCGAGTTCATCTTTTGGGGGACCCTCTCTGCTTTTTGTACCTAAATATGTTTCTTTCTTTAGGTTTGGGAATTTTTCAACCAAAAATTCTTCAAATACATTTTCAGTTTCCATCTCTCTTCTCCTTTTGGAGTCCCTTATAATGTGGATATTGGCATATTTTATACTCTTATGTTGCTGTGGGTTTTTTTTTTTTTTAATCTGTGCCTTTCTGCTGGCTGTTTCAATTGATTTCCATTATTCAATCTTCCAGATCACTTATGTGTTCTTTCGCATTATTTAGTTGTCTGTCATTACTTCGAGGGCTTTTTATCCCAGAAATTGAATTATCTGTTTTTTGTTAAGCTTTACGTTTCCAGTTTCTTGTTAAAATTATCTGTATTTAGATTGATTCTCCTAATTCAGTTAGCATTTTTATTACCAACATCTTGAATTCATTGTGTGGTAGACTGATTATCACTGCTGCATTATTTTTTCAGGGGGTTTCTCTTACTCTTTTGAGAGTAACCCCTCTGCCTTATCATTTTACTGACCTTTCTCCATTTCTGTGAATTTAGGTTAAACAGTTATCTGTTGTCTTGATGGGATGTTTTTATTTGGGAGCATCCCCGGGTAGACTTCGTGTGCCCAATGTCTGGTGTGAGGGCTGGATTTGACGTAGATGCCAGCCACACCTTTCCTCAATGTTGTACTGTCTACTTGATAGAGAGTGTGGCTGGTGTTGGCAGAGCTAGAGCCTGCCCAGATGAGACAGACTTCCTCTCTGCTCAGTGGCAGGGGTAGGAGTCTGTTCCCAAGTGACTGGAGTGGGTGCCCTGAGGTGGCACTTGACTTGAGCTGGCTCTGCTCCATTTAAGGGTGTTTTTCCTTCTCCCTGCATTGGGGTTTTGCCCCAAAGGAGGGTACAGCTGATGTGAGTATAGCTCACAGAGGCCCCATGCGCTGCCTGAATAGGTGCCTGCGGCTCTACCCAAATGTAGCCCANGACAGACTTCCTCTCTGCTCAGTGGCAGGGGTGGGGGTCTGTTCCCAAGTGACTGGAGTGGGTGCCCTGAGGGTCAGACTTGAGCTGGCTCTGCTCCATTTAAGGGTGTGTTTTTCCTTCTCCCTGCATTGGGGGTTTTGCCCCAAAGGAGGGTACAGCTGATGTAAGTGAGTATAGCTCACAGAGGCCCCATGCGCTGCCTGAATAGGTGCCTGCGGCTCTACCCAAATGTAGCCCAAGGTCGCATCTTCTCCCTGACTCTGGTTGTCACCAGTCTAGAGGTTATGGTGTGGAATGGAGAGGGCTAGAGCATTCACTTGGCTGGGGCTTGTGGTTTTCTGGTTGTGGGAACTGAAGCATCTGGGCCACTGTCAGAAGTGTGGCTTGCATCTATGATGCTGTTTGAGTAAATGCCAGTGGCCTCCGCCTACCTGGCCCATATCATAATCCCTGGACCACTTCTGCATCCTCGATCTTCTCCCAGGACCTGGCTGTCCTAGGCCCAGTACCAACTGGTGATGTGGAGTGAGAGAGGCTGGGATGGTCATTCAGCTCAAACTGGGGAACACGAGACAGCAACCATTAGGGTAGACACCACTGGGTCTGGGGACATGCCAGTGCCCGTGTACTTCTCAGGAGTGGAGTCTCGTTTACTTCTCTCCTCTGCATGAGATGCCTAGCTTGTGGCTTGACCCACTCACTCCCCAGGCAGGGCATGTGTCTNATGTGGAGTGAGAGAGGCTGGGATGGTCATTCAGCTCAAACTGGGGAACACGATGAGACAGCAACCATTAGGGTAGACACCACTGGGTCTGGGGACACGCCAGTGCCCTTGTACTTCTCAGGAGTGGAGTCTAGTTAACTTCTCTCCTCTGCATGAGATGCCTAGCTTGTGGCTTGACCCACTCACTCCCCAGGCAGGGCATGTGTCTGCCCCTGTGATCACCCCTCCCTTTCTTTGAGTCCCATCCCAGGGCAACAGGTCTCTACCCGAAGCTTTCTTTTTTGTTCCACCCCACCACCAAGAATCCTTCTTGCATCCTTAGTGTATAGGAATTATTCTGCCAATTCTGTTTTCCATGAGAACTGTTCCAGACATGGATGTATTTTTCATGCATTTGTGGGGGGAGGTGAGCTCCACATCTTCTTACTCCATCTTGATCCCCCTCCCTCTTATTTAGTCAGTGGGGCTGTNAGTCCCATCCCAGGGCAACAGGTCTCTACCCGAAGCTTTCTTTTTTGTTCCACCTCACCACCAAGAATCCTTCTTGCATCCTTAGTGAATAGGAATTATTCTGCCAATTCTGTTTTCCATGAGAATTGTTCCAGACATGGATGTATTTTTCATGCATTTGTAGGGGGAGGTGAGCTCCACATCTTCTTACTCCATCTTGATCCCCCTCCCTCTTATTTAGTCAGTGGGGCTGTAGAATCTTGTCCAGGTCATTTGAAAGCCTAAACATTATATCCCTTATTCCTTTAGTCATAGTCATAGCTAGTCTTATAGAAAATTTCTTAGTAGATCAGCTATTGGTGATGGAACCCGGAGGTACCAGGAGGTACAACAGGTAATGAAAGCACAGGTAAAGCTATAAGAACAGCATCTATAAGGGAACAGAGGCATAAAAGTGCACGACATGTTTTGGAAAATGAGATGTGTGTGGGCAAGGCAGGGGAGTAAAAGGCAGCAGGAAGATCAAGAACTTGAGACTAATTGTCAACNCAGGTCATTTGAAAGCCTAAACATTATATCCCTTATTCCTTTAGTCATAGTCATAGCTAGTCTTACAGAAAATTTCTTAGTAGATCAGCTATTGGTGATGGAACCTGGAGGTACCAGGAGGTACAACAGGTAAGGAAAGCACAGGTAAAGCTATAAGAACAGCATCTATAAGGGAAGAGAGGCATAAAAGTGCACGACATGTTTTGGAAAACGAGATGTGTGTGGGCAAGGCAGGGGAGTAAAAGGCAGCAGGAAGATCAAGAACTTGAGACTAATTGTCAACCATTTTGGATCACTTATTTCATGACAGCTACTGTATTCTGTATTGATGCTTTCCACACATTTCTTTGAATCCTTTCAATAATGAAAAAATTGTGAGGTCCACTGTATTCTTGCTTTCAAATATGGCAGCTTGCCTTCAACTTGACTCAGTAATCTAGAAACCTGGTTGTTCACATGNACCATTTTGGATCACTTATTTCATGACAGCTACTGTATTCTGTATTGATGCTTTCCACACATTTCTTTGAATCCTTTCAATAATGAAAAAATTGTGAGGTCCACTGTATTCTTGCTTTCAAATATGGCAGCTTGCCTTCAACTTGACTCAGTAATCTAGAAACCTGGTTGTTCACATGTACCCAATCTCTGTTCCATGAAGCTGGAGTGGTGTGTTTTTATTAGTCCAACACTCCTCCCCTCCTTTTGGTAAAAGTCTGCATATTCTGCCCACAGATGCGTGGACAGAACCTAGAGTAAGCCAATCACAGTAATTCATCTCCACCAGGGTTTTCACTACCTGAGTCATTCACTACCTGAGTCAGAGAGGAAGCTTCCTGCCTCTCAGGGAGATGGGGGCCAGGAACTGCCACTGCTCCACCGTGGGGAGAAATGCTGACATGCAGAGAGGGGCAGGGATGGGCAGTGCTGAGGCATGGTTCTTCAGGGTATGTCTCCTGTACCCTTCTTTTCCTTAAGCAACTTGTTAGATTTGTGCATTTAGCACATAAAACGTGTTTAGTAAACAGAGCTGTTATCAAGGCAAATGGGAAAGAGGAGCAATTAGACTGATAAGAAGCCCTTCACCTCCCCTGTCTTCTTGTCTCTAGGAAGTCTAGGATTTACTTTAAAATATACCAATGAAGAAAAATAGTAGAGCAAACAAATTGGCAAAAATGTTGAAAACTATTGATAAATGGGGAAGTTATTATCCTAGACTCTCAATTATTTCTTAGTCTCAATGCACCATGCTTTTTTTTTTTTTTTTTTAATTTTTAATTCGAGGATAACTGCTTTACTATGCTTTCTTTAAAAAAGGTTATCATCCAGTTTCCCTTTTTGGTCCTACTGATGTGAATTACACCGATTTTCAAGTGTTTGCCAACCTGCATTTTCTAACGTTTCATTTGGAATTCTTATGAGGTAGACTGCCCTATGGTTTTCCTTTCTTGCTAAAATTCTTGAAGACATGTGACTGCCCATGACTTCTGAGGTTCCTTTGTTCTACTGATTCTACTGAATCATTAGATAAATGATTCTGTGTTGTAATTCTGTTATCCATCTCATTATTTGTTAAGCTCCAAATAAAGTGTAGATTATGTTCACCTAACCAGAAATCTCCATCACACCCAAATGTTCATTTCTTGAACTTTTCTAGAATTCTTCACTTTAAGAATGATACCCAGACAACCCCTAAATTTTTACCACATAAATCCTATTTAGAACTTGTTTTCCCCCATATAATGACATTCTCCAGGTAGTAATAGTACCAACCTGTCCTTACACTATTTTCCACTTAATTTCTGTCATGGAAACTTAACTTCCACTTAATGTTTAGTCACTAAGTCATGTCCCACTCTTTTCTAACCTGATGGACTACAACCCACCAGGCTCCTCTAACCCTGCGATTTTCCAGGCAAGAATACTGGAGTGAGCTGCAATTTTCTTCTCCACGGGTTCTTTCCACCCAGGAATCAAACCTGCGTCTCCTGCATTGCAGGCGGATTCTTTACCACTGAGCCACCTGGGAAGCCCCTGACATGCCATATAAGCACTCAGATGATTGCTGAATCTAGATAAACTCACTCCTCAAAGATTAAAAATTAAAGGATCAGATAAAATTTAAGTTTTTATGAGACTTCAGTTTTTGAAATACGTAGCTCTTACAGCACAAGCACAAGTTATTTACACGTTCTTTTTACAAAATGTGTATGCCATTTTGAAAGAATACTGCTAAGATCATGATCTAAAATACCTATCAAGAGTTCAAAAAGGACCCATGGAATCTGGTCTTCATAAATCCACAGTACAATGACATAAAACACAGCTGAACGTCAAGGCTTACTTACACATGAGAATACTAATTCTGTATCATGGCCTATGGCCTGTTTTTGTACAGCTGCAAGTTAGACATGGTTTTGACATTTTAAAAAGATTATTAAAACAAAAGCTAAACTACACAAAGAATATGCAACACAGACCCATGTGGCCGGCAAATATTTACTCTCTGTGGCATTTTAAAGAAAAAGTTTCCTGACCCTGCTTTACATGAAGCTGGTTGAGAGACAGCTACTGGAATATACTGATTAGTATTTTTAAAAAGACACCACTGTTATGTGCCAGTACCATTAGCACTACTCATTTCTAAAATGAGGCACTTCTTTTTCAATATGTACATCTTCAAAACATAATTACATCTAGGAAGTAGCTCTGCTACTTAACTCTAGCCCTTTGTAATCAGGTCTCCACATAAAATCACAGTATTCTTAGGGGCTGAAGAAAACAAGCACAAATATCCGATGTCTGTCGTTGAGTTCATAAGTCATGGCAAGTAGGTTAAGATCACATAGTCTTCAATGTTAATAAAATTTATAATTTAGATATTGTCAATAGGATGTGTTACTGCTGCATTATTTAAATAATATCTATAAAAACATGTTACACATCCTAATTCACTGGTTTTGAAAGGAAGAATAACTTAGTTAACTTAGTAGCTACTTTAAAAATGAGAGATGGAAAAAAAGAAACACCTCCCCCCTCCTCCCAAAAAAAGGTAAAACCACAGCAAAAAGCTTTGGAATGCAAAAGACTGGGGACTCTTAGCAACAGCACTCAAGGAGGCTTAGGCATCTCATTTAGCTAGCTGCTCAGTTCCCATAGCAACCCTCTGTCTCTCATCCGTGAGCCACTTCATTTCAAGAAAGACAGACAGGTTCATGAGCAAATGTTATAGAAGTAAAACCAGAGCGCTCAACACACAAGTCTCCTCTGTGTGGGCTAAGCAGTTCCTGGTCAGCAGGCTATGTTCACGCCAGAAGTACTGTACTGGGTGTTTTCCCTTCTGCAGGCCAAGCTGGCTGAGCATCACATCATGAAGACATCTCTGATGCCGAGTTTTCAAATGCTCAGTGAATGCTGAGGTAGATTTTCTGATGGAGATCTTTTATACCCTGATTCGATCAGGACTCGCTTCTTTGTGTATTCTCCTCCTGGGAAATATCTTCCGCTTAAGTGCAATTAACTAAAGGATGAAAGATAGAAGATAAATTGTAATTCTCCAGGTTGACAAACTTTAACTTTCTTGCTGAGGATCATATGACCTTAATCTTTTCCCTAGCCCTATACAAAAAGAACAGATGGCAAACAAGGCTCCATCATTCTTCCCCTTAAAACAAAACTAATGGCTTTTTATATGGTTCAAATTATTTTTCCCAAGTTTCTTTTTCTTTCAGATCTATACAAACTACATATTCTTATATAACAATTACCACATGTATTTATTTTCAAGATGTCTGTCAAGTCTTTCCACTGAAGGACACTGACTCTTCTTCACCCATTAAGATACTGTCTCTGGGTCTGAAAACAACTACATGTGTCATCATTTCATGGGAAATAGATGGAGAAACAGTGGAAACAGTGTCAGACTTCATTTTTGGGGGCTCCAGAGTCACTGCAGATGGTGACTGCAGCCATGAAATTAAAGATGCTTACTCCTTGGAAGGAAAGTTATGATCAACATAGATAGCATATTCANGCGATCTATTTCACATATGGTAATATACATGTTTCAATGCTATTCTCTCAAATCATCCCACCCTTGCCTACTCCCACAGAGTCCAAAAGTCTGTTCTTTACATCTGTGTCTCTTTTGCTGTCTCACATATAGGGTCATGATTACGATCTTTCTAAATTCCATACATATGCGTTAATATACTGTATTGGTCTTTTTCTTTCTGACTTACTTCACTCTGTGTAATAGGCTCCATCCAGTTTCATTCACCTCAGTAGAACTGATTCAAATGCATTCTTTTTAATAACAGTATCATCTTTTAGGATTTTAAATAGCTCATAGATTTTTTTTTAAGTGTATGATTTTAATTATTTTGTTTTGCTGTTGTCTTTTGTTTTTGCTGTCTTTGAGTTATTTTCATTTCCTTTTTTAAATTTTAGATCAGCTACCCTTTATGTCTCCAAACTTTTGAAATACCACTCTTTATATTATAAACTTCATGGGTTTGTATTTCTTCTCCAGAAAATAAAAAGAATAGTTAACCCCTATCACAACAACTGGAGAGAACCTCAGTAGAAACTCAACACTATTTTTCAGTGAGAAATACCTGATGTTGTGTATTATGTTTAGTGAAGACAGTTGTCCATGTACTATGCAAGGTAGAAATTGCTAATGTGGTCAGTTTAAAAGAAGCAAATAATTTAAAATATAAAGGCTTCCAAGTGGTGAGTTATTTTCTTAGTGCTTGCTCTAGACATTCCAAAATGCACATTAATTTATCACAGTCTACTTTAGATTAATGCTAGTTTAATTCTGTAAGATAGCATTTCTTACTCCCTCCTTTGTACAGTAAATTGTCATATATATTATATTTGTTATAAACATAACAATAGTGTTGTTATTACTGCTTTATACAATCCTTTAAATAATTTTAGAGAATATATACATATATTTAGAGAATATATGCATATATATATATATGTATATATATATATGGCATGTGGAATCTTAGTTTCCCAAACAAGGATCAAATTCACATCCCCTGCATTGGAAGTGCAGAGTCCTAACTACTGGACCACCAAGGAAGTCCCAAGAGAATAAAATTTTTAGAATGCATTCTTTTATATTTACCCATATATTTCCTTTTCCCAGTACTTTTCATTTCTTTGTGTAGATTCAAGTTACCCTCTGGTGTCAGTGGATTCTCTTAATTTATTGGGGATATCTCTGTTTCATGTTAATTTTATAAAATGATGTATTTTTATGTTTAGCTGTGCTGGGTTTTCATTGCTGCACACGTTTCCTCTAGTTAGGCCAGCAGGGCTACCCTCTAGCTGTGGTGCACAGGCTTCTTACTGTGGTGACTTCTCTTGTTGTGGAGCGTGAGCTCTAGGGCATGCAGGCTGCTGCAGTTGCAGCCAGCGTGCTCAGGAATTGCGGTTCCTGGGCTAGAGCACAGGTTCAGTAGTTGTGGCACATGGTGTTTAGTTGCTCTGCGGCATGTAGAGTCTTCCTGAATCAGGGATTGAACCCGTGTCTCCTGCATTGGCAGGCAGATTCTTTACTACTCAGCCACCAGNCTCTAGGGCATGCAGGCTGCTGCAGTTGCAGCCAGCGTGCTCAGGAATTGCGGTTCCTGGGCTAGAGCACAGGTTCAGTAGTTGTGGCACATGGTGTTTAGTTGCTCTGCGGCATGTAGAGTCTTCCTGAATCAGGGATTGAACCCGTGTCTCCTGCATTGGCAGGCAGATTCTTTACTACTCAGCCACCAGGGAACCTCCATCTTCATTTTTGAAAGACAGTTTAGCTATCTGGATACAATATTCTTTTTTTTTTTTTTTAATTGGAGGATGATTACTTTCCAATATTGTGTTGGCCTCTGCAATATATGAACATGAATCAGCCATAGGTATAGGTATGTCCCCTCCCTCCTGAACCTCTGTCCCACCTTCCTCCCCATCTTGCCCTTCTAGATTTACACAGGGCACTGATTTGAGCTCCCTGCCTCATACAGTAAATTTTGTTAGCTATCTAAATTACATATGGCAGTGCATATGTTTCAATGCTCCTCTCTCCGTTTGTCCCACTGCCCTTACCCCTCTGTGTCAACAAGTCTTTTCTCCATGTATGTCTCCACTGCTGCCCTGCAAATAGGTTCATCAGTACCATCCTTATAGGTTACATATATATGTGTTAGAATACAATATTTATCTTTGTCTTTGTGACTCACTTCACTGTGTGTAATAGGTTCTTGGTTCATCCACCTTATTAGAATGCAGTCAAATTTGTTCTTCTTTATGGCTGATCACAAGCTGGAATCAAGATTGCCGGGAGAAATATCAATAACCTCAGATATGCAGATGACACCACCCTTATGGCAGAAAGTGAAGAGGAACTAAAGAGCCTCTTGATGAAAGTGAAAGAGGAGAGTGAAAAAGTTGGCTTAAAGCTCAACATTCAGAAAATGAAGATCATGGCATCCGGTCCCATCACTTCATGGGAAATAAATGGGGAAAGAGTGAAACAGTGTCAGACTTTATTTTTTTGGGCTCCAAAATCACTGCAGATGGTGACTGCAGCCAAGAAATTATGCTTAATCCTTGGAAGGAAATTATAACCAACCTAGACAGCATATTGGCAAGCAGAGACATTACTTTGCCAACAAAGGTCTGTCTAGTGAAGGCTATGGTTTTTCCAGTGGCTGTGTATGGATGTGAGAGTTGGCCTCTGAAGAAAGCGAGAGCCGAAGATTTGATGCTTTTGAACTATGGTGTTGGAGAAGACTCTTGAGAGTCCCTTGGACTGCAAGGAGATCCAACCAGTCCATCCTAAAGGGGAACAGTCCTGGGTGTTCATTGGAAGGACTGATGTTGAAGCTGAAGCTCCAGTACTTTGGCCACCTCATGCAAAGAATTGACTCATTTGAAAAGACCCTGATGTTGGGAGGGACTAGGGGCAGGAGGAGAAGGGGACAACAGAAGATGAGATGGCTGGATGGCATCACCGACTCGATGGACTTGAGTTTAAGTGAACTCCGAGAGTTGGTGATGGACAGGGAGGCCTGGCGTGCTGCGATTCATGGGGTCACAAAGAGTCGGACACGACCGAGTGACTGACCTGAACTGAACTGAACATTCCGTTGTATATGTGTACCACAACTTCTTTTATCCACTTCCCTGTCAGTGGACATCTAGGTTGCTTCCATGTCCTAACTGTTGTAAATAGTGCTGCAGTGAACAGTGGGGTCATGTGTCTTCGTCAGTTATGGTTTCCTCAGAGTATATGTCCAGTAGTGGGATTGTTGGGTCATGTGGTAGTTTAATTCCTAATTTTTTTAAGGGATCTCCACACTGTTCTCCATAGTGGCTGTTATCAATTTGTATTCTCATCAACAGTGCAAGAGGGTTCCCTTTTCACCATATCCTCTCCAGCATTTATTGTTTGTGGATTTTTTGATGGTGGCCATTCTCACCAGTGTTAGGTGATACCTCATTGTAGTTTTGATTTGCATTTCTCTAATAATGAGCAGTGTTGAGCATCTTTTCAAGTGTTTATTAGCCAACTATGGATACAGAGTTCTTACTTAACAGTATTTTCTTTCAGCATTTTGAATATGTTATTTCATTGCCTTCTGGCCTCCCTTGTTTCTGATGAGAAGTTAGCCACTAGTTATATCTTTGTGTCCCTGTTAAATGATACTCCCAAGATTTTCTGTTTGGGGCTTTCATCAGTTTTAGTATATATCTAGGTATGGATTTCTGTGTTTCTGTTGTCATGGTTCATTTAGCTTCTTAAAGTGTAGATTAATTGTAAAAGTCAGTTTGTATAGTTTTTGGTCACTGTTTCTATATCCTTTCCACTTCTGGAACTCATAATTCATGTATGTTGGTACATTTGACATTGTTTCACAGGTCTTTAAGGCTATGTTTGTTTTTCATTATTCTTTTCTCTCTTTTCAGGTTAGGTAATTTCTGTTACTCTTTCTTCAGGTTTATTTTTTTTATTCTGCTTCAGTGTTCAACTCTGTGGTTTTCTTTCATCTTTGTTATAATTATTTTTTGTTGAGATTTTCTATTTGTTTAACCTCATGTGAAGAGTTGACTCATTGGAAAAGACTCTGATGCTGGGAGGGATTGGGGGCAGGAGGAAAAGGGGACGAAAGAGGATGAGATGGCTGGATGGCATCACTGACTCGGTGGGTGTGCCTCTGAGTGAACTCCGGGAGTTGGTGATGGACAGGGAGGCCTGGTGTGCTGCGATTCATAGGATTGCAAAGAGTCGGACACAACTGAGGGACTGAACTGAACTGAACTGAAGACATTGTTCTTATAATTTTCCTTNAGAGGATGAGATGGCTGGATGGCATCACTGACTCGGTGGGTGTGCCTCTGAGTGAACTCCGGGAGTTGGTGATGGACAGGGAGGCCTGGTGTGCTGCGATTCATAGGATTGCAAAGAGTCGGACACAACTGAGGGACTGAACTGAACTGAACTGAAGACATTGTTCTTATAATTTTCCTTAGTCTTTTAAAGCACTTTGAAGTCTATGTTTGCTAAGGCTGACATTGGGCCTCAGTTCAGTTCAGTCGCTCAGTCGTAGTCGTGTCCGACTCCTCGTGACCCCATGAATCGCAGCACGCTAGGCCTCTCTGTCCATCACCAACTCCCGGAGTTCACTCAGACGCACGCCCACCGAGTCAGTGATGCCATCCAGCCATCNTTTTAAGGAATTCTATCACCATTGTTTTCCTGTACTTAGTAACCATATCAACAGTCATTGGGCATTACCTGTATTTTCAAGTTTATGAATAGGCTGAAATGCAAAAGTTCATCTATGACTTAGTAGATTAGAACTTGGAATAAATACTTCTAACAGAAACAGTTTATCCAAAATACATCTGAAATAGAAAACCTGACCCCTGTTAGAAGAAAGTTTCAATGAGAAAAATGTGTTCTTTACAGTTTCAATTTCTAATCCTCCATCTTGAGGTGAGAGCTGGGTGGTGCCTATATGGACTACAGTGTTCTGAATGAGCTGGATTCCTGGGCAGAGGAAGGGGTAGCCTTGGCTTGTTTGTGAGTATGGTAGAAAGTAAGGAATTTGATTCAAGCTGGTAAAGAACAAGGTGTCAGGGAGGAGAAGGGATTTATTCTTCCTTTCCCCCTCCTCCTGTTGATACAAACAACAGTAAGCAAAGACCTTCTTGTTCCTTCCACGGCCTCCAGCTGCTCCTTTCAGCCAGCACACAGCTGACCCACAGGCTCCTCACTGGACTCTGTTCTAAAAGCAGGCACAGCATAAGGTTTCTTTCTAAGATTTTTACTTGCCAAGAACAATGGCAACAGAATCGAGAGCGACGTTTCTATTCCCTAGGAGGTGGACAAAGGTGAAACTGCTTGCCTGCCAGACCTTTCTCCAGTTTCCTTCCATCCACAGCAGGAAGCCTGGGAGTGTTTATCCTAAAGCTCTCAGTTCTCAGGCCACCACTGCCTCCTCAGTGTAAGTAAACTCAGTGAAAACATCCCACCGTGACCACCAGATAAGCCTCACTCCAAAATCACCACAAGGAGGCTGAGGCGGGTTCACCTGCCCGGCCCAGGTCAGGTCAGCCCGACACTATTCCCCCTTCCTTGAATCCTTTTTCTTCTTTCTGAGAATTTCACATCTGCTGTGGCCTGAAGAGGATTCTCTTATTCCTCTTTTGACCTCACAAATCTTCCTCTTACTTCCGGACTGTCCCATGAAGGAGGCCTTGTGCTTGCCTGCCTGGGGAAGAACTGCCAGCAATTCAAGAAAGAAACTTAAACGGGAGAGGATAGCCTGGCACACAAGCCAGGCAGCATCGGCAGAACTGGGGGAGGCCTGCAGATAAAGACACTGTGGTCTCTTTTAGAAAGATTAAAAGAAAATTGGGGACCTATAAAAAATTAGTATCAGATACAGATTCTGGGTGTTTTTTTTTTTGGTTTAAAATAGTTTGACTTGTAGACCTCAGGCTAAAACTGAAAACTCTATTTACTGAACTCCACGAACAAAGAATATGGGTAATAGGTTTAAAAGATAGATTAAAAAAAAGGCAGTTATGACTACTGCCTGAATATTATGAAATATTTGACATATGAGCTATAACCCAATAGGAGAAATAAACATTTTCTTGTTATGAATTTATATCATTTTCTTTAAAAAAAAAAAATTAGATGCCAAGAAATTGATATCCACATAAAACTGATAAAACTTACCTGTTCAGCAAAAAATGAGAATACAGTAAACATAATCAATGTTGCTAGCACACAGTGAGTCCAGAATTTCAATNAGAAATAAACATTGTCTTGTTATGAATTTATATCATTTTCTTTAAAAAAAAAAATTAGATGCCAAGAAATTGATATCCACATAAAATTGATAAAACTTACCTGTTCAGCAAAAAATGAGAATACAGTAAACATAATCAATGTTGCTAGCACACAGTGAGTCCAGAATTTCAATTTGTCTCGATATGCCCTCCTGTTCAGAGAAAAAAGAAAGCAAATATGTAGTTCTGTGTAGGGTTTAACTATCATTAGCTAGTAAAACTAACTATATAGTATTTACTAGTTTAGCAAATTATACTAGCTTAACAAAAACAATGTCTGAAGGCAATTCTAAAACATTAACATAATTATACATTTCCCATGTGAGTTCAGATTTTTCATTGTTATAGTAAATATCTGAATCAGTAATAGTTCCAGCCAGCTTGGCAAGGCTGGTCACCACCACACAGTGGCTTGAGCACCTAGCCTCCGCCCTCAACACTGCTGGACTGTTAAAATGCCTCTAACAGAGCTCAAGTGAAGCGCTTGCTGTTAGTGGAAGCACCACCTGGCAGCTGCAAGCAGAATTTGGGGCCATGTCTCAAGTCTCATAGGAATTGAGCTTAGAACTGCTCTTTCTTGATCCTAAAAGAAGTTTTTGGAGCTAAGATCTTCATGTCTGCTATTCAAACTGATGTTAGAGTGTGTGCAATTTGACTGTCATATTGAATTAGGGCTTCCCTGGTGGTTCAATCTGCCTGCAGTGCTGAAGACCTGGGTTCAGTCCCTGGGTTGGGAAGATCCCCTGGAGGAGGGCATGGCAACCCACTCCAGTATTCTTGCCTGGAGAATCCCCATGAACAGAGGGGCCTGGTGAGCTGCAGTCCCTGGGGTCACAAAGAATTGGACATGACTGAGCGACTAAGCATAGCACAGCACATTTACTCATGCGATCGCCCAGTAAACACCTCCTGTGGATAGACAGGTGATGAGGAGAGGTCCCTGCTCTGAAGCACCTGTGAACCTGGGGAGGCGCTCATGTGCAGATAACCAGCCACCACACAAGGCGGACAGAAACACCTATTATCAAAAGCAGTCTTGCAGAGAAACAGTGAAATGAGGAGTGCATCAAACAGGTGGTGACGCTTCACTTCAGCCTTGAAGTGGGGCAGGAAAGCCTGTGGCTGAGAAGGGGGAGGAGCATGAGCAGAGTGGCAACCCAGGCCCTGCAGAGCTGAGTCCAGTCTGGCCTGGAGGACACAGCGATGCGCAGCCAAGGAAGAGCAGGTGGGTGTGGAGTGCAGTTGTGCGGGAAAACCACACACTGTGGATTGGACACAATGCTCTAATGGGAAGGGGGATGATATGGAGCGTATGTGTGTGCGCACAATCGGGGTTGAAGGTCACAAGCAGGTGACCAGAGGCAGGCAGTCCAGTTAGTCCAGGCAAAGGAAAGAATGAGGGCTGGATGAGGGCAGTGAGGATGGAAGGAAACAAGCAACATAAGAGACACTGAGGATGGAATCAGACTAGGTGAGAGGATAGTAAGGATAAAGGTGGGGTGGGGTTGGGGGGGGCGTGGCACATGGGGAAGTATGGCAGATTTCTCGTCTATAATTTGTTAATAATAATTTTTTATGAAGATTAAATAAATGCTTAACATAAGGCTTATAAGATATGCTAACCGCCTCTGCTGAATTCCAAGTCATTCACAGCTGCCTGGTAGGGGGTGTCTCCAACCCAAGCCACATATTCAAAATGGTACCCTCCCCTGTACTGTTCTTCCTCCTGTGTTTCCTACATTAAGAGGATCAATAACCAGCTGAGAGAGAAAATCACTCACTTCTGTTCCTGTAACTCTCATCTGTGGCAGTCAGAGTAGCACTTTTCACTGTAAAGAGTAAATATACTGCCCAGCACAGTGTCGGCTGTACAGCAGGTACTCAGGAAACAGGGAAGCCACTCTGATGGCAATGATGACGGATAAGGCTCAGCAGATGTACTGGGCCAGTTAGATCAATAAAAACCATACATGTCCTTTTATAAAGAAATTAGAGAAAATAACACCATAAAGAAACTTTATCACTCTAAAAAAGAAAAACATACATGTATATGAAACGTGGACACTTACCATTCCTGCAGCTCATGCATATGAAGGAAACGGTTTCGATACTCCCTTGGCAGCTCAAACTGGGATGGGATGGGGAACATGGATTCGTAGAAGTCCCTGAGAACAGCCTTCACTGTCTGGGCATCTTTATGGTTGTGGTCAATGTTGTCATTCAGACAGACAAACTTCCTGGAGACAACAGAGACCCAGGGTTGTTATTGGTTCTTATGAGGATGATCCTTACCTAGCAAAACAAGAAGTGTGGATTTGGAATGTTTTAAATGGACTTATGTCCCAAGTTGTGGCATTTACTGATATGATTCTCTAGGGGAATAACAGTCTATAAAATTTTTCCTTAGGCATTTCTCTCCTGTAAAACAAAAAGAACTAGGGATGATAGATAATTTTGAATATGCCTTCTAGCTATAGGAGTACATTATTTTAATTGCTGTTTGGGGTTGGCACGTGCCCAGCTCAGTGTTAACTGACTGAAGCATTCTGTTAACATCCAGGGAAAAAACTAGGAAGTGCCTACAACTGAGTTCTCTGAGCTGACAGAGTTACATTACTAAGAACAGTCATGTAGATAGCTGAGATAGAGATGGCTCCTTATGGCTACAGATTTTATGAGGTTGATGACTTCTTAATATTGACACGTCTCCAACTAGGCTGTATGATAAGTTTCAGCAAAAAGTAGATTACAATGGTGCTTCCCAACTTGTTTCAAGTTCCTTCAAGGCAAAAGTCAATAAGGTGAGCTGGTAATAAGTACCGCCCATTAAAATGGTCAGTAGAGATAACACCACTTTTGAATTATGTTTGAATTTTGTTTTTACAATTTTATCAAGTATAATAAAGTCCTCAGATCCTGCCACCAACAGGAAATACAGAAGACACAGGAACACGTTAGATAACTGGGAAACAACCAGAAATGTCCAAGGTTCAGGAAATCTAGAGAATGTGTAATCTGATTTTTTCATGTCCATGCATTTTAAGTTGCTTCAGTTGTGCTAGACTCTGTGACACCATGGACTTCAGCCTGCCAGGCTCTTTTGTCCATGAGATTCTCCAGGAAAGAATATTGGAGTGGGTTGCTATGCCTTTCTCCAGGGGATCTTCCTGGCCCAGGGATCGAACCTGTGTCTCTTACGTCTCCTGCATTGGCAGACAGCTCTATACCAGTGCACATGCAAAAATGTATATGGATTAAAGAAAAAGAGAGAGAGAGATGGGGGAACCTATAGACATAATTGTGACGAATGTACTTGATACCATTTCAAGCCAACAAAGTTAAAAACATAAATGCTTATAAAAGACAATGAGGGAAAAATGTGTACAGGGGCCAGACAGGTTATCATGTTAAGGAATAAATAATGGTATTATGGTTATTTTCAAAAAATCCTTTTAATTTAGAGATATATACTGAAAATTAAAAAAAAAACTGATGGAAATTTACTTTAAAATAACTGGGAAGCAGCAGTGAAGGAGTGAGTGCTCAGATGAAACAAGATCAACTAGTTGCTTCTTACTGAAGATGAGTGGTGAGTCAGGGAAAGTTCATGGCCTTATCTCTTCTTTAAACTTGGGGAATGCTTTCGATTAAAGGATATTAAAGAGTTATGTCCATCAGATACAATGCAGGAGCCCTGACTATTTCCTAGACTAAAAACAAAGGACAGCTAAAAAGGGCCTTTGGAGGCAACTCGGGAAATTTGAGTATAGACCATCTATTCGATGGTATTATTTAGTTGGTGTTAAGGTTTTTGGATATGTCTGAACAGTCCTATGGTATAAACAAGAATGACTTTGTTTAGAAGACCTATGCTATGATAATGAGAGTAAATTAGCGTATCGTTGTCTGCAACTAATTTTCAAATGGTCCAGCAAACAAAAGAAAAACCAAACCTGTGTGTGTGTTAGTCTGTATAGAGAGATGAAGCAAGAGATCAGACGTAACAGAGCCTGAATTTATTGTACAATTGTTTTCAGTCTTTCTGCATCTTCAAAATTTTTCCAACAGTTGGGAAAATGTAAAGAAGAAAAGTATGGGTATGAGACGGAGAATGTGTGGCTACAGGGTAACCAAAATAGACCATGTGAGGTACCCAGCACACACTCCCTCTCTTTCCCAAGAGAATTTGCACTTTGCTCAGTATTTCGCCCCGTGAACTGACTCAAAGGGAGGCAACCTCATCTCACCCAGGGTCAGCTTTTGACTTATTTGAGTCCCTCCTTCACAGACACTGGTGTGAAAATGCGGGGGTGGGGACAGTCCCCTGCCACCTCAGAACATGGCTGTGTCTACAGGGACATAAGAACTGTGGTGCAGGCCTGCCTCCACCCTGGATGAAGCGACACGAGGGGGCAGCAGAGCCCAGGTATGACTGCCTATCCCAGATTCCCTGTTAATGCGATAAACCTGTCCTTTACACCAGTCAGTCAGAAGGCAGGTTTTCCACTCCTGACTTAAAGTGAGCCTCAGAAAAGTAAAACAGAAGAGCCAAAAATGATAAAATCTGTTCAGGTCCATGGGAGGGATCTGAGCCTAGTAGACAGTGCTGGAAAAGCCTGTCTTGACCTGGATCTTCTTAGCAAAACCCGAACCCTTTAAGTTACATGAAGATGTCTGTGAATTTTCTCACCCAATGACTTTTAAACTAGCACAGGACATGAAAGTATAGGGTACAACTAAAAACACTAAGTTCTCACTTGGTTTTACTACAGATAACCTATGACCGAGTGAGCACATTAACAGGATGGGGGAAGCAAAAAGCAAGTATCAAAATTGGCTCTTAGTTTTTAAAAAATGAGAGAACGGCATTCTGAACAGAGGGAAGAGCATATACAAAAAGCTGCAAAATGGGTGGTTCTTAATTATTATGACTTACTGTTTTCTTAGCTGGTGGGAAATGTTATTTTGTAGGAAATAAAATATTTTATGAATATACTATGTAAGGGTTAAACATTTTCATTTTCCTTAAAATTCTATACCTCCCCCACCACCCAAAAGAAACAAGAATGAAATTTTAAGGAAAAATTCCCTGGCTTGAAAATGCCTGGAAATTTTACACTTCTGATCATGTATAATTAAAATCATAATGTGAGGTGCAACTGAAAACTTCCAAAAGCATTTAAAAGACTCAGATGAAAACATTCAACTTCACGTACCAATGGTCTTTTCTCAAGAAACTACTTATATTTCCCATTGAAATCCAAAACTCAAAATGCAGATTTTAACGAATTTTATCAAACTAGGGCAACTGTTGGAGGTGAGGGTGGAAATTTTCAGGGCAATGTAAAGCTGAACACTTCATTCATTCCCAAAGAATGACTGCAGTTTGCTGGATTAATTTTCACAACTATGGTAGCATTCCTTTTTCCTCAGAAGCTAACTTGAACTTTCCTTTGAATTGCAAAGACAGGTCTCATCACAACAATTTCTCTGGAAGCCCCTATTTCTAAAAATAGAAATCTATTTTCTGTAATAGCAATACTTCTTTTTAACTATAAAAGAAATAGAAAAATATAAATTTCTAAGAGTCCCAGTCATGTTGCCTCACCTCCCCGACAACGCAGTTAACCTTCAGCCTCGCTGAACAGTCATGTTGCTGGACTCAGAGATATCCATGCCAATTCCTGTGCATGGGGGGCCGATCTCAACTCACAACTCCCATCTCTTAATTCAGACATTACCCCCACCATTAGCGATTTCCATCTGCTCCAAACAAAACTAAGGCGCTCCTTTCTCTCTAGTACTACTGCCTTTTTTTTTTTTTCATGTTTACCTGCATGATTAAAGATATTTTCAAAGTTATGGGAATTCTTTGTCCATTCTATNAGAGCCAAAAATGATAAAATCTGTTCAGGTCCATGGGAGGGATCTGAGCCTAGTAGACAGTGCTGGAAAAGCCTGTCTTGACCTGGATCTTCTTAGCAAAACCCGAACCCTTTAAGTTACATGAAGATGTCTGTGAATTTTCTCACCCAATGACTTTTAAACTAGCACAGGACATGAAAGTATAGGGTACAACTAAAAACACTAAGTTCTCACTTGGTTTTACTACAGATAACCTATGACCGAGTGAGCACATTAACAGGATGGGGGAAGCAAAAAGCAAGTATCAAAATTGGCTCTTAGTTTTTAAAAAATGAGAGAACGGCATTCTGAACAGAGGGAAGAGCATATACAAAAAGCTGCAAAATGGGTGGTTCTTAATTATTATGACTCACTGTTTTCTTAGCTTGTGGGAAATGTTATTTTGTAGGAAATAAAATATTTTATGAATATACTATGTAAGGGTTAAACATTTTCATTTTCCTTAAAATTCTATACCTCCCCCACCACCCAAAAGAAACAAGAATGAAATTTTAAGGAAAAATTCCCTGGCTTGAAAATGCCTGGAAATTTTACACTTCTGATCATGTATAATTAAAATCATAATGTGAGGTGCAACTGAAAACTTCCAAAAGCATTTAAAAGACTCAGATGAAAACATTCAACTTCACGTACCAATGGTCTTTTCTCAAGAAACTACTTATATTTCCCATTGAAATCCAAAACTCAAAATGCAGATTTTAACGAATTTTATCAAACTAGGGCAACTGTTGGAGGTGAGGGTGGAAATTTTCAGGGCAATGTAAAGCTGAACACTTCATTCATTCCCAAAGAATGACTGCAGTTTGCTGGATTAATTTTCACAACTATGGTAGCATTCCTTTTTCCTCAGAAGCTAACTTGAACTTTCCTTTGAATTGCAAAGACAGGTCTCATCACAACAATTTCTCTGGAAGCCCCTATTTCTAAAAATAGAAATCTATTTTCTGTAATAGCAATACTTCTTTTTAACTATAAAAGAAATAGAAAAATATAAATTTCTAAGAGTCCCAGTCATGTTGCCTCACCTCCCCGACAACGCAGTTAACTTTCAGCCTCGCTGAACAGTCATGTTGCTGGACTCAGAGATATCCATGCCAATTCCTGTGCATGGGGGGCCGATCTCAACTCACAACTCCCATCTCTTAATTCAGACATTACCCCCACCATTAGCGGTTTCCATCTGCTCCAAACAAAACTAAGGCACTCCTTTCTCTCTAGTACTACTGCCTTTTTTTTTTTTTTCATGTTTACGTGCATGATTAAAGATATTTTCAAAGTTATGGGAATTCTTTGTCCATTCTATTCAATTGTGCTATGAACCTAAAATGTTCTAAATTCAAAACAAAACAGTACCTGGGGTTTTTTCTTATATCATCCAACTGGCCAACTACATGAGAAACATTGGTACGAATCATCTTAAAAGCAATTTCTTCTTCTCCCATGATTTCAAACCTAATTATCAAAACATAATGAGTGTAAATATGTATATGAATATGTAAAACAAAAATTCAATAAGAAAGTTTTATAAAACTTTAAAGAACCAACATTCTCAGGATGACTTAATCTTTCCATATTACTAAAGAGAACAATCACATATAAATTTCAAAGGATGCTTAATAGATAAACTATGGTAAAATTATGAAAATACCACACTCATCATTATTCTTAAACAAAGAGAAAATGTACACAGTACTTACCTGTATTTGTTTTTGTCCTTATATGCTTTGTGGATTTTATCAGTTACTGGTTTGCAGTTGGTTACTAGACTTTTAGTGACTGGTGGCTATGAGAAAACAGACATTACATCAGGGCAAAGCCTGGGGTGAGGCAAGGGAAGCATTCATCTCAAGTGCAAGTTTTAAGGGGGCATGAAAAGATGAACCAAGATGAATCAGTAATCAAGATGAGTATTTTAATACAATAGTAAAAAAAATCAAAGTGGCATACTATGGCCCACATACTAATTGTCTATTTTTTAAATAAAGTTTTAATTTTTTCAGAAAGAAAATAAATTTCTAACAAACTGTAATGGACTGGTCTATAATGATACTCATCGGCTAAGCTATCATTCTTATAGTCTAATTAGAAAATACTTTATCCTGTGTGTAATCACAGGTAATTATAGAAATGAAGTCAACATCTGGCTAAGAGTTCATTCAAGTAATGTCAACTAATGCTGCCACTATTACTGGTGCTTGTACTCTAAACAGCTCATTTGCATGAGCCTCAAGACTGACTTGTAACTGTGAGCAAAGCAGCCCCTACCTAATTCTTAGCTTTCAAAGGATATTTGCTGATTGTAAACCTTATGCCAGATTATTTGGTAAAATAATAAAATACTCTGCTAATAAATGAAGATGTATGTACTTCTTAAAAAAAAAACAAAAAAACCCAACATGCTAAAATCCCTCAATAACCTTTCATCATGCTTATAAAAGGGCAAGACGAATAACTGCATAGATCATCTTCCTTAAAAAGAATATGCTTCTGTACAGTTCTATATAAGTACAGGGGACTGGCAATTGTACAGTCTTACTAGGAAGCCAAAGTTTATAGAGAAGGAAAGAAAGAAAAGTGAAAAGACGGATGTGGAAATAAAGGGTGGTGAAAAGACAAGTTTGGAGTGAGTGCCGAAGCAGGCTAGACCTGGGGTGACTTTAGTGGCCTCTAAGGCAACCTATCAACACAATCTCAGTGTGGTCCTGAGGACAGTGAAGACCAGAGAGGCCTGGTCCAGGGGAGAGGCTGAGGGGACGTGGTTTAGGAGCCCAGCACACTTCCTCCTCTCATCAATGCTCTGGGATTGCCCACCAAAAAGATATCAGAAGGGACAAATCAGGACAGCCTGGAACTCATGGCTCACTGTCCCCCTCCTGGGAAAAGGGGGTACCCAGATCTTTGAGAGAACTTCAGTTATCTTGAGACATAATAAAGGGTGTTTTTAAACCAGGATACTGACATCCAGATGATTCAGAGTTGATTATATTAGCTTTGCTGGGGGTAATTCCAAATTTGGGGAAAACAGAAAAAAATTATCACTGTTTGAAAGAATGTCTTTTAGTCTACACAACCTAATTTCTTTTTTTAAACTGTGATTCTGTTCTCTCAGGAGGCAGGGAAAACACCTACAATGATTACAAATGTGCCTTTTTAATCTTTAAGAACACACTTGTAAAGAACTACTAACGTGTGTAACAGTCTGGGTTTTATAGCACTTTTCACTGTATGGGCCTAACATACCAGAGAAGCTGCTGCGCCTCACGAGACAAGCTGCTGATCTGTTATCAGCAAGGCCTCCCGACGGCCTACAACCAGAGCTAGTCTCAGACTCTGGCTGCTGATTCTTGCCTGTTTACCCCACTACAGCAAACTCCCTTAGACTAACACCAGGTCTTAACACCTCACCTCAGTTTTACTGGTTTCATAGTTTAGGAATATTTAGAGAGCTGGCTTTCGGTGACACATATCTATACACCAACCCCTGTCATATGCCGGACTGACCAACACACAACCAGCAATTTGTATAGCTTGTCTGCATATTCCAACAGCTGTCAAGGTGCCCCTCACGTCTTCTCATGGGTGGGCTTTCCCGGGCCCTGAGAACATGAGTGAGAAACACCACCCCTGCTGTGTGCAGTGAGTGCTAAATGAATGACTGCCTTCTTTCAGAAATCAGACTTGTAACTGACTACTAGAGTTACTTGTACCTGATTAAAGAGTGATTACATTACTCTTCTCTACATTCATTTACAAACATCTTGTCTCCAGATAATTATAGGGCTTGAACATTTGCAAGGTGGTCAATTTTTAAAAAACATGTTATTTTGGACTTCCCTGTGATGGTCCAGTGGTTAAGATGCCCATGCTCCCTTCACAGAGGACACAGGTTCAATGCCTGGTTGGGGAACTAAGATCCTGCATGCTCTGTGGCCAAATCAAATTTTTAAAATTAAAAAAAATAATTACTTAGGTTTGAAAAAACATTATTTTGATTATGAAAGTTATCTATTCATTACAGAAAATATTAAAATACTAGTGTGAAAAAAGATTTTAAGAATTACCAGTAAAAAAATAAAAAATAAGCCAGATACAAAAGACTATATGATTTTAAAAGAAAACTACCTACGATTTAACCCACCACCTATTTTGTAAACAGTTTTCCCATGTGTGTGTATTTGTGTATGTGTGTGTGTGTGTATATATATATATATATGAGTAAAATTAACTGTAAGCATCACATAAACGGCTGGATTATATCCTTGTCCCATCAATTCTAAATGCACTTTTTTTTTTTTTTAACATTTTCATTTCTTTGAAACTGGGATGCATTTTACAATCAACAAAGTCTTCCAACCATTTCAGCCAAGTGGCACTCTAATACATTTGTGTGCAGATCATCTACTGCCCCTATTGGTAAGATCCAGAAAGTTCCATCATCAAAGCAACTTAGCTTTGAGGAAAGATGGGGTTCAATTTGATGAGTAGGCCAGAATACCGGAGTGGGTAGCTTTTTTCTTCTCCAGGGGAACCTCCCAACCTAGGAATCGAATCAGGGTCTCCTGCATTGCAGGCAGATTCTTTACCAATTGAGCCATCAGGGAAGCCTGACTATTTCCTTGGTTAATGTTTAACAGGATTGTTCTCCTGAGCAATGAGTATACTCCAGGGTTACCTTCTGCCATCCTTAGTAAAAGGTTGTCTGCTTATAAAATATAAACAACTAATCTCAATATTAGCTTAACATCCATTAGGGAGGAAAAAAAGATATTCCAAAGAAAAATATAAATTATTCTAGATTATTGGTACTACTGATTTCTACCAGAGACCTATAAACATAGAGCAAGCTTCTAGTTTTTGAAGTGCTGTACAGAAATGATAGTAATACCCAATAAGGATGGACTCTCAGTTTTACATAAATGAACCCACATCACTCACCAGATTTGGATCATAGTACGCTTCCTGAGTTGGTGGGATGTTGTTTAGCTGAGTGATATTAGCTGGAAGCATTTTCGAACAATTTATTAACATGTGTTCCAGACCTGTTAAATCCTAATAAAGCAAAAATAAAAGGATAAACCTTCTACATACAAGTAATGCTTGTGGTTTTAAAAATATGTTAAAGTCACCAAAGTGTAAGTGCTACCTTCAAAGAGTTTGACTGTATGATTCTTAAAGACCCATTAAAAAGAGCAGAATGAGACAATACAAACAACTCATCTTCGCCTCAAGGTGGAACGTACAGGACCGGGAGGCCCCACTGATACTAGGTAAGCCAAGGGATCACCAGATGGGTGTCCTACAGCTGGAATCCTCTAGGTGCCCATTATTCCTAGAGGATGCCGAGGCAGAGGGGACTCTGCAACACCACGGGTCTGGCTGAGGGCTTCACTCAGCCACATCTGAAGCCCCTGAATGAATGTGTCCCGAGAATCTTCTATGCAGTTATGGTCTGCCTCTTCTCCACACAATACCATAGCAATCCCTAATGAAAGTCTTAAAAAAAGTCATCCTATGAAACACAAACTTCAAAACTGATTTTAATCCTGGCATTAAAAATGGACTAGTTGTGAACACCCTCCTTTAATTGTACCTGCATTACACTGAAGTATGCAGGGGAAAGAGAAAGTATCAAACTTAAAAGTTTCATTTAAAATGTCACAAAATTTGGGGGTGGGGGGATAAAATTACAATACCTGCAAACTTAAAGGCAAGTCATGAATTCTGGTGGCCAGCGTGCGGATTTCTCTGTCAGACAGGATACCAGATTGGTCTGTGTCAACTTCATCAAACACTTGAGATATGTTCAGCGGCTGAACTGCACTCATGAGATAATAAAAATAAGAGAAGGCAAACTGCATGTCCTCGGAGTGGCGCACTTTGTGAAATGACGTCTTGTCAAATTCTTCAGGGAACCTGTCCAAATGTAACACACTGTGAGATCTGGATACTTATTATGTATGGTACCCGACACTGTGGCATCAGACTCTTACTTCCCTCCTGCTGAGATACTACTTTCAACACACTAGTCATCACGTGTCAGAGGCATATATGCAGCACAGCGAGGATGTGATCTCCTGTGCCCTGGCTCAGCACAAGCAGAAAATTCAGACACAAGCGAGACTTACATGTCTTGCAGTTCCTGCATCACGATTCGGTCAATCATGTGAGGCATGTGTGCAGGGACTTTCCGAGATGTGAATCCAAACTTGCTGTTTAGAATTTTGTTCACATATCGGAGGGAATCGGCAAATGTGTCTTTTAGCTGCCTCCCGGTGTGTTTGCTGTCAGTAAAGTAGGCCAGTTGTGTCTTCAGTGACTCTTCTTCCTGAAAGGAGAATTCCACCCAGCACAGCATTACATTTACTGCACAAGTGTCCTGTGTTAACAAGAGACGGGGGTACTACTTCAGGTAGCATGGAAATAACTAGTCACTGTTGTGTGGGGAAAATGAAATGAGCACTAAACAGGTCTCCTTCTGCATCCTAAGACCAGGGCTCACATGGTCGAGTTCAATGAAAGTATCGCAGACAACAGCTGTTTATAGGGTTTTCTTCAGGGACTAGTCATTGACCGTGAGATTTCACAGCCCATTTCAATGCAACATTTAGAAAATCGATTTACAGTCCATTTGAGAGTGCCTTCTATATGAAGTTATTTCTACTGGTGAAATCAAAGCAGCAAGGACTTGAGTTCTGAAGACACAGGCTAGAATATAAAATTGGTTTCGCCATATAACAGTGTTAATATTATGAAATGTAAAGAGCCCTGTCAAAACCACTAAGAGGTGAAACTGAATGGGCAAAGAATAATGGCAAAGAACCTGTACACACTTTACAGAAGATGAAATATTTTTCCTTCTCAAACTCATGAAAATATAGATTGATATTAACTGTGTTGGTTAGTCTATGGAGAAACAAGCAGGCTTGCACATTGCTTGTCAAAGGAGGAAGGGGTGCAACATAAAAGAACATATTTTATAACACACTAGACCCTTTAACCCAGCAATTCTATCTATAGAAATAAAGCTTCCCCAAGAGTAAGACATATGTACAAGAATATTTATTGCAACATTAGGTATCTGTAATTGCAAAACACTGGAAACAACTTACAGCTGTTAAAAAAACAATGGCAGTTTGTCCACATACTACCACATCAAAGGTGACTGCAGAGAAATGTAGGTATAACTTCATTGCTCCAAAACAAACTGTACAGTTTCTATATCTATAAGAAAATACTTGAAGAATACCCACCAAGCTACATAGTCATAGTGACTGTCTCAAGGAGATTAAGGAAGGGAGGAGGAGGAGACTTTTTTTTTTTTTGCATTGCTTCAATTTTTACCACAAGTGTATAGTGTTGCAATTCAGGAAAAAGGAGGGTGGTGGTGGTGAGGACTCAACCACTAGTAAATACTACCATGTCAGGGACAAAAAAACACCCTGGAGTCAATGAAAGGAATGAAACTGCATTCCCTTCACCTCTCTCCTTCAGCCTAACATCTGCTCAGGCTGTGCTCTATTCATGACCCAACCTAGACCACGAAGATTTTTCCTCAGTCTGTTGACTGCTCCCCACTTTTCAAAGGTTCCACACTTCAATGGGTCCTTATCACATGGCCGCAGTTCTGGCCTCCCAGCTTGCTCTTTGAGTCTCTAAGAGCACTGACCCTACTGACCATCCTGCGCTCCTGGATGTTAGCAGAGGGATGGCACTCTGAGATGCACAAAGGAGCCTCGAGCACTGTGGTAAAGCAGGGAGAGCTCCAACTCTGAGGATCAGCTCACACTCACCTGCTGTTGTGACACAGGGAAAGCTATGAGTCTGTCTGTGTCTCAGGCTTTCCGTTATTGGAAAAGTATGTGACCTGACTGCACAAGGTATGCAAAAGTGGTTTTTGAAATAACATGCCAAGTGAGGATAAGATACCATCACTGCTCTGCTAGGAACTCAGGGTATGCCCCTGGCTGATCTCATACTCACTCATACAAAGGCTGCTTCTGAAACTGCAAAATGGGGAGAATAGCCGAGACCCTTACAAGGTATTTTTATTGTTAGAATTATTGGGAAGATTCCTGAAGGAGGAAATGGCAACCCACTCCAGTATTCTTGCCTGAGAACCCCATGGACAGAGGAGTCTGGCGGGCTACTGTCCGTGGGGTCACAAAGAGTTGGACACAACTGAAGCAACTTAGCCACATGTGCTGAGTTCAGTGGCAGGCACAGGGTAGTTCTGAATAATCAGTAGCTATTACTTTATCACCACCACTAACAAGGTTACTTTTTTCCTGAGCATGGGAAGGAATAAGGGTGCATGTAACTTACATCAAGCAGATCTTGGAAATACTTTTTCTTCTCCCAGGGCAAAAAGCCCAGGTAACTGTCTGTGTATTGCTGCAGTTTTCTTCCAGGTACTACTTCATTGCCATCAGGGTAACTGTTGGCATTTTCCTCTATTTTTTTCTCTTGTTCTTTTCCTGTGATTACCTTTTCCTGCATGTCCTTGCTTTCCAGTGGGAAAGTCAGAGATGAGAGCTTTTCTCTTGACACATTTCTGCCTCCTGCTTTTGGAGTCAAGGTTATTACCCTGAATCTTGCTTCCAGGGGTGAAATCTGGCTCTGGGAATGGTTGTTCACTGTCACTGTCACTGCTGGAAAAGGCGATGACCTCTGGAGTCTTTCAGATGTTCCTAAGTTGCTTTTGTGAACCTGTTTTGCCAATAGGGTCTCCAAACCGCCATTTCTTTGCTCTGTCGTTAGAGGGTGATTTACTGTTAACTTTGCATTTTGTGGGTTCATCAGAAAGGACCTCAGCAAGGCTGACTTGGACAGGTTGTATCCTTTCATGGTGATGTCTCCACGTTCTAGTTGCAAATCCAAGTTATTAAGGCTCAACTGGGTCTCTTTTGGAAGGAGTGAAATATTGACCTGTGGAATTTCCACCTCCACTTGGAACCTTCTTGTTGTGTTCACATCATGTCTCTTGACCTTAGGGAAGCGTTTTTCTTCGGGGATATCCTCAAACAAGATGTCTGCCTCTGGAAGAAGTGTTGTGGAGCTCATCAAACTTTGGTAAGCCTTCTGGGTCGTAGAATTCCGTTTGGGCTCCTCCCTCGTGTCAACCTCTACTACTATCTGGATTTTGAACTCCTCATCATTTTTACCTTGAAGTGTGAGATTAAAATGTATTGTGGTCGCATTCATTCCACTGTGCATTAGGAGGTGGATGGTTTTCCACTTATTGGCGATAGAAGCATGTCGGATAATTGGGTTGTCACTATACGCACCTTCGATCCCCTTTTTGGCTATTTCTGCAAAGCTGAAATAAGGCAGGCATTCACCTTTTGGAATAACATAGTGAGTCTGGTTTGGGAGAAGAGTTACTTTATACAATTCATGAAAATGATCTAGAGGAAAAAACACAAACATGACTTTAAAAAAAAACTACACATTTCCCCCCTTTTCCTTTAATTCTTAGGGTTTTAGTTTTCACTTTCTAAGAGTGACTTTAAGTGGACTTTAAAATAATCAGAAATTCTATCACAAAAGCCACTGGCCTAGGGCTCTTTTGTACTTTCTGAAGCTATCACTATCACTGACATGGAATGCTGGGGCTGGTTCACTACCAAGGTATGACACAATTCTGGACAGCAAATTCCAATGGTCAACTTCTATAAAAAAATAACTTTCTGACCAAAAGGACCTTCGTTAATAATCCAGCAACAAGATCCAATGTTCTACCATGCTTATTTAATCAACCACTGGTCTCTTTTTATTGTTCCCCAATTAAACCTTCACTATATATTTTCAACTAAGATAAATCTGCTTAGTTTAAGAAAAAAAGCAGATTAGAGCAGTAACAGGAGTAGATGCAGCTTCAGTGTCAAAGGCTTTCTAAAGATCTGTGTCCTTCTCTTGTAACTCACAATTCGTTTGGATTTCAGGCTGGGAAAGGGCTACCTAGAGAATAATTAAATAAGAAAAGCAATCCAAATCCCCTCTATTTATCAAGGATTGTTATCCCCTTATTCTAAATATGTTTTTATGGCAGTAAATATACCTTGCCCACAGTCACCAGCATCAAACCCACAGGATAAGACATTGCAGGCTTGGTCACAGAACTTATCGGCCAACCAGGAATTTGCACACCCTTGATTACAGTAAGAGACGCCAGTCATTCCAGCACCAAAATGCCAGGGCTGTCCGACTCCGATACTTCCAGTGCCCCCAGCTCCCGCAATATAGCGGCTGGCACCACTGTTACCTGAAGGAGGAGAAGAAGGAGAGAATCCTGTGGTGCTTACAATCTCAGGAAAAAAGACAGCTCGTAGTTCTCAATCAAAACTGATGCATGAATTTCTACCAGGAAAGGTTCACCCTGTTCTTCAACAGAAGATTTTATGTAGCTTAAAAAAAGACAACCTGAAAAAGGGGGCATCACCTGGCAGTGAACTGGATGTGCGATGACCAGGCCTTGGCACTTAGAGCTGTGCAACCTGCCAGCACAGGCCTTGGATGTGCCCCTGGACACGTGCAGATGTGTCCGGAGAAGCAGATGATTCTGACCCTGTGACTCTGAGGACTGACAAGAGCCGAGCTCTCTGGGCTGCACAGGCCCTCCGGCACGGCTGCATTCTCTGCCTGCAGCAGTGTGTATTTTTCAAAAGTGCCTCTGACAGATGTGACTGAAACACAAAGCTTTGTTTCTTCCAGCCCTCTTCTCTTTCCCACATCTGCTTCCTCACGTGGACTGGGGAGATGACAGTGTCTGCACCTACTCTCTTTTCCTCTGGCGGCTGAGAAATTTAAGTGGATAATGGAGGATGCTTTCTAAGTTTACGTGCTTTATAAACTGAAAGGCAATAAACAAATGTAAAAACTTATTTCCTCGACAAGTCCAAATATAAGTGTACAAGACAGGAAGAAGAGGTGCTAAGGAGATGAGATTGTTTACTTCTTCCGCGTCTCTTTAGTTGTTCACTGACCTGGAGCAATCTGCTGACAGCCACTGGCCATGAACTCCTACAAAAACCAGTGAGAGTGAGGGATTCTTGCTCTTGAGCTTGCATATTTAAGGGTAGAACTGACTTTCATATTTTTGAATGATAAAAGGCATTTGCAAGTGCAGGGTCAACATGGGAACATGCTCCCAACAATGATAACATGAATAAACTAGTCCAAGAATGATGACTAATGAAAAAAGTTCCAACAGCATAGACAAGTTACACCTGAACACATCCTCACCAGAGCAGTCACCACCGTCCCAATCACAGGCCGAATTATTACAAGCCTTGTCACAATAGCCATCTTTGATCCAGGATCCTGGGCAGCCCTCAGCGCAGTTGGGCACAGGCCATGTCAAATAAACCTAGGATAAAGCCAGAGAGAAAATAAAGTGGTCTCTGACTTCTGACACTTATTATTCTTAAGCTAGGATTCCTTTAAAAGAAACATAAAACAAATGGAGCCTGTAGAAAGGGCCATCCTGTCGTGGCTTCTTGGTCCCGCCTGGCTGACAGGTCTCAACCAGCACAGTCCCTCTTTTCTGTTACTGGAGGATAGCAGACAAGGACTCAGCTTACAGGTTTAGTCTCACAAATGGTCTTATAATCTATTGTTAAGTAAAGCAGCAACACGCCAGACTTAAATCCAAGTACAAAAGTGTGCAGGTGGAAAGTGCGCAAGAAGTCACCACTTTTCAGTGATGCTGTTGTCAGCTCCTGAGTGGGTTCATGTATCATCTCATCGCAAGGCTGAAAAGGGGGGCAGATGACCTCTCAACGTCCTCACCTCCACACGTGAGGTCGTTATGAATTAATCAGCATAGCATCTTGAGCTGTGAACAACTCTGCTTTCAAAACAACTGACAGGCTACATGCGTGGTGTGCTCAGTTGCTCAGTTGTATCAGACTCTCTGCAACCCATGGACTGCAGCCCAACAGGCTCCTCTGTCCATGGAATTTTCCAGGCAAGAATACTGGAGTGGGTTGCCATTTCCTACCCCAGGGGATCTTCCCAAGCCAGGGATCAAACTCTCATCTCTTGTGTCTCCTGCACTGGCAGGCAGGTTTTTTTTTTTTTACCATTGTGTCACCTGGGAAGCCCTGACCTGCTATATGGTTGCTTCCTAACATTTTTGAAAACTTTTAAAATCTCTATATCTTTGCATGGTCCAGCTACTTGGAAGGGCTTTCTTTATCTGGTTAACTCTTACTTGCTTTTCCAAGCTCATCTCACTCCCAGGATGACGATGCTTACACAGCTGACACCTAGAACATCTGTGCTCAGGACCAGTTTTTCCATCCTGCCCCTCAAAGCCAGAGTGACACTGGCTGCCTTGTGACACTTCATCCATGTCTTTAAAGCACTGCTGCTGCTGCTGCTGCTAAGTCGCTTCAGTCGTGTCAGACTCTGTGCAACCCCATAGATGGCAGCCCACCAGGCTCCCCCGTCCCTGGGATTCTCCAGGCAAGAACACTGGAGTGGGTTGCCATTTCCNAAAGCCAGAGTGACACTGGCTGCCTTGTGACACTTCATCCATGTCTTTAAAGCACTGCTGCTGCTGCTGCTGCTAAGTCGCTTCAGTCGTGTCAGACTCTGTGCAACCCCATAGATGGCAGCCCACCAGGCTCCCCCGTCCCTGGGATTCTCCAGGCAAGAACATTGGAGTGGGTTGCCATTTCCGTCTCCAATGCATGAAAGTGAAGAGTGAAAGTGAAGTTGTTCAGCCATGTCCGACTCTTAGCAACCCCATGGACTGCAGCCTACCAGGCTCCTCAGTCCATGGGATTTTCCAGGCAAGAGTACTGGCGTGGGGTGCCATTGCCTTCTCCTTTTAAAGCACTACGTTGAGCTAAATTTGCCTTGGGCGTTTTGCTGACGTGGTGAGCACAATAGTTTCCCAGTGATTTTGCTTTTCCCGCTGTTGCAGTAGCAGAAAACACACAGGGTGGGTTTGGGTGTTGAGAACAGAAGGAAGCAAAGTTCCTGCCACAGGAACTTTTCTCACTCCCTGATAGTTACCTCTCCTGAGCTCAGCACTCAAAACTGCTCATTTGGACAAATCTGAATATGATATATACACTGATTTCCCCATGTCCCATCTACAACTTCTAAGTGATTCTGAGAGGGAAACAGGCAGGAAGGCCAGGGGTCTCCAAAAGGAGGAAATAGCCTGCAAGTGTCAGACATTTATCTCTCTTAAACAGCAGGAGGAAACAAACTAGTGATATTTTTTCCTTCTCTATACAAATTTAAAAGGAGGTTTCTCTTAAAATTCTGTGTTGCCATGACACCTGGTTTCACCTGAAGTTAACTATTCTCAAACCTAGAGATAACCAATGCCTTTTTCTTATGGAAATATTTATCTTAAGCTATGCTAATGTACTATGCATTTACCCCAAACTCTGTCTTCAAGTCGGTTCTGCCTTTTGGTTCAGAACCTACTTGACAAACCAGCATGTTATACTCAGATATTGTTCCTCTAATCTATGTAAATGAAACTATTTGTGTGGTGATCTGCCCTTCTTCAAGATTCAAATTAATCATTTTACGGCCCAGGATAAACCATTTGGTGCCAAGATTATCCCAAAATGCATCTTATGGGTGAGGGGCCTGGTGCCATTCTTACACTCCTCTCTTTCATTAACAGACTGCTAGCAACTATATAAGATCCAGCTGAAGACTAGCAGGGGGGCACTCTTTCTGCCCCCTTCTGATGCCTATGACAGAAGCTTTCTCTGTCTCCTTTATACTTTAATAAAACTTTATTACACAGAAGCTCTGAGTGATCAAGCCTCATCTCTAGCCCCGGAATGAACTCTCCTCCAGGGCCAAGAATCCTGGCGTCGTGATTCAACAACCTTTCAACTCCTAGACCAGGCACCTCTTAGCTACTCACCTTCTGACCTTTGGAATGACTGTAGAAATCATCTGGCCAGACGTCCTTCCCGAACATGACATCATCATTCAGGTAAATGAACTTCTGGGACAGCCCTTCGATGCGATGGATGTGACTTTCAATAGCAGGTGAACTGAAGGTGGGTAAGTGGCTCAGATTTCGAAAAACATCCTTTTAACAGACACAAAACAAACAAGACAGAAAAAGGGGAATGAGAAGGGATTTTTGTTTTTGGAGAGAAATTAGGGAGGGAAGTGAATGGAAGGATTAAAGGAAGGTGGAAGTGGAGGAGAGAAGAGGCGGGGGATGAAACGAGGGACCAGAAAAAGAAAAGGAAAAGATGGAACAGGAAACTGCAGCCTTGTGACACATGGCAAGCCTCTACCTGGTGCGTGACTATCGTCACTCGGGGATTATCAAGGTTCAGCCAGGACGGAATCTGCCCGTTGGTGACAATGAAAATGTTCCGAACCCACGGTGCGTGCCTCTCAATAGATCGCAGCGAGTACCTCAGCTCTTCATTATCTTCAAAACGGCTGGCAGAGACATCTTCATCTTGCTTAGACTGAGGAAAGCATGGGGCACAAAATATATAAAATACCCCTAAGTCATACTGCCCCTCCTGACTGTCCCCTCTGTGTTCAGGGAACTCCAGCAAACTTTCAAAGCCTGCATCCAGCTTTTAAACTTAAAAAAAAAAAGCAAATGCAAAACACTCAGCATATTTAAAACAAAAACACAAAACAGCGTTTCTTTCACATACCTTTTTAAAGAAAAGGTTCCTGGCTCTGACTGTGGGTCATTTCAATTAGTCTTAACCAACGGCAGTGACTGGGAACCAAGTCACTCCCCTGTAAGTCTTCTTCCTTCTAACAGGAGCGTGTGTGCTCACTTACATCCAACTCTCTGCAACCCCATGGACTGTAGCCCACCAGGCTGCTCAGTCCATGGAATTCTCCAGGTAAGAATACTGCAGTGGGTTGTTCATTTCCTGCTCCAGGGGATCTTCCCAACTCAGGGATCGAACCCCCATCTCCTGCATTGGTAGGCAGATTCTGTACCATGAGCCACCTGGGAAGCCCTCTTCTAATACAAGGGCTTATAAATCTTTAACAATCAAAACCCTCAGTTTGGGCTCTAAAAGAATCTCTGCCTTCCTTACCTGGCTAATGGCACTCAGATCCCATAATAAATATGCAGGACTTATGGTCAGTTCCTTTCCATTGATGGTCATATTCTTCTTCGTCTGCTTATTCAGTTCTTGGAAATCTTTGGGATTATTCAACTTTAGAAGTGCTACACTGGCCTCTGAATACAACTGCAACTATAAAGTAATAGAGTTACATGTGGGAAAACTGAACAACAAAGAAGATATCTTTAAATTCCCAGTTGATCCTTGATCTTAAATATAAATAACATGTTATATATACTACATACTGTGTACTAACTATACTATGTGCTGTTTATTGTACCCATTAAATATATATTGCTGCTGCTACTAAGTCGCTTCAGTCGTGTCCGACTCTGTGCGACCCCATAGATGGCAGCCCACCAGGCTC
>SJYA01000852.1:34615-66120 GCA_006410615.1 Neotragus moschatus
ACTGACTTATATGTAGATTACAGTTCACATTTTTTTTTAATTAAAATAAATAAATAAAAGCCTCCCCTAAAATATCACTTCTTTGTGAGGTCAATGAGTTCCTCCTGTTCAACACTATGTGCCTAGGAATAGTGCCTGAGACACAGTGGGGTTTAGTATGTATTTATTGTCTAAATAACTATCAGTTCATAAACAGTTCATAAACTATCTCAACATAAAGTTGTCTCTTCATTAAAAAAAAATGCTTCACATTACCCACACGTAAGTTAGGTCACAGGTGGTCTATGTATAGACAAAAAATTAACAACAACAAAAATCCCACTTAAGTGACATATTTTAGAAAGGCTTTTAAAAAGGAAGGAGAAATATGCACATTCCAAAGTTTCCCTGTACAAGTAACTATCTGCTATTAAAGATTGTTTTAATAATCAAGAGATTATCTCTACAAGCTCAACCAAGGAAAGCAACATTAAATATATAATGTATATTATATATAATGTATATACATTAAATATATAATGTATATACATATAAATGTATATACATTTATGTCCTGGCTCTTCTAGTAAGACTGTATTACATGATCAACCTAACTCTCTGGTGTTAAACTGACAACCCTAAGAAGATCCTGTGATCTGCCCCTGGCCAGTGAGTCAGTTGTTTTTCTACTTCTTAGACATGGTCACAGTGAGTCTGAGGCTTTCGTTCTAACCACAGACCACTCACTATCTTAGTCTCCAGATGAGGAGGAAGCCTTTATCTTAGCACTGAAGACTAAGTAAGTGATCTATGATTCAGAACCAAAGCCATGGTGACAGTGATACCACTCTTATTTTAATCACTTTAGTTTAAATGAATATGAAGGCACTTAATAGTCCCTTGGTTCTACATTCGATAAAGCAGAGAAGAAAACTTAGAACATAAATAGCATCTGAGAACCAAAGCTGGAAGAGATTTTACACTTAATCTAATATCTGCATTTTAGAGATGACAAAACTGAGCCCCTAATTTAATACCTCACAATTAGTAGAAGTACATAATTTATATATTCACTTGATACTGGGATATAGAATGGGATTTTCAACATTAAAAAGATATGCAGAAACACTAGCAAAACACTGAAAACTTCCTATAAAAATTATGGCTATTTTAAAACATACTAGAACATATGATGTTATGGTGTTTTTCTTCAGTCGATAAATCATGTCTGACTCTGCGATTCCATGGACTGCAGCACACTAGGCCTCCCTGTCCCTCACTATCTGCCAGAGTTTGCCCAAATTCATGTTCCCTGAATTGGTGAGCTATCTAACCATCAACATCCATGTAATATTACCTTTTCTTGTCATCATCAAAATTAGGTAATTTTGAAATATCCCTGCATAAAAATCAAACTACATTTTAATGCAACCTAGAATTCGGAGGGGCTTCCCTAGTTCCTCAGCAGTAAAGAATCTGCTTGCAATACAGGACACTCAGGTTTGAGCCCTGGGTCAGGAAGATCCCCTGGAGAAGGAAATGGCAACCTACTCCAGTATTCTTGTCTGGGAAATCCCACGGACAGAGGAGCATCGTGGGCTACAGTCTTTGGGGGTCACAGAGAGTTAGCAACTAAACAACAACAAAATTATAAGAAGAAATACTGAGAATACACACACACTCTTTAGAAAGAAAACATGATTAAGAGAGCTGATCTCAGTATCTAGATTGTGTGAGCTAATTTTCCTTCTAAAAGTTTTGAGGCTCTGTCAAGGCTGAGAGGCACAACCAGCATGCAGCGCAACATCAGAGTAGGCTGAGTACTCACAAATGCTAGGGTAAAAAAAGAGCCATTCTGAGCTTTGCTTAGGACAGTCAGTGTTGTCTTAAAATAAAAACTGGAGAAATAGGAAAATTATGTCTCATTACGAATCCGTTACTGTGACAGTTCTCGTAGTGTGGTCACCAAACCAGTGGTTTCAATATCACCAGTGAACTTTGTGTGTGTGTGTGTGTGTTCAAGACAGGATTTTCTTTATTTATTTTTTTAATGTTGATAATTATTAAATTTTATTTTATTTTAATTTTTTTAAAAAAATTTTATTTTTATTATTTTATTTTATTTTTTTCATCTCAGGTGTACATGAGTTCCACCAGTGAACTTTTTAAGACATGAAAATTCTCTATACCCCTGAGACCTACACAGGCATAAACTCTGGAGGTGGGGAGAAAGTCCATTTTGTCAAGCCCTCTGTGGAATTCTGCTGCACACTGAAGCTTGAGAACTGCTACGTTAACGAATGATTTTCACACTTTTTAGGGTCCGGAGACTTCACACTCTTCAAAAATTCTTAAGGAGCCCCAAAGTTTGTTTATAGGTTGTAAATACCCACACTTGCCATTTTCAAAAGTCAGTCAGACATTCAAAAAATATTAATTCATTTTAAAACAACAGTAAATCCCTTCATGTGCTGTTTTAAATGAAAACAGTAATATTTTTCAAAAAACAAGGCAAAAATTCAGTGAGAGGCATTGCTTTACATTTCTCCACATCTCTTTAATGACAGGAGAAGCCAGAAAGTGTCTCAGTCTTTAGTATTCAATCTGTTCCCAGATGTTGTTTGGGTTGAAGAAAACTCAGGCTTACAGATACGTAGTTGGAAAGGGAAGGGGTATTTTAACAGCCTTTTCAAATAGTGGTGGATGTTATTTGATACCACACCAAAGTACGTGGTAGTTTCTTAAAAATCAGCTGCAATGTATAATCTGAAACCATATTAATGAACTTTTTGCGGTTTTACATTAAAACCCATTGGTCTTTCTTGCACACTGAATGGCTTTTTTATCTGTGTAAAATTCTATAACATCAATACATTGGTATCTGGAAAACAAAAGCTTACTGAGTTATGCAGTTCAGCCAAATGGTGACGTATATTCTTAATTTTTTTACATAATATTAACAAACGTGACTTTCTTGGATAATGCTGCAAATCTAATCGAAGAAGTCTTTATATAATATTGTGAAATGTTAGGCTCACAGGGGTGGGAACAAGTTTTCTTAAATTCTAATTTTCACTTGAAAGCTCAAATTTTATCATTGGCAATGACAACTTTGTTTCTTTCCCTTCAAACACAGGATTGCTTTGTTCACTGCAAAGAAAATACCTGCCAAATATAACCAAGCCTGAGTACTGACACTATCATCTGTCCTTTCAAGTAATAACGATAGTGATCCATGAAATAAACCAAGTTCAGGTTGCAACTCAAAACAACTGCATGAGGGCTTCTCCTCAAGACAGTAACCATGTGGTGCTTGAAGTGTGCCTTCCGTTGCATCACACACAACATTAAGAAAATGTCTACTCACAGGGTCAAGATATAATCAAATTGACATTTCAGGAACACTCTTAAGCAAACTCAGCATTTTTCTGACTCCTGCAGATATGTGGTAATGGTGTTGCAATTTTACCCACTATGGCTTTCACACGATGAGTGCAAATGTCAACGCAATAAAAAAGGCAAATATCACCTCAGTGTTATCATAAAAGTAGCTTTGGTTCCACTGTCCTCCCCACCCCACTGCCCACCCCCACTCCCTGGGTCTTTGGAAACTGCTGTTTTAAGAGCTCCTAAGAGAAAGATCTACAGTTTCCCTACTTCCTCAGGTACTTGTTTATAAGCTATGTCCCCTACGTAACTGCAAAATGCTTTAAAGTAGAGAGTCAGATCTCAGTGTCTAGAACAGAGTAGTGCTCAAAATTCAACCTTAATTGAAGAAGCAAATTCAGGGATGCCATTCATACACAGGATGCTTTAAGGACTAAAGAATAAAGCTTTAAGTGAACTCAAGGAATCCCACAGCCCTTCCTCGCTGAGATATTCAGGACTATAACAGTGCATACATCTAAGACTAACTGGCATAGCTTTTTAAAAAAACTACTTATTTGATGGGAACCACATAGGTACTCACAGCAAGTGGATGGAGGCGCCAAGCAGTAATTCTAAACAGAAACAAGAGCTTCATATAAATTGCTGATGTAGTCTAGAGGCACTCCCAGAAAATGTTCAGGATGCACCAATCAACACCAATTACTAGTTATACTTTTACTAGGTTTTCTGGTTCAGTGAAGGTAAAGAGGAGGACTCGTGGAGTCTGTTCTCCAGGGAAAATAAACAGGATCCAGGGAAATTTCTGATTAGGGTCTTTGATAGTTAGATAATTGTCTTCTAAGAGGTTAACTAGCTTTATTGGCTACCCCATGTTTGTTTCTGGTTACCTGCTCCATGCCCTACAGCGACTATCCTTGTACCATTACAATGGAAAGGAGTCAACAGATACTGCATAAAGTAAGTCAAAAAGGAGACAATTCTGTTTTCTGTTCTTTTTTTTTTAGGTTAAAAGGACAGACACTAGAAGAATCCAAAACAAAAATTCATTTGCCATGGTTGCCCTGGGTCAGGGGAAATTCAGAATGAGACAGAAATAGGCTTTACTTTTTACTTTTCTGTACTGCTTGAACCATTTTCAACCACAGACATATATTGCTTTAATGATATAAAACAATGTAAGTTTTACAGGCAAAACAGGAAAAGGGCCTGTGTGATTCATTTTAGGTGCCAGAAGGGAAGGAGGCTGTTGGAAAAGATTGCTTGCACCCGGAGGTCTGCCTCGTGAGGCAGGAAAAAATCTCCAAGGAAGAAGAAGGGTGAAGGCAGCATTCAGGAGTGGCTGCACCAAGCTTGGCCTTAAGGAGAAAAAGACCCCACGTGTGAGGTTCTTTGCTCCTCCCATAGCAAGGCAGCAAGGTGTGGTGACCACAGGGGCATGTGAGGGTCCTGGTGGATGCCAAAGCAGATACCCTGGTTATCAACACAGTGATGGGCAAAACACTGGCTGGGGCTTGGAACTGGCTACAGAGTAGCCATCTGGCTTTCTCATCCTAGGGGGATGGAATTATCTTTATCTCACAGAACTGGGTCAAGGACAGAGTAAGCTCATGTAACTTAAAGTACTCAATACTCAGCAAGGCAGGATTGCTCTTTGAGAATCAAATTTGTCATCCCTAGAAACGTGAAGATGGATTACAAGGTTCCTTCACATGTGACAAACTAAATCCTATCTACAACTTGGAAAGACCCCTTCAACTGTTCCATATAAAGCATGGGTGATTTCACAACTTATCATTTGAGCCCAAATAAGCTACTCTCCAAAAGTGGTCTCTTCTCACCTATTCTGAAAGGACTTCCCAGCAATGTTGTCTCTGTAGGAATCAAACAAAACATGGTATTGATCCCGGCTCCATTCCAGAACCACCTAGGTAGGGAAAGAAAGAAAAAGAAACATTGTTTACTCTGCATCAAATACTGAGAGTATATAACTTTCATTTCATCTTAATTTCATTAAGGATTGCTAAAGGACTCCCAAGGCAATAGAAATAAAAGTAAAAATAAACAATTGGGACCTAATCAAACTTACAAGTTTCTGCATAGCAAAGAAAACATTAAACAAAATAAAAAGATAACCTATGGACAGAGAGAAAGTATCTACAAATGATGTGACCAACATGGGCTTAATTGCCAAAATATAAAAACAGTTCATGCAACTCAACAACAAAAAACAAACAATCCAATTGAAAAATAGGCAGAACTAAATAGACATTCCTCCAAATAAGACATACAGATGGCTGACAGGCACATGAAAAGATGTTCAACGCTGCTAATTATTAGAGAATGCAAATTAAAACTACAATGAGATACCAGCTCACACAGTCAGAATGGCCATCATTAAGAAGTCTACAAATAAGAAATGCTTGGGAGAGTGTGGAGAAAGGTGAACCCTCCTACACTGCTGGTGGGAATGTAAGATGGTGCAGCCACTATGGAAAAGAGTAGATTCCTCAAAAAACAAGGAGGTTCCTCAAAAAACTAAAAATAGAACTTCCATATGATCCAGCAATCCCACTCCTGGGCACATATCCAGACAAAAATATAATTCAAAAATATACATGCACAATTATGTTCACAACAGCACTATTTACGATAGCCAAGACTAGAAACAACCTAATATCCATTAACAGATGCATGGATTAAAAAAAAAATGCAGTTTCATATATATATACCAGGGAGGGGGTGGGAGAGAGATGGAGTGGGAATTTGGGTTAGAGGATATAAATAGAACAGGTAAACAACAAAGTTTTACTGTATAGTACAGGGAACTATAGTCAATATCTATGATAAACCAAAACAGAAACGAATTTTTAGAAGAATGTATATGTATACATATGTATAACTGAATTACTTTGCTGTACAGTAGAAATTAACATTGTAAATCAACTATATTTCAATAAAAAATGTTAAATAAAGAATTGCAAAAGAAACAGGCAAAGCAATCAAAATTCATCCATTCACTCAGTGCCTGCCCTATACTGTGCTCCATCCAAATGAATGATACAAGGATAGTTAGGGAATGCCCTGGTGGTCCAGTGGCTAAGACTGTGCTTCCAATGCAGGGGGTCCATGGGTTCGATTCCTGGCTGGGGGACTAAGATCCCGTATACTGTGTGGCAAGGCCAAAAAATAAAATTCAAAAGGATAGTTATATAATTATGTAAATAAAAGCTACAGCTTCTGGCCTGTGGAAGGGGGAAGGGAGTCAAAGGGATTTAGTGCATTGTGATATGAGGACTAGGTCTTGGAGAACAAGTTCACCAGGTAGGGAGAAAAGGTCAGTGCCAGGAGGGCACGTTCAAAGGTTGAGAGGCAGCAATGGCGGTTGTTGGAGGGCAACTGTCCCGCTGGCTTTGGCTGGAGCACAGGCAGTACCTAAAGAGAGATGGGGCTGGGAAGGGAGCCGGGCCCTGAAGGGGACCTGCCATGTGTGCCGTGGGAAACGGGGTCACTGGAGGACTTCAAGGCAGCTACATGATCTACCCAAAACACGGGGAACTTTTCACAGCACAGAACATGAGTTACAACAGAAGAGATGGACAAGNAAAGAGAGATGGGGCTGGGAAGGGAGCCGGGCCCTGAAGGGGACCTGCCATGTGTGCCGTGGGAAACGGGGTCACTGGAGGACTTCAAGGCAGCTACATGATCTACCCAAAACACGGGGAACTTTTCACAGCACAGAACATGAGTTACAACAGAAGAGATGGACAAGATACGGGGGGTGGTGGCCTCACAACCTGTGGAGGTTTCGGCTGACCTTGCTCAACATTTCAGGAGAAAATGGAAAGCTTTAGATAAGAGCTCCCTCTGTGTGCATCCCAAATCTATAAACCTACCTATACACGTGCCCCAGTTTGTTCTTCACTCCCTTTACCACAGAGAAGTGTCCCCCTTCCTTGCAAACACCCAATCTCTGTCTGGATCTCATCAACTCATCTGCTCAAGACCTTGCCTCCTTTCTCTTTCCCTTTCAATAGGATTATTCCTATTAGCATATCAGCATATTCCAGTATCTCAGGGAAACGTTCCCTCCCCTCCCACCCCCTCCATCTTAGTCACTCTACTCTGAACTTTCTGTCTCTTTAACGGCAGCTATCTTCAGAGAGACATCTCCTACCCACCCTCCAGCCACTCCAACCCCACTTCCGCTCTCGCCACTTCACTGGCCCTACCAAGGCTTCCACACTCTCAAACCCAGTGACAATCTCCTGCTTGCGATCTTACTCAGCTGGCAGCGTCACCCAGTGCCTCCTTCTTGAACCACTTTCTTGGTTTTCCACGGATCATTCTGGTGGCTCCTTTTCGATCTCCTGTGTCAGCTCAATCCCATCTATTTGACCTTTTAACGTGCCCTTCCATTCTGCTTCTCTTCCAGGAAGGCCTTCTTCTTGCCAAGGCTTCTTCTGCGGTCCTGCTCTACCAACCCTAGGATGTGGCCCTGACACACTAAGATGACTGTGGGAGCCCCGGTCACTTAGATTTCTCTCCAGCCAACGGAAGAGGAGAGCGAGGGAAGACAAGCCCCTCTTTTAAGGAGACTTTCAGAAGCTGTACCTACGCCTTCCATTTTTATTGGCCAGGATGCAGTCACATGACAGCAGCTGGCTACACTGAAGGCCCTGTGGACCTAAATGAGCTACAACTGCTACTAGCTTCTTTTTATGGCATTTAGACTTTCCAAGACCTGGCCTCTGCCTACCTTTACAGCCTCACTTCACTGGGATATTTCATAAACACCACAAATTAATAACTCTCCCACTCGAAGCCCTGATTTAAAAAACAACTGATTTTAGGGACTTCCCTGGCAGTCTAGCAGTCAAAAGCTCCGCACTGGCACTGCAGGGAGCATAGGTTCAACCCCAGATGTGGGAACTGGGATTCTGAATGCTGTACAGCACAGCCGAAACAAATGTTTTAGAAGAAGAAAAAAATCAAAAAATCAATAAAATAACTAATTTTAAAGTGTGTTCAGTCTAATGTGCCTGGTACCATATTTACAAAGAGAATTAAGCTAAGTTACCTGACTTTAAGGAACTACAGTTAATTATTTTTAATCAAGAATTTTATTGCAGGCTACAGCTGCACTGAAGGAGCACCTGACTCTTTCCAGGAAGACACCGGGAAAGATGGCCCTGAAGAAGCAATGTTAGCAGAGTCTTAAAGGATAAATGGAAGTCTGTCACAGTTCATCTAGGAAACAAGGAACGGTAGAGGGATCTGCTCCCAGATGGGAGAGGGGAGTGAAGAAGAAGAGAATCAAGGCGATCGCTAGGTTTTCAGCATTTCTAGAATGAGTAATTGAACACAGACTAGGGCCACTTAATGACATGGGAGGAGCAAGTATAGAGGGGATGAGAGCTGGTGGGATTCAAGAGTCCCACTTTAGTCATGGTATACTTGAGGTTGTAAGCCATACAACTGGCCTGTCCACCTGGACTTGCTGATTCCCAGAGGAAGAGAAATGGGCTCTATCTTTGATATTGAACAGCACCGAACCAATGACAGGCACATAGCTAAGAAATGCCATCTGCTTTGCTAAATATATAACAGACTATGTATCTATACTCAGTAACATAATTGTATGTATCTGTATCAGCTTATGAGCTCAAAAGGAAGCGATTCTCCATCAATATTCCTCTGTAGCTTGCCAAAGGACAACCAATATATCTAATTTTCTTGTAAAATAAGCCACGAAAAAATAAAGCTCAATATAATTGTCCTCAGTTAGCAGGGCCACCGAAGGTGGGGAGAAAACAGCAGAGAGCACGAGCTTCACCAATGTCTGGGCAATGCTGATGTGATGTGAACAAAACGTGCCTTCCTTCATCAGATAAACTAATCTCACCATCTCTAAACCACTCTAGTGTGTTGGAAAGAACAGCAACAGCGAAGGGTCCTTCTCTAACACATTTAGGAACACTCTTCTAGTGCAGAGTTCTCCACTCTTAGACCTTGGGGGAAATGGAAGGAATGCTGGCTAATTATTTGGGTTGCGGGTTTTCATCCCAGCTCTGTCACTTTGAGTGACCTTTGCAAGCATGTGTGCTAAGTTGCTTTAGTCGCGTCCAACTCTTTGCAACCCTAGGAACCATAGCACCCCAGGCTCCCCTGTCCATGGGGTTCTCTAGGCAAAGAAGACTGGAATGGGTTGCCATGCCCTCCTCCAGGGGATCTTCCCAACCCAGGGATCAAGCCTGCGACTCTTCCGTCTCCTGCATTGGCAGGCGGGGTTTTTTTTTTACCACTAGCATGCCCTGGGAAGCCCATGAGTGACTCTGAGCAAGTTATTTAGCCTTTTTGGCTATTCCTTCATCTGTATAATGAAGGGGGCCTGACCAAACTGTCTTCGAAATCCCTGCTGTTCCTAAAAGTCTAGACTTAAGGAGGCACCCAACTGTGTGGCTATCACAGTGTCCTCCTATGCCCACATGTCAGCTTCATAAGGACACTGGCTCTTCCTGTCCTCATCTCCTCTCTGGGTCTTCTGTCCTTGGTCCTAGGCCCATCAACATTTGAACTTGATTCTCTTCCATCATAACCATTTCCCTTTCTGCTATTCCTGTCAACTAAACGTTATTATGAAAATCTTTCCAAACTTTTTTTAGATGAATGAGCATTATGCTCTATTAGGAATGAAAAAAGAAAACTTGTAAATCAAATAAAATTCATCTAAGGGTTAGTGTCAAATTATTTTCTTAATACTATCAAGAGTAGAAATTTGTGCAATTATAAAATTGTTCTAGGGTAAACTGTAACTGGACTTTCCTGGTAGCTCAGATGATAAAGCGTCTACCTACAATGCAGAAGACTGGGGTTCAATCCCTGGGTCAGGAAGATACTCTGGAGAAGGAAATGGCAACCCACTCCAGTTCGCTTGCCTGGAAAATCCCATGGACGGAGGAGCGTGGTAGGCTACAGTCCATGGAGTTGCAAAAAGTCAGACACGACTCAGCGACGTCACTCAAACTGTAAAAATATGAACACCTTCCAAACAACAAGGAAGCCAAAAAAAAAAAAAAAAAAAGGCTTACACGTGGAGTTAGATAGTTTTTAGCAATTATTAGCAGTAAACAAAGACAAGTAGGTAAGAGAAGCACTGACTACTGTAAAATCAAGCCTCTGTTCTGGCACAAACTCTTTCCATATTCTTAGCCCAATTTGAATGCTTCCTTCTCAGAACTCTGGATAGCTTCCAGCTCTATCACTTATTTGGAAATCAGCTGCCCACTGCCTTGTAAAACCTCTGGCCCTGCGTCATTTAGCTTTTTTATGGCTATTTGCCTTTCATCCCATGTTAGCATCTTGACAGGCCAAACTGCTTGAGGGTAGAGAATGACTTACAAGTCTGTTAACTATAAACTCATTTCCAGCACATTATATACCATTTTCTTCTTAGTAAATATTACCTAGCTACTGCAGAAGTGACGTAAGAGAAGGCTGGATCTGAGAACTTGGGAGACTCCTAAGGGAACCTCCCTGCTCTCTGGCTTGGGAGCTGTGAAATGCTGGGTAAACTACAGTGGGCCTCAACTTCCTCAACAAGGAACTAAGTACTCAATCTATTTCATCAATCCACTGTGCTGCTAGAGCAGGATGGTGATTCTCCCATGATGTGGGCAAATAAAAGGTATAGGGAGAGTGCTGTGCCCAGTGGACAACTGGTCTGTCCACCTGGACTTGCAATTCCCAGAGGAGGAGATATGGGTTCCACCTTTGATATCAAAGAGCACCAAACCAACAACAGGCACGTAGATATGAAAGGCGATCTATTTTGCTAGAAAACAAGGGTAAGCAAGTGTAACTTCCTGAACAACATTCTTATAATGGCAAGACATTTGAAACATTATATTGGTAGTAATGCAAAAATTTTATGGGAAACTCATGTGATAAAAATACAAGATACAACACTGACCTTCAAAAAATGTCCTACTTGCCATTTTGACACAGACACACACACCCCTCTACATTGTTCTTCTCAGAGTACGTTTCTCTGTTACTAACAGTAGTTCATTGGTAAAAATTTAAGACACGATAAACTAAAATGCTATTTATTAAAATACTGCATGAGCTCTGAAATACTACATGAGCTCTGAGATAACACATAAACAACGTATTATTAATAATTTATCTAAAAATCATCTAAAGGTAGTTTTGGAGAAGGCAATGGCACTCCACTCCAGTACTCTTGCCTGGAAAATCCCATGGACGGGGGAGCCTGGTAGGCTGCAATCCATGGATCGCTGAGGGTTGGAAACGACTGAGCGCCTTCACTTTCACTTTTCACTTTCATGCATTGGAGAAGGAAATGGCAACCCACTCCAGTGTTCTTGCCTGGAGAATCCCAGGGATGGGGGAGCCTGATGGGCTGCCGTCTATGGGGTCACACAGAGTCGGACACGACTGAAGTGACTTAGCAGCAGCAAAGGTAGTTTATTCTACTAATCCAAAATGTTTTTCACTTTAAGACTCCATTTTAATAATCACGGCATCCAAGGTATTCAAGATCAATTGCTGGTTAGTTTTACAAAATGGCAGCCAAAGAGAGTCTGTGTGCTGACCGCAGAGGAGAAAGGGCACACACACACTCACAAGCTCCATCGTGCCAGCATGCCCTCCCTCTCGAATCCCTGGAACAAGGTACCAACTGTGAGGCAGGGACTACAATGACCCAAAGAGACGCTCCAGGCCAAGAAGCAGTGTGTGTGGTGGTGCTGAGATTTAATCAACCCAAGTCTGTAGCCCATGTTCCTGTTTAGCTTGGCCCAGGCTCTCTCAGCGTTGCCCAGCTGTCACCTGGCTACCCCACCAATGTTTATTTACACAGAGCCAGGCAATGGCACCCCACTCCAGTACTCTTGCCTGGAAAATCCCATGGACGGGGGAGCCTGGTAGGCTGCAGTCCATGGGATCGCTGAGGGTCAGAGACGACTAAGCGACTTCCCTTTCCCTTTTCACTTTCATGCACTGGAGAAGGAAATGGCAACCCACTCCAGTGCTCTTGCCTGGAGAATCCCAGGGACGGGGGAGCCTGGTGGGCTGCCGTCTCTGGGGTCGCACAGAGTCGGACACGACTGAAGCGACTTAGCAGCAGCAGCAGTAGCAGCTTTGTCAAATACACATTCATGAATGTGGTCATTTAGCCAGTTGAAACTGGTATGTTTACCATCCCTAATTCAATGGCCCAAAACTGTTTCCCTAGCATGTTTAGAAACAACCACAAGTCACATTATAAAAGTTGTGTTTCTCCTTAACATTTGTAGAATGTCTAATAGTCCTTTAGCTGGTTTTTGCCCACAAATGCTAAAATTATCAGTTGGTAAAATTTTCTTCAGTTTTAAAACTGGTGCACACTTTTGCTGATGACTTTGATGGTCCCAGAAGAGGACTGAATGCAGGTGTGTGGTAGGATCATAGAGAATGAAGTGAGACCTCTGTAATCCTTTGGGGGTTTCCCAGTTAAGGAAAGGAAGAAGGGCGACTTCCCTGGTGGTCCAGTGGCTAAGACTCTGAGCTCCCAATACAGAGGAACTGGTTCGATCCCTGGTCAAGGGAACTAGATCCCACATGCCATGATTAAAGATCCCAAATGCAGCAACTAAGGCTCAGTGCACCCAAATAAATAAAAATAAAACTTTTTTTTAAAGGGAAGGAGGAAGGTAATTATTAAGAAGGGAACTGGTATACAGTGCAAGGATCATAAGATTTACAATTAGAAGGCATGAGTTTAAATCTGGCGTTTAATAATAAAATCCAGGGCACTTCTTCATTTTCAACTTTTTCTTCTGTAGAATGAGGATAGCAACAGCACCTAGTTCACAAGATTGTTTTGATGAAACATGCAAATCCAACAGAGCTGTACGATACTCCTGCCAACTGCTCGCAGGTCTCTTAGAGACAGCATTTACAAGCCACATACAATATAAGCCGTTCACTTGTTTAAATATCTGCCTACACCTCTGCGTGCTACTCAAATCCAGGAACTCGATCTCTCTCGTTTTTAGTCCCACAATCCTGCACAGTGCCTGGCACAAAATCAATAAAACTTTCTAGAATGAGTGACTATGGCTACTAGTTTTATAAGGCAAAACACCTTAGAACAGCTTACCGCTCCACGGTTTCCCATCAGAACTTCCTGCTTTCAGATCCAGTTCCAAAGAGCCAAGGTAAAAGCTAAAGGCTGGAGGGACAGAGAGGACAGCACACAAGGGTGCAAAACTCTCTCCATTAAAAACACGTGTCCCCTCCTGAGCGTCTGAAGTGTAGAAATGTGACATGCGATCTTATAAAACTCAAGATGCTGAGACTCTCCAGTCTCAAGCAGCAAAACTCTAAGTAACTCTGATAGAGGTTTTCATACACTGATAATCACATCAGAAGTTTATAATATTCCTAAACTACAAGTTCTTCACAGTTTCTGAGAGCCAAATATACTTTGCNTGTAGAAATGTGACATGCGATCTTATAAAACTCAAGATGCTGAGACTCTCCAGTCTCAAGCAGCAAAACTCTAAGTAACTCTGATAGAGGTTTTCATACACTGATAATCACATCAGAAGTTTATAATATTCCTAAACTACAAGTTCTTCACAGTTTCTGAGAGCCAAATATACTTTGCATTAAGAGGCGCTAAATGAGAGACCAAGATAACTTATGAGATATTCTAAGTTCTATTTTTTTTTTTTTCACTAATCCACCTTCTCCTTTGATACCAATCAGAAAGTCAAATCTGCTCATCACCAGCAGCGTTTTCTAACAACATTTGATGAAACATGCTCATTTTCCTGCCTCAGTCCATTAGAGCTTCTCTGACAGAATGCTACAGACTGGGTGGCTCATAAACAACAACAATCTCTCACGGTTCTGGAGACTGGGAAGACCGAGGTTAAGGTGCTGGCAGATTGCTGTCTGGTGAGGGCCTGCTTCCTGGTCCACAGATGGCTGTCTTCATGCTCTGTCACCTCACATGCTGCAAGGGGCAAGGGAGCTCTCTGGGGTTTGTTTTATAAGGGCACTAATCCCACACATAGGGGCTCCACTCTCATGACTTAATCACCAAAGTCCTCACTTCCTACTACCATCACACTGGGAATAAAGTTTCAGCTTGTAGATTTTGGGAGGACACAGTCAATTCATCTCATTTCTCAATGCAAAGTGGCTAAAAGATTAACCCATTAACACAAGAGATTAACCCATTTCATATTAGGCATTGAATGGTTATTAAAATAACTGGAGTGATTTTAATAACTGGAGTAGTTTCCCTTTTTCACAAATGATCCAAACCCAAGATGCATGACCACTATTTACTCAAACATTAATTAAAATCAAAGATACTTTCCTAGACCACTTCTACCTTTTGTGAATTCTTCACATAATTAGACACACAACACACATTTGTTGACCATTTTACAAGGCACAAAATGGGAACCAGGGCTCTGTTCTCAGGGAGCAGATATCTTGTTAAGGATTAATCACTGACTTGCATGAAATGATTTATGAATATTTACCATTTAGCTTTTAAATGAACACAGGTGAAAAGAGATTACTGTTGGAGAAAAGAAATAATCAAGGACAAGGTTCAACATAATAGCTTAACAAAATCTCTCTCCTTTTCCTGGGAGAGAAGGCTGAGATTTTTAAGGGACGAAAGGAGCAAAAAGAGGGAACTCCCTGGTGGTCCAGTGGTCAGGACTCAGCTTTCACTGCCAAGGGGATGAGTTCAACTCCCTGGCCAGGGAACTAAGAACCCCTCCCCCAAAAAAAGAAGCAAAGAGAAAGGACTGCCACTGAGGGGAGAGGAGACAAAATAATAAAGGAACTTGTATTAAAACACAGAATTAAGTCGTTGCGTGTCCCAGGTGGTCCAATGGTTAAGAATCCTTCCTGGAATGCAGGGGATGTAGGTTTGATCCCTGGTTGGAGAACTAAGATCCCATATACCATGGAACTTAGCCCTTGCACCTCAAATAGAGTACAGGTGCTGCAGGAAGATCCTGCATGCCAAAACAAAGCCTGGACACAGTCAAATAAACTAAATAAGAAGGTCCACTATTTAAAAAGTAAATAAAACACAGAATTAAGAACCTTAAACCTTTGACAGTACACTTTACTATAAAAAGTTTTATCTAGGTTACAGGATCACAGAATTGTACAGTGTGGGGGGGAGGGGGGTTTAAAGCCCCCCAGTGCCCTGCTAGCATGTCCTGGCAGTTACTCTGCCTAGGAGTTTAGACCTGCAATGCCAAAAAAAATGGTATCCCCACTGGCCACGCACAGTTATTTAAGTTAAGACTAAGCTGAATTTAAAACTCAGCACATTAGTCACACTAGACATACTTCAAGTGCCCACCAGCCACAGGTAGTCAGTGGCTACTGTACTGGACAGCTCACAATTACTGACTATTTCCACAGGGCACAAAGTTCTCTTGGACAGCATTGCAGCTATTCATTCCTTAAAGATTAAGTTCTGGTCACAAAAGGAGGCCTGGACCTCAGCCCCCAGTTTTGTGATTTTAGACAAGACACTTATAGACAAGACACTTAATCTTGTTAAGGATTAATCATTGACTTGCATGAAATGATTTATGAATATTTACCGTTTAGCTTTTAAATGAACACAGGTGAAAATAGTTCCAAATGTAAAATTAAAATAATAATCCCTTATCCCAAAAGGTGCTGCTATAAAAAAATCAAGTGAGCTGATATAAATTCATCTATTCTAATAACTACAAAGTACTAAAGGAAATATAAGGTATTAAGACAATGAAAGAACACTGAACAATTATATTTAGTCCTTCAAGGGTCTCACAGCCTATTAGAGAGACAAATATGAAACAATTAGAATATATCATGTGAAAAATATATCTAAAGTAAACATAAAAGTGTACCTGAACCTGGTAAATATTTCTATTATAAAAAGAAGTCAAAATTAGTCAAACTAAGTTTTACCTCTTTATTTTGGTAAAATTTAATTGTCCTAAAAAAGTTTAGTGAAATGAGACAAGGTTTACAAAATATCTGCTTGTGGTGCTTACTGCAACTTACCTCCACCGACAACTGAATTTTAATCTCATACTGTTACTTGGATAAAAACATTTTTTAAAATTCATCAAGCAGAGTTCTCTTTTTATGAGTTTGCTTTGCAGAGAAGTCGTAAATTAGTCAAGAAGAATGCTATATATTTTTAAATAGCTGTAAAGTCACTTTAAAAAACCCTTTCCTGAGGGGCAATTAGCAATATGATTCAAAGGACCAAAGAAATGCTCGTATCTTTTGTTCTGGCTAATTCCACTTCTAGAAATACATGCCAGGAAAAAAAACATAGGTGTACCCAAAGACTGCTGTATAAATATGATAATCACTATTACTTGTATAAATAAAATCTGAAGATAGTTTTAAAAATTAAATTAAATAGGTAACTGGGTAAGTAAGTTAAGGTACAGTCACACAAATATTATAAAGGTATTAACAATTATGTAGGTTTTAAACTGCTAAAAATGAGTAACTTAATTCAGTCAACGAGCGGATATTACGTGGCACCATTCCAAATTCTGACACACGGCAACAACCCAAACAAAAGGTCTTCCGTTATGGAACATACAGACTGGTTAAATGGTAAAATGTTTGATAAAATTTTATGTGAAAAAAACAACAACCAAAACTATCATCCTGGAACAGAACCTCAGCAAAATAGCAGAGTGGCAACTCCAATCTCTCATCCCCTCAGAAACACCGAAAAACAAGCAGAAACTCCAGAACAAGAAGAGACAAATACGCATGAAATATCCATTATACGAAATGTCCAGAATAGGCAAATCCATAAAGACAGGAAGTGACTAAAGGTTACCAGGGCCCAAGGGGAGAATACAGAGTTACTACTTACTACCAAGTTTCTGTTTGGGGTGGGGGATACCTTTTGCAAACAGATAGTGGTAACAATTACACAACAAAGTAAATGTAATTAATGCCATGGAGTTGTTGATACACTTAAAAATTACTAAAATGGGACTTCTCTGGTGGTTCAGTGGCTAAGACTCCAGATTCCCAATACAGGTGACCTGTGTGATCCCTGGTCAGGGAACTAGATCTACTGCAACTAAGACCCTGTGCAGCCAAATAAATAACTTTAAAAATCATTAAAACACAAATTTTGTTGTTTGTGTTTTACCACACGATTTTGGAAATCACGACAATACTCCTCCCAAAGGAGTAATAAAGGAACATTATGAACAATTCTATGATCACAGATTTGATAACTTAGATGAAATGGACCAAATACTTAAAATATACAATCTACCAAAGTTCAAACAAGGAGAAATATATAATCTGAATAGCCTCTACTTATTAAATAATTTGAATCAATAAGTAATAACCTTCCAAATCAGAAAGCAACAGGCCCAAATGGGTTCACTTGTGAATTCTACCAAACATTCAAGGAAGAAATGACACCAATTCTCTATAATTTCTTCCAGAAAAACAGAACCAGAGTGAATACCTTCTAATTCATTCTATAAGGAAAACTACAAACTGTTAACTTTTAAGAATATAGATGTGAAAATCTGTTATGAAATAAAATCTAACAATGCAGAAAAAGAATCATCTAACCAAGTGGGATTTATTCTAGATACATGTTTTTGAATGCTGGTTCAACATTTGAAAATCAATTAACGAAATCCATCATATTCATAGGCAAAAGAAGAAAAATCTTATGATCCTATCAATAGATATAGGAAGAGTATCTGACAAAATTCAAAACCTATTTTTTATTTAAAATAAATAAAAACCTCAGCAAATTAGGAATAGAAGGAAATTTCAACTAGGGTATTTCCAGGTGAAATTAGACTAGTAAAGCAGCTTGCCCTCCTTCCTAATGTAGATGAACCTCGTCTAATCAGTTGTGGCCTAAATAGAAAAAAAAAGCTGAGTATGAGAGAATATCCTCTGATCTGACTGCATTGAGCCATAACACCAGTCTTCCTGCCTTCGAACTTGAATTGAAACATCAGCTCTCCCTGGGTCTCTGTGCAGCCAACTTTCAGGCAGGAACTACACCATTGGCTTCTCTGGTTCCTGGGTCTTTGGGACTTGGACTGGAGCTACATCCCTGGCTCTCCTGGGTCTCCAGTTTTGCTAATGCAGATCCTGGAGACCTGTCAGCCTCCACAATCCTGTGAGTCAATTCCATATAATAAGTCTATTTCCATACACACACACACACACACACACACACACGTGCCCACGAGCATGCATGTATATATATACATACATCCTACTGGTTTCATTTTTCTGAAAAACTCTAATATAATTCAGTTCAGTTCAGTTCAGTTGCTNAATAAGCAGGGTGACAATATACAGCCTTGACGTACTCCTTTTCCTATTGGAACCAGTCTGTTGTTCCACGTCCAGTTCTAACTGTTGCTTCTTGGCCTGCATACATAATTACATATCAACTAATATCAACTAAACCTATATATTTTCCATTCAGGTTCACTTTACACACTGACACTCAAGGGACCTTTCCATGTTTAGATACTAGGAAAAAAGAATCTCTCTGCATTCCACCTCTTAGTGCCAGGCTCTATTCCAGGGGCTGAGGATACAGGGGTGAATAAGACAGAAACCCTCCTCCGACAGAGCTTACATACTAGAGAGGGGAGAGAGAGATGAGACATTAAATACACACATAAACATTTTCAGGCTGAAACGAAGTACTACTGTAAAAAAGAAGAACATGGGACTATAAGCAGCAGTGACCTAGGAAAAGAGGCTGCTCTAGGCCGGGTGGTAGGGAAGGCCCATCCAGGAGGGAGTTCCTGAGCTGAGACATGTGGAATGGGGGGCCTGTGGACAGAGTTCCACAGGCTGACAACAGTGCCAAGGTCCTAAGAGGGACACAAATCTGATGTGTTCAAGGAACAAAAGAAGGTGAATGCCCCACTCTGCGTCTCAACCTCAGGTAGGTTTGGGAATATCTGCCTGGTTTTTGTGCCTTTCCCACTGCCCTGAGAAGAACATGCCCAGGCCAGCCCGCTGGTCCTAGGAGGATGAAAGATATGTGGAGCAGAGCCAACCAAGCCCAACCCAGAGGCGCCAACTCCCCTCCGATCTGCACATCCCAGAGAAGGAATAATTTTCATTTTAAGCCAGGGACTGGGACTTCCCTCTTGGTCCAGTGTTTAATAATCCACCTGCCATAGGGGACAGGGGTTCAACCCCACATGCCTTGGGGCAACTGAGCCCGTATGCCACAAACACCAGAGCCCGCTGGCCCTAGAGCCTGTGTTCCTCAATAAGAGAAGCCACCGCAACGAGAAGCCCGTGCACCGCAATGGAGTAGCCCCTGCTCACCTCAACCAGAGAAGAATTTGTGCACAGCAACAAAGACCCAGTGTGGCCAAAAATAAGGAAATAATTTTAAAAGTCAACATGCAAAGCCCACTGACTCTGCACACCACACCCAGCACACCCAGTGTGGCAGGATCTCCGGGATCCCTATTACACCCCACAGTTTCCAGCTCCCAGCTCTCAGCCTGCCTGCAATTCACCATCCGTGTTACCCCAGAACAACCACTGTAAACACAGATCTGACTCATGGCTCTCTTGCTTAAAACCGTTTGAATGGTCCCCATTTTCTTCAGGAGGAATCCAAATTCTTTGGAGTCACTCTACAGGCTAGTCCTAAACCAGCCACTGCCTGCCTCTCCAGCATCACTCCCGGGTACGCTCTACGGCCCTTCAGAACTTCGTGGTCCAGGTGCAGGTTGGAAAAGAGTTTCCAGACATGAGACAGAAGAGGAGGGAAATAAAGTTTATTAGAGTGGGAGACGCTGTTAGAACAGTGGGCCAGCTCAAGGGAGAACTGACGTTGAACAGGGGTCCTTAGTCCACTTTTATACCCAGGTACAAGGAGTGGGATAGGGGTCTTGCAGGTCATTTGCTGATTGGATGAGGCACATGTACTAGGTGGGGGGTGGAAGAGTAAGGCAAGTATCTTCTCCCTACGGGGTAGGAGGGGAGACAGGTTACACCGCTCAGGAGAACCTGAAATCCATTAACAGTTACCATATGGGGGAGGGAAGGACGACAGGGGTCTGGTTTCTCCATTCCTCCATTCCAAGTCCCTCCTTGGTTTCATCTGCTCTTTCGTCCTTGGGTCACCACAAGAACCACTTCTGTCTAGAAGGTGAGAGTTACCTCTCATCCCACACCTTTACATCCAGGGCTTCCTTCACTTACAAGGGGGCTGGGGAGTGGCAAGGGGGCTCCCCTTTCTTCCCTCGGCCATACCCTTCACAATCAAGCTCAGATGAAAAACTTCCCCTGACACCCAGGCCTAGCTCTTGGACTTAAATTTATCACAATGCATCTTAAGTTTGTTTGTTTGGCCTGACTGGACAGTTAGTTCCTCAACAGCAAAAAAGAAAAGTAACCATCTTCGTGTCTTTAGGCAGTACAGTACGGAGCTCAGGGTGAGTACCTCCGCGGATCTCTGCTGAGTGATTGGACTCAGGAAAATTTGGTAACGAAACTTTATCCAATTTAGAATTAGTCAAGAAACAGAAATGAAGTTAATGGAAAGAGGAAATGAAGGGGGGGATAAACTAAAACCTAAAAGAAGAAACAATTTTAGGAAGCAGTTTTAAGGCGAAACAGTTTTTAGTCGGATCACAGAATTTGTTTTGTCTGATCACAGAATCACACCCTCCCCCAGCACAGGGGTGACTTAGATGTAACATTTCTGAAAGATCATTTTTTCCCTTGCTTAATTTAGTGTATGTATGAATCACACACAGGCTGACTAATCACCTGCTAAAGATACTGCATGTGGATCACGAGACTGAAGTCATCTAAGGATGGTAAGGACTTAAAAAGATATATTATGAATATACCTAACCAATCACAGCTACACTTGTTTGTTACATTTCATAAGGAACTAAAATAACATCTGTTACTGTAAAGTGCAGGCTGTATTAAGCTAATATGGCACTTGCCCCCTATGGTTTCATATCAACCACTACAAAGAATACTCGGGTAAGAAATCACTTGAACTTTTCTACTCTGTCTCTAAGAAGAGATTAATATACTCTTCAGCGTGACCTTGGACGTCAGCTCAGAAGGTAGGTCCCCTGCTGTCTTACCGAGAGCATTATAATCAAGGGAACAACCACGCTAGGATGTGGCACTTGGCATTTAATTAGCATTTACTGAGCACTCTGCACCAGGCACTATGCAAGATTCCTCATATACTTGAGGCATCACTTTTAAACCACCTTTCCTCACAGGCTCAGTCACAATCAATGAGCAAAAATAAATACTTGTAAATATTCATCCAACCAATATGCACCGAGTACCTATAGTTAGGGTGTGGGAGGACAAATGAACTTGTCTGTCTTGCTTAGTTATATCCCAAGGTATCAGTGGAGTGTCTGGCACGTAATGAAACATAAAGGCCAGATGATTCTGCCTCCCAGATCTCTCAAATCTGTCCATTCCTCTCTATCTGCCCTCCACCAGCCTGGTCCAAAGACCCTGACTGACTGCCCTGCAGCCATTCTTGTTCCCTCTAACTCAGGCTCTCCCAGCTTTGGCACTATGACAGGTAGGGCCTGACAACTCTTTACTGTGGGGGCTGTCCTGTCCATTACAGGATGCTGGGCAGGATCCCAGGCAGCATCCCTGGCCTCCACTCCTTAGATGCCAGTGCACAGTAAGTAACCTTGAATGGTATCTACCAAGGGCTGGCAACAGGCACCACCCACTGCACCAACCTCCCCTTGATCACACTTCCTCTTGCTCTTCAGCCTCATGGGCCTTCACTAACTTTAAGACCTTTGTGCTGTTTCCAAGATGGGGCACAACCAATGTTTGGGGCTGGACCATCTTTGCTTGGGGTGGGGGAGGGTTGGGAGAGGCTGTCCTGTGCATTGTAGAGTGTTAGCAACATCTCTAACCTCTACTCGCTAAATGTCTCCAATACCTCCAGACTTTGCCAAATGCCTCAGAGGGTGGGGGTGAGGCAGCAACATCACTCCCAGCTGAGAACCAATGGCCTAGAGCAGACTTTCTCGCCTTGGTCCTCTGCCTCAGTAATTCTGACCCTTCTGAGCTCCAATGACATCAAGAAAGCCTCTCCTGACCCAGCCACTACAGGGTAGGTTCTCCTGAGGGTCTCTCTCACAACACTCTCCCCTTCTAGCATTTTCCACAATTGTAAATAAATCGCATTTAATGTCTTACTGCACAACCAGGATATAAACTCCTTGTCTGCAGGAACCTGGGGGCTTTGTTCATTGCTCTATGCCCAGGGGCCTGGCGCCGTGCTGCAACAGAAATCTTCCTAACTAAATGAATGATTTAAGTGCTTTGCTGGGGCACAGGGATTCCAAAATAAGAAAAGATAACATCTTTGAGTCCAGAACCCTGAGTGCAGAGACGGCAAATAAGTTTCATCTCCTGGGCAAGTTCAGTCAATTGGTACCTACACTGAGAAGTTGTACATCTAAACATGTTTCTTCTAAGGCACCAGTATACCAGATACCATATTCCCAAGTGATGCGCAGGACCAAGATTCAAAGTTTCCTAAGAAGGTGGTTGAAAAGTCATCCAAATCACGGCAGCAAGGTTCAGAGGACAGCTTTCAGAAGCTGCTGGCATTCTGTTAATCCTGCTCCACCTCATCTAACGAACAGGCATAGAAACCTCTTTCCCACAGACTCAATTAGGATCACCAAAGGTGGCAACCTCCAGTTCATGCAGTTGGGTGGCTGCAACATCTGCCTCACATCTGAGATCAGAAAGTGAAAGCTGCTCAGTCGTGTCTGACTCAGTGCGACCTCACAGACTATACAGTCCCTGGAATTCTCCAGGCCAGAATACTGGAGTGGGTAGCCTTTCCCTACTCCAGGGCATCTTCCCAACCCAGCGATCGAACCCAGGTTTCCCGCATTGCAGGCAGATTCTTTACCAACTAAGCTCCCAGGGAAGCCCCTTCAGAGATCAGAAAGGGCTACCTCAAAATATGGCACTTTGGCAAACTGAGTACTTCAAGCTGAAGGAAGCTGAGAAACAGCAGATAAAAAGGATTTTCTGACCTACCCCTGAAGCAGATCATAAAACTTTCCTTGAGAGGGACCCTCTCTACACAGGAAGGAGAAACCCTTATCTCCAAAGACAGAGGGATGCCACAAGGAATCTGAATAACAGTCCAGGTGTCTCAGAGCTCATATCCTTTTTTATCCTATCGCATTTTCCCGCTACTCTCTACTCTTCAGCAAACCTAGTGTTATATCATTCGGGTTTAACTGTTTCTTCAGTCTTCATTTCCTTATGAAGGCGCCAATGTCATGTAAACCTTACCTAAAATAAATGTGTATGCTTTTCTCTTGCTGATCTGTCTTTTGTTACAGGACTGAGAACTGAGGAAAGGAGAGGAAAAAGGTATCTTTTCTCTCTTACAAAGGATGAAGGTGTCTTGTGCAAGAGACATGGGTCATGTACAAGAGAGTACTGCGGAGGGTCACTTTAGACCAAGTCTGTGGTCCCCTAGAGCAGCAGGCACTGAGATAAGGCCACAGTGTTGCCAGATTCCTGGAGCTGAGAAAGGAACAAGCAATAAGCCCAAAGAAAAGGACATTAGCTCTCAGCAGAATAAAAGCAAGTGACTGTGCTCAGAGTGGGGTCTCTAAAGTACACCTTTGAAAGCACTTGGAAGAGAATGAGCTTAGACACCAGCAAATCCCAAAGCAATACCACCTGTTTAGGAAGGGCTTTCCGGCCCTCATTTCCTGTTCTTCATCCCAGTCCTCTAATCCAGAAACAGGTTCCTGGATAGAAAGAGAGAAACAATCCACCATGGCCAAACTGCCTTATTCAGTCGTTGGCTTTCTACCTGGAGCAGGCCTGGGCCAGGGAGGCAAGAAGCTTCAATAGGCTCAAAGATTTGTCTGGACATGCAACTGCAGGCTTTTAATGCTGACCTAATACTAAGTTTTGTCACCTGAAGCAACCACAGGACTTTTTCTTACTTAAGGGTGAGAGAAGAATAGGCTGAGTTAGGCCCACCAAAGGTCTCATCCAGGGGCAGAGGCAGAGCTAACCCTACAGCAAAGGGCAAGTGGGCGATAAAGGTACCCACTGGTTGTGCTCACCAACACGACAATCACAGTCAGGAGCCCCCAGCGACACAGAACTAGTCTTTCCCAGTGGAATTCCACCTTCTCATAACAGATCTTCAGGAGATGGGCCCCCACTTCATAGGAGGAATCAGATGGGTCAAGAAGCAATCTCTTCCTTCTTCCAAGGTATCTGTTAGGGGTAGCTCTATGATCCAACTGAGGTCAATTCCTGGAAAGGTTTGTTGAGGTCTTGGAGCAAGTTCTTCCTGGAGTTATGCAGCCAGGCCTGGTAGCAAGACACTGGAGATGTGGAGCTGTTGCAGGAAGAAGCCAATTCTGACTCCATGTTAGCAAGTGTTTCTTTGACTTGCTTTTAGTTGCTGCTATTATTATAATCATAAAGGCCTGTCCCAAAGGACCCTGCCCCTAGGCCTGGCTGTTAATTTTAAAGTGCCTTTGTTCAACTCATAAAGAGATAAATCTGACCCCACCCACCTGTGAAAGGCCACAAAAAAAAGAGATTAACACATCCCTTTGCATAGCCTGGCCCTTCCTTGAGATGTTTTGCAAGACTGAAGACCCTTTCCACTTCACTTCCTTGCTGCCTCTCCCTCTCTACTCAGAGTTCAGTTCCCCACTGCTTCTCTCTCTCTGGCTCCGTAAAGGAACCGTAAAAGAACCCGCATCTAGACCCCAACAAGATAGATATTTTGAGTCTGCCATCCTTAGTCGGCCGGCATTCCAAATTAAGTCGTATTCCTTGCCTCAATAGCTTGTCTCTCAGATACACTGGCCTATCATGTGGTGAGCAGAGCAAGCCTGAACTTGGTAACAGAGTCACAAGGATCAGGATGGGGGTCTGAAACATGACAACCCTGCTCAAGAGAAGACGACCAAGGAGCAAAGCCTGGGGAGACCCAGCACTAAAGCCTGAGAAAGAACAGTGAGTGGAGGAGAACGGCGGGGGGAGGGGGGGAGTGAGGCGGGGTGGAGGGGGGTGGTCTTCTTGAAGAAAAAGGGAGTGAGCATTTCTATATGCAGGGGGTGACAGATGCTGCCAAAAGGTTGGGTTAAGTTTTTCTCTCTTAATTTCCTAATGTCATTAATAAGGTAAACACTATTTAGACCTCAAGAGTAAGTCAAGTTGAATACAACTGTTGCCCATTAAAAATATATATTGAATTGTTACTACAAGATTATGAGGGCACACTTCCACTATGTTTAACAGAACTCCACATTGATATGCCCACCCAAGAATACAAGTTTCACAGATAATAACAACATATTAAAAATGAAAAACATGGTAATTTAACAACATGACATTAAAAATGAAAAACGGAAACAACCCACTTTCACACCTTCCAGAACAAGGTAAGGTAAAGGTCTAAAGGCCACCATATTCACAGGGTCAATGTGTCCATGTTAAGGCCAGGGAAAGGGAATGGGCTTTGTCTCAGCCAGTCTAGGACATCTGCTGCTCTGGCCCCCTAATTTCCCTCTCACTTCACCTGGTTTAGTTGAAACTGACAGTCCCACCTATAACCAGAGCTCCAGGGATGATCCAGGTGGTTCACAAGGGCACAAGGGGACACACTCCCCAGCTAGGCAGGCCGTCCTGGGTCTAGCTGGCACTGATGAGAAAGGTTACTAAATTGGAAGACTAGCTCCTGGAGTTGCTGCCAGCAACCTTGGCTCCCATACGGGGAAGGCCTGTCAGAACTAGACTCACTAAACCCTGCAGAGCAGGAACAAAGAGTACTGATGACGACATTCAAGCATCTCGATCTGATCCTGCCAGAAATTTCACCCTATATTTTTCCACCAAAAAAATTTTTTTTTTGTAATTTTTTCCTAACCCAGGTCTGAGGTGGGATTCTCTCACTTGCAACCAAGTGCTGCTGGCTAATACCAGCGACAATTTTAAACCCCTAATAATTCGAAAAGAAAAGGCTCCCACCTCCTTGTAACAGTCTCAACTTCCCCTAGAATGTTTCGACCCATAATTCTCTTCCCCTCCTCTGATTTTCTAAGCCATTGTTGTGTACCTACTCAGGCTTTCAATTACATACCCTCTTGTATTATTACTGATAGGTGTATCATGACTTCACCTCAACCTGACAAAGATGGGCAAGGATGAGCTATACAAAATTCTTCATATCTGACAGTATCTTCCACCATGTAGGGTACAACTTGATCAATCACGTCTGAGAAATAAAAGGCAAGTACAGACGATCTGCATCAGAATAGAGAACTTACCTTTACTGGAAATGAGCTTCAAGAGATGTTGGTTAAGATCACCTCAGTTCATTCATTCACCCATCAAGCATTTATTTGGCACCTACTGGGTACCAAGCACTTTTGAGGTGCTAAGAATACAGCAGGGAAAAATGACAAGGTCTCTGCTTTGACAGCAAGGGTATGTATCTCTTCCAAACCACCTCCCCCCCTCCCCGCAAAAAAGATACCATTTAAAGAGGCTCAGTATGGGAATTCCTTGGCCATCCAGTGTTAGGATTCTGTGCTTTCGCTGCCAAGCACAGATTCAGTCCCTGGTCAGGGAACTAAGATCCTGCAACCCTTGTGGCATGGCCAAAAAAAGAGGCTCAAGGCAGCCATTGGCATTTTTTTCTGTAGCACAAACTCTATTACATTATAATTCACGCTTCCCCATGTGAAACATCCAATAAATGTAAATTCACAGAACATTAAAGAAAAAATGTGGGTGTCAGAAATCCAGTCTATAAATTTTAAACCGTTTTTAATAATGAAAGTCTTCTCCACCCCCAAAAGGAATCTACACAAAGCAATACCACTGAGGGTCAGTTTACGGTAGAGCTAGAAGCAGGCCAGAGGCTGCCTCCCAGTTCTCAGGCCAGGTTCCTATAACTTCACCTACTTCTTGCCTTTGGCAAAGAACATAATCAAAATGTATCTGTTTAATGAGGGAGCTAATCAAATACAAACATAACTAATTTCTTTCTTGAAACTAAGCCAGTATAAGAAACTGGAGTGGACCCAGTTTTCAGTCTTCTTTTTCACTAAACAGTATCTAACTAATTCAAAATGATAAGAAGGCAGGTGAGCAAAAGAAGGAGAGAGGCCGGGGAAAAGTTACTGCCCCACACGGGCAGATTCTATCTGAACTTGTCTGACTTGCTCACTGAAGTCCATTTTCAGATACTTCTTTGTTTCCATACTTAGGAATATATCACTTCCTCAGACACGTAAAGGAAGTGATATATTTTATACACATGCGTGCACACTGATACTCACATACCCAGAGGTGATCTACAACCCTTTATTCACAATCTGAAAATCCAAAAAGCCCTCAACACTGTAGATCTTTATTTGGCAGCAAAACCTGACCTGACCTCATTTGGTGGCAAAACCTAACCTAAACTGACTTGAAGTTATTTATAGTCTTTATTTTCCTCACTGACTGAATACTCACACGTTTCATTCTAAAAGATACTGAGGTAATTCAGTAGAATTTTCAGATATGGGATTGTGGATTTGCATATAAAATGTGCTAAATAATAATGATGACCCTGAAATAAACATCTTTTACTTCAAAAGCAAGTGTTAAAGTCTATACAGGGACTTCCCTGGTGGTCCAGTGGTTAAGACTCTGCATTTCTGCTGCAGGAGGCACAGGTTTGATCCCTGGCCAGGGAACTAAGATCCCACACACCACCTGCTGCTGCTGCTGCTGCAGTCGTGTCCGACTCCATGTGACCCCAGAGACAGCAGCCCACCAGGCTCCCCCGTCCCTGGGATTCTCCAGGCAAGAACGCTCGAGTGGGTTGCCATTTCCTTCTCCAGTGCATGAAAGTGAAAAGTGAAAGTAAGTCACTCAGTCGTGTCCCATGGTCCAAAAAATAAAGTCTACGCAGTATCAATGAGGACAAACATTTAAGATCAGAAGTCTCTNCACCAGGCTCCCCCGTCCCTGGGATTCTCCAGGCAAGAACGCTCGAGTGGGTTGCCATTTCCTTCTCCAGTGCATGAAAGTGAAAAGTGAAAGTAAGTCACTCAGTCGTGTCCCATGGTCCAAAAAATAAAGTCTACGCAGTATCAATGAGGACAAACATTTAAGATCAGAAGTCTCTGAGCTAAAGGGATAATCATTCATTTATAGGTGAGGAAACTGAGGCTCCCAGAGGCCACGTGTCTTGCCCAGATCAACTAGTTTACCTGCTACCATCACCTAAGGCAATGCACTTCAGTGGACTTTGGTACCTATCCAGAGGGCCCTCCCTGTGAGTTTGGATTGGGTTCTGCTTTTGTTCAATCAGAATTTCCAAGGTCTCTCTAGAAAGTACCTGACTCAAAAGGAAAACATATATATACGCTTTTAATACTTCCTTCTCTCAGTTCCATTTTTCTCCTAAAAATTTGGACGAGTGTACAAATGGCTTATCAAAAGGTAGTAGCCAATACCACTTACCCTAAGAGAGAGAAAAAAGTGATGGGTTCATAATTAACAATGATCTTCTTTATCCTTCTATCCATTACAATTGATGAAGTTATTATTAAGTTGGTAATATTAACTGTATTGGCTTTCTAGGAGGCTCAGTGGTAAAGAATCTGCCAAGCAGGAGAAGTGGGTTTGATCCCTAGGTTGGGACTATCCCCTGCAGAAGGAAATGGTAACCAACACCAGTCTCCTTGCTTGGGAAATCCCATGGACAGAGGAGCCTGGTGGGCTACAGTCCAAGGGGTCACAGAGTCACGACTGAGAGACTAAACCACCACCACCATTAATTGTATTATGAGTGTATTCTACTTCAAAGATCTGTTTCAAATTAAGTACTAAGGGGGTAAGATAGTTGGTGACAATAAAAACAGCAGCTGTAGTTCTACCACTTAATGAGAGCCTGTCATGTGCCAGGAACTGAAAGGTCTTTTGCAGACATGACTTATTTGATCCTCACTATTCCCAGGTGGTGCTAGTGGTAAAGAATCTGACCTGCCTGCCAATGCAGGAGAAGGAAGAGACAGGGGTTCGATCCTCAGGTCAGGAAGATCCCCTGGAAGAGGGCATGGGAACCCACTCCAGGCAGTATTCATGCCTGGAGAATCCCGTGGACAGAGGAGCCTGGCAGGATACAGTCCATGGGGTCACAAAGAGTCAGACACGACTGAAGCAACCTAGCACACACCCACGAACTCTATGAAGTAATTCTGCCTCCTTTTTAAAGATGAGGAAGCTGAAGATTGGAAAGGTTAAGTATCCTTTTGAAGATCACACAAGGGATAGCACAGGCTATTTGAGAAACTATAGACACAAGCTTCAGAGTTACAAACTTTAAGATCTGTGGCCATTTCTAGACTTTCTTTTGGTAAATAAATAACCAGGTGTGGAACACACAAAATTTAAAACTTAAAAGTACTCAGGCCAAAATAATCTTGATAGGGCCCACATGGGGTCTCATTGATAAGATGGCTAGTTATGTCGACCTTGCAAACAAAGAATAAAATCCCAATGATCTGTGTTCAGTTCAGTTCAGGAGTAGCCATCATAGTCAACAAGAGTCCAAAATGCAGTACTTGGATGCAATCTCAAAAACGACAGAATGATCTCTGTTCATTTCCAAGGCAAACCATTCAATATCATGGTAATCCAAGTCTATGCCCTGACCAGTAACACTGAAGAAGCTGAATGGTTCTATGAAGACTTACAAGACATTTTAGAACAGCCAAAAAACGATGATCTGTGAGACTGACCAAATTGCCCAAATGGCATCCTGTTATCTCACTGGCGCTTATCTTCTCAAAGCTGCAAGACCACCTGATTCCAGATCTCTGGCTATGTGACCATCCCTTCAGAGACTTTTTCATTGGGGGGGTAGAAGAAGGATTGTGTCAGAAAAGGAGAACGCTGGTTTTCCTTAAGAGCCAGTCACCCTCTCTTTTCCCGCTGATAAATTTCCTTTTCTTGCCTGACTGCCCAGCTTGTTCTCTCTTTCTCTGCACTGGCCTTACATTGTGGTGCCAGAACAGGAGGGAAGATCCACTGCAACCGGGTGGTCCCTTCCTTTGGACCTGGCCGAGAAACTGAGACGAGCTCCCGGACAGGACTCTCCACTTGCCTGGCTGGACTGACATACAGACACCGGCCCACATTTCATCCATCGGTTACAAGGGTGAGTGAAATCCCAATCCCTCGGATCCTCTCTCTCTCTCGCCTCTTTTCCAAGCCCCAGCGCTAGGCTAGGCAGGAGGATCACCATGGCCCTCGTGCCCTCGGCCTTGCACCCTGTCTACTTTGAAATAGGGGACGCCCATTTCAAAGCAGACCATTATTACTCTCTGAGAAAGTCCTGAGAAGGGGGACATCTTTTCTCTCCGACCTTTCTCCTTGCTTTCTCTTGCCCTTGTCTAACCTCCTTATGCAGCCGCAATGGGAAATTCTCAATCCTAGCCCTCAAAATCTACTCCTTTAGGATGCCTACTCTGAAACCTAAAAGCTTCGGGCTTCCAAGGGGAGACAAGACCAAAAAGGCTTATTTACTATTCTAAACACTGTTTGGCCGGAATACAGACTTGATAACAGGTCCCAATGGCCAGAAATGGAACTCTTGATTATAATACTCTATGGGAAATAGATGGAGAAACAGTGTAAACAGTGTCAGACTTTATTTTGGGGGGCTCCAAAATCACTGCAGATGGTGACTGCAGCCATGAAATTAAAAGACGCTTACTCCCTGGAAGAAAAGTTATGACCAACCTAGATAGCAGAATTCAAAAGCAGAAATATTACTTTGCTGACTAAGGTCAGTCTAGTCAAGACTATGGTTTTTCCAGTAGTCATGTATGGATGTGAGAGTTGGACTGTGAAGAAGGCTGAGCGCTGAAGAATTGATGCTTTTGAACTGTGGTGTTGGAGAAGACTCTTAGAGTCCCCTGGACTGCAAGGAGATCCAACCAGTCCATTCTGAAGGAGATCGGCCCTGGGATTTCTTTGGA